>OZ038316.1:27743161-27855473 GCA_964035775.1 Osedax frankpressi
TCCTGAGAAAATATGATAATAATATTATATTGCATATGCGTATAATCAGTCTTATGAAGGATAATATTACATACATATTAAAATAAAATTCAAGAATCTAAGCAGTTATTTAATTATAGTGGCATGTATTATGCTAATCAATAGATAGGATTACGTAATGCGATTCCTTTCTGATTCGTACGTTATACTGAATAAAGGAAATAACAAATATATTAAATTCATAGATCTGAGATAATAATTGCATCGTCAATTGCTTTTTTATACTTTAATTTAAATATTTTACTAGCTTTTATCATTATTATACCTGATTTTAAAACAATTGTTTTAATAACCATTTTATATATATTTGTATGTATTATGAAATGTAATTTTAGATAGTTTAATAAGTTTAAATGATTGTTATCATGTTTTATCAAATTTATCATGTTAGTTGTTAGTTTAATGTTAGTTTAATTGTTAATCTGATAATTAATAACCTCATTCTCAGATAACCCCCTCACACACACACGTACGCACGCATGCACACACACATACACACATACTCACACACATACACACACACACACACACACACACACACACACACACACACACACACACACACACACACACACACACACACACACACACACACACACACACACACACACACACACACACACACACACACACACACACACACACACACACACACACACACACACACACACACACACACACACACACACACACACACACACACACACACACACACACACACACACATATATATATATATATATATATATATATATATAAATATGTTTATAAATAAAATTAAAATCGTAATTGAAACATCAATTAAGCATATATGTTAGATTGAGTATTTGTCTTTTCATTAAAGTTAGACCATACATAAAAAACAGGGAACAAGGTAAACAGCATAAGATAATTAAAATCAAAATAAAATAAAAAATATATAGGAGGATTTCTAGATCCTACAATTGCGGCCTTTATAGTTTAATTCTTTATTGTTTTACATATTTGGTCAGGATATTGAAATCTTCCTTTAGGACATCATTATCGGAATGTCATGAAGATAATGTGCCTATACAGAAGGGTATTTGGCAACATAGGTATGAATATGTCTCAATGTTCCTGTTTGCTACCGATTTCATGTTAGAAATTGAGTCTAATCATACTGTAATATCAATATATATTTAATAGTATACGAGAAATGGTTCACTTTATATAATATCCTTAGCATAGATAGTTTAGACTTCGACCTTTTGAAAATGTTAATAGATTTGTACTTAATTTTAACTTAAGGTTTGATACTATTGGTGCTATTTTAAATGTATTATTAAAGTGTGTGCAGTGGAATGTTCATTGATTATAGAGGTCGCATGGGAAAACATGTTTATAAATAATAAAAATTGAAAATAAAGTTTAAATATTTTTTTAATTTAACATAAATAATATGCAAATATGCATGGTTCTAGAATAACATAGAAATGCTGAGATCTGCAATAAGACCGAGTATTTTGGATCTTAACGACCAAATTGGCACAGTAACAAATGATGAAGAAACTGACGAAGAAACTGAAAAAGTTTTAAAAACTTGGGTATTAAATGATAAACGACATTTGCAAATTATCGAAGGGAACAAATTACCAACGCCGCAATGGAGAATGAAAGAAAGGGTTATTTGATACGTGCATCATATTCAATATATCACATATCTTGAAGAAATACTTCTTATGTTAAATATATTTTTTTTAAACTTGATATACACGTTTTTACAAATTTACATTTATAATATATATGTATATCATATCACATCAAGATAATGTGTGCATTTTAATGTATTAACAACCTTGCAAATTTTAATATGCACTAATTTAATATTAACAAAATACGGTATTTTACATTTTAAAAATGTAAATAAATAAAAAGTTTATTAAATGCAAACAGATATATGCATATGTATACATATTTTATACAATTGTAGATATATATTAGATTTTATATACATATTCTACATAGTATATGTGAGAATATCAGTAATAATATTATACCACAATAAATTAGTATAATATTAATATTTTCAATGTGATATTTAATATTTTTAATATTGTTAGTGATATTCTAATAGATATTCTAAATACATATTATATATATCTCTTTAAATTACTCTATAATTATTTAATTTTGAATACTAATTTATTACGTTTATCAGTTAAATATAATTAATTATTTTCAATTATAATTATACATAGTAGTCATATTCATTACAAGTTACTTGGTAAAATACAGAAAACACAGTTAAAATTTAAGAAATATTAGATTAAAAGTTTAATTTATTAAACATTTTTTAGTTTATAATTAATTAACCTTTTTATTTTGATTTATATATAATAGTATCCATATTATAGTATAATATTATCCAGTACATGATACTTAGCAATTATTTATTACTACATTAATATAAAAAACTTAGTTAAATAATTTTATAAATGTATTTAAGTATTTGCCTACAATGAATTTTGTTGTTGTTTATTTAAATTTTAAATCAGAAACAGTCTGAATCATTCTCTACGCTAATTTTATAACTAAGGGTGTACTAGCCGTAGAAATGCTACATACCTGGTACTGGTGACAATTTACTCTACTCTTCCTAATACTTATTAATACAATATCAAATATTGCTCTATCTATAAATTAAAATTAATTGTTATTTTTATTATCTTATACAATTTAATTTATTATTTTATTATTTGTATCAATTATTATTATAAAATGATTATAATTTAAATTAAAATATTTTTAATAATAGCGTATTACAAGAATTTTTACAATTTCTATTATCATTGGTTACATGAAATTTACTTACATCGATAAAATACATGCAATCCTGATTCATTTGTACAATTGTAGTACTCTAATCCAAAATCCTATTCTGTGAGAGTAGAATTGTTTACTCTATATATTATTCAAAGCGTACATGCAAATAGATTGGATCAGTAGAGTAACGCAGAAGAGTAGAGTAACGTAGAAAAGTAGAGTAACGCAGAAGAGTAGAGTAGAGTAACGTAGAAGAGTAGAGTAACGCATTAGAGTAGAGTAACGCAGTAGAGTAACGTAGAAAAGTAGAGTAACGTAGAAGAGTAGAATAGAGTAAAGCATTAGAGTAGAGTAACGCACTAGAGTAACGTAGAAAAGTAGAGTAACGCAGAAGAGTAGAGTAGAGTAACGTAAAAGAGTAGAGTAACACATTAGAGTAGAGTAACGCAGTAGAGTAACGTAGAAAAGTAGAGTAACGTAGAAGAGTAGAGTAACGTAGAAGAGTAGAGTATAGTAACGTAGAAGAGTAGAGTAACGCATTAGAGTAGAGTAACGCAGTAGAGTAACGTAGAAAAGTAGAGTAACGCAGAAGAGTAGAGTAATGTAGAAGAGTAGAGTATAGTAGAAGAGTAGAGTAACTTAGAAAAGTAGAGTAACGTAGAAAAGTAGAGTAGAGTAATGTAGAAGAGTAGAAGAGTAGAGTAACGTAGAAAAGTAGAGTAACGTAACATAGAAGAGTAGAGTAACATAGAAGAGTAGAGTAACATAGAAGAGTAGAGTAACGTAGAAGAGTAGAGTAATGTAGAAGAGTAGAGTAATGTAGAAAAGTAGAGTAGAGTAGAAGAGTAGAGTAATGTAGAAGAGTAGAGTAACGTAGAAGAGTAGAGTAACGTAGAAAAGTAGAGTAGAGTAACATAGAAGAGTAGAGTAACGTAGAAAAGTAGAGTAGAGTAGAAGAGTAGAGTAACGTAGAAAAGTAGAGTAGAGTAGAAGAGTAGAGTAATGTAGAAGAGTAGAGTAACATAGAAGAATAGAGTAACGTAGAAGAGTAGAGTAACGTAGAAGAGTAGAGTAACGTAGAAAAGTAGAGTAGAGTAGAAGAGTAGATTAATGTAGAAGAGTAGAGTAACGTAGAAGAGTAGAGTAACGTAGAATCGTAGAGTAGAGTAGAAGAGTAGAGTGATGGGGAACAGCCTAAATGATATAAATCATTATATATTTTTATAATTTCTTTATTTTTAAAAATATTTAGTAGTGAATTAAATTTGCTGCGTTCACTTTGCAAAAGTGTATCTTCTAAATTAATTGTATTAGCAATTAGTAAAATCATGCATTCAAATCAGATGAAAACTGTCAGCGTTGCCTTAGTGTTATGCCTAAATATCGGTGTAGACCCTCCGGACATCACGAAGATCTCACCGTGCGCTAGGACTGAATGCTGGATAGGTTTGCACTTTGGTCCCTAATACAGTTCTCGTTTCGAACTCATCTTCCCGAGCAAAATGCTCTGAATTTAAAATGTTATCGTAATGCGATAGTTCTATATAAAATGTAATATTAGCAATTAATGATACCAAATTACATTTGCATCGTTTGCTCTAAATGAATACGTAACCCCCATGACCCCCGTCGCTCCCGGGATGCAGATCCGCATTCGATGGCGCCGCAAAAGTCTTTGGAAGGCATCGGCAACGCACTGCAACAACAGTACGAACGGTGGCAACCTCGAGCACGTTACAAACAGTCGTTGGATCCAACCGTAGATGACATCAAGAAACTCTGTACTTCGTTACGACGTAATGCCAAGGTTATCCTACCACCACTACCTCACTACAATGGTAGACCCATCTCACCACCACCTCACTACAATGGTAGACCCATCTCACCACCACCTCACTAAAATGGTAGACCCATCTCACCACCACCTCACTACAATGGTAGACCCATCTCACCACTACCTCACTACAATGGTAGACCCATCTCACCACCACCTCACTATAATGGTAGACCCATCTCACCACTACCTCACTACAATGGTAGACCCATCTCACCACTACCTCACTACAATGGTAGACCCATCTCACCACTACCTCACTACAACGATAGGCCCATCTCACCACCACCTCACTACAATGTTAGACCCATCTCACCACCACCTCACTACAATGGTAAACCCATCTCACCACCACCTCACTACAATGATAGGCCCATCTCACCACCACCTCACTACAATGATAGGCCCATCTCACCACCACCTCACTACAATGTTAGACCCATCTCACCACCACCTCACTACAATGCTAGACCTATCTCACCACCACCTCACTGCAATGGTAGACCCATCTCACCACCACCTCACTACAATGGGAGACCCATCTCACCACCACCTCACTACAATGGGAGACCCATATCACCACTACCTCACTACAACGGGAGACCCATCTCACCACCACCACCACCTCACTACAATGATAGGCCCATCTCACCACTACCTCACTGCAATGGTAGACCCATCTCACCACCACCTCACTACAATGGGAGACCCATATCACCACCACCTCACTACAATGGTAGACCCATCTCACCACCACCACCACCTCACTACAATGCTAGACCCATCTCACCACTACCTCACTGCAATGGTAGACCCATCTCACCACCACCTCACTACAATGGTAGGCCCATCTCACCACCACCTCACTACAATGGGAGACCCATATCACCACTACCTCACTACAACGGGAGACCCATCTCACCACCACCACCACCTCACTACAATGATAGGCCCATCTCACCACTACCTCACTGCAATGGTAGACCCATCTCACCACCACCTCACTACAATGGGAGACCCATATCACCACCACCTCACTACAATGGTAGATCCATCTCACCACTACCTCACTACAATGGTAGACCCATCTCACCACCACCTCACTACAATGGGAGACCCATATCACCACCACCTCACTACAATGGTAGACCCATCTCACCACTACCTCACTACAATGGTAGACCCATCTCACCACCACCTCACTACAATGGTAGGCCCATCTCACCACCACTACCTCACTACAATGGTAGACCCATCTCACCACCACCTCACTACAATGGTAGACCCATCTCACCACCACCTCACTACAATGGTAGACCCATCTCACCACCACCTCACTACAATGCAAGACCCATCTCACCACCACCTCACTACAATGGTAGGCCCATCTCACCACCACCACCTCACTACAATGGTAGACCCATCTTACCAACACCTCACTACAATGGTAGACCCATCTCACCACCACCTCACTACAATACTAGACCCATCTCACCACCACCACCTCACTACAATGGTAGACCCATCTCACCACCACCTCACTACAATGGTAGACCCAATTTTACCAACACCTCACTACAATGGTAGACCCATCTCACCACCACCTCACTACAATACTAGACCCATCTTACCACCACCACCTCACTACAATGGTAGACCCATCTCACCACCACCTCACTACAATACTAGACCCATCTTACCCCCACTACCTCACTGCAATGCTATCTTATCTATCCACTATTTCCTTATACTCTTCTCTTAGCTTAACATATGTATAACAAACTTGCCCATACATTCACACCAAGTGTTGAATACCTACCTACAATCATCATTTCATGATAATTATATATTAGTATCATAATATTATGCATTAGTAAAGGAAATATTAATATTTCTTACATTCAGCTAAATAATTGTATTATCTGAATTTGATTCTCAGTTC
Organism: Osedax frankpressi; assembly: GCA_964035775.1. Taxonomy (NCBI): domain Eukaryota; kingdom Metazoa; phylum Annelida; class Polychaeta; order Sabellida; family Siboglinidae; genus Osedax; species Osedax frankpressi. The sequence continues at coordinate 27,749,761 of OZ038316.1, forward strand.
ACTTTATAACAAATATTAATTATAGATTTTATTGTACCACAAATCATAAGATGAAACATTCTCAGTTTTCTATAATATCAATTTACACAATTATTTCTAAGTTAACTATGTTTTCTATGTTTTCTATGTGTTCTATATGTTATTTAGTAAATATATTTATTTTGAAAAAGAAAACAGAAAGTCAAGAATGAATTCACCGAACTTACAAATTATTATTGATTACTTTCTCCCAAATAATGAGCATATTGTCTAGAATTACACAAACACTATATAAAACAAGCAGTGGGAGTAGTGGGTAGTGAGTAGTGAGTAGTGAGTAGTGAGTAGTGGGTAGTGGGTAGTGAGTAGTGGGTAGTGAGTAGTGAGTAGTGGGTAGTGGATAGTGAGTAGTGGGAGTAGTGATTAGTGGGTAGTGGGTAGTGGGAGTGGTGATTAGTGGGTAGTGAGTAGTGGGTAGTGTGTAGTGGGTAGTGTGTAGTGGATAGTGAGTAGTAGGAGTAGTGATTGGTGGGTAGTGGGTAGTGAGTAGTGAGTAGTGGGAGGTGGGAGTGGTGATTAGTGGGTAGTGGGTAGTGGGTAGTGTGTAGTGGGTAGTGTGTAGTGGATAGTGAGTAGTAGGAGTAGTGATTGGTGGGTAGTGGGTAGTGAGTAGTGAGTAGTGGGTAGTGGGAGTGGTGATTAGTGGGTAGTGGGTAGTGGGTAGTGTGTAGTGGGTAGTGTGTAGTGGATAGTGAGTAGTAGGAGTAGTGATTGGTGGGTAGTGGGTAGTGAGTAGTGAGTAGTGGGTAGTGGGAGTGGTGATTAGTGGGTAGTGTGTAGTGAGTAGTGAGTAGTGGGTAGTGAGTAGTGGGTAGCGGGTATCGGGTAGTGAGTAGTAGGTAGTGAGTAGAGGGTAATATGTAGTGAGTAGTAGTTGGTAGTGGGTAATGTGTAGTTGGTAGTGGGTAGTGTGTAGCGTGTAGTGAGTAAGTGAGTGAGTCAATGGTGAGTGAGTGAGTGAGTAAGTGAGTGAGTGAGTAAGTGAGTGAGTGAGTAAGTGAGTGAGTTAGGAATGAGTGAGTGAGTGAGTGAATAAGTTAGGAGTGAGTTAGTGAGTGAGTGAGTGAGTGAGTGATTTACATAATGATCTCTAGGTAAAAATGTTTGCTTTCTTTTTATATTAACATAATTTTGTATCATTCAGAAATGTATCAAAAAGTACCTGGATATGATTGTCCAGGTACTTTTTCAGGCTCCCATCAAATACACTGATATAATAGTTTTGTAAAATCCTTTGATGTGAACAAAAATACAATATATAAGAAATGATGTAATGAAATAATGAAAAGACCTGGTTGATTTGCTGGGTTGTTTTATAACACATGATTTAGTAATACAATATTTGCTTTACATGAGTATTAAAACTCTAATGTAACTGGTTTTCAACTCCTGGATTTGCATCTGTTTTCACATATTTGTATAACATGCAATTCTTTACTTTGATATTATATAAATTATACTTGTAAATGATATCCAGTATTAAATAATTATTATGTTGATAACACACAGTTTAATTGATTTTCAATAACACCAGACTGACTCCAGATATATATATATATATATATATATATATATATGTTTATTTTATATAGATGATATTTATAGATATATATTGATTTGGCGGTACGTATCTCAAAACCTCCATATTTTTTATACTACGCCACCAGCCCCACACCGCCCCCACTCCGCCCCCACTTCCCACCACTAAACACTAACTCCCCGTCGCAGGAGGAACGGGTGCTATTCCACTACAATGGACACGGAGTTCCAAAGCCTACGTCGAACAGTGAGATTTGGGTCTTCAACAAGGCTAGTTGCACGAAGTCTGCGTTTAAGTCTGTTCCTTGCGTTTAAGGAACCTGTAAGCGTTGCTAGTTACTCCCCTGAGGTATCTGTCGCTAGTTTCAATGAACCACCGGTGGGTCATAGAATATGGCATCGAGATTTGTATTTATTATCTTTGGTATCTAAAACTTAAGCTAAAAGTATTTATTTGATTTAATTTGATTATATTTTTAATAAAGTGGAGCCTGAGTTATAATTATTTTATGAATATGCAGAAGAAAATGTTAATTTTTAAATATCTCAAAAATTAAATAAATTATTGTTATTGTTTAGTTTATGAATATTGTATTTCATATGTATCTGATAAACCAGATTATGTAACTATTATATCTTATATAAGTATTTTAATATAATAAAAACATAATATATTTTTAATGCAAATAAAATATATATTCACTTTTTTTAAGTACAAAAAATGAACTGAATGTTTTCCTTGTTATACATATAAATTAATATTTATTATATTTAAAACAAGTAGAGTTATTAAATCGGATGATTTTCTATAACTAGCAATTTTAATAAAATATCTATATAATTATATTTATATTTGTAAGTAATTATTGAAAGTATTTTTTCATTATATTTTAATTATAAAACATTTCTAATTTTTTTATATCAACATGTTAACTCCATATCTCTATAAATGTTATATCGGAGTGTCCTATATATATGTTTTCATTACAAATAGACGTGTCAAGTTTAAGTACTCATCGATATAGGTACCGTAATGTATTCGCGGCTCAATCTGAATACGACCTATGATTCTGTAGAACCCTCCTCGTAACTAGGGTGATTATGTTCGCGTTTTCGTAAAAAAACACAGCCTGTCGCTATAGCTCAAAGAGATTATGATAACTTGATTACTCGAGATTAAAATCTGAACGCAATTCTAATGAATCAGTCTGTCTGTCGTTCAGTCGGACTATATTAAGTAGAACAATGCGTATGAGTAGCGCACGTTGAATTGGCTATTCGATGCCCGGATATACTATATACCATATCTGTAGCAAACTGCATTAGTAATAAGCCTGTGGCAACAATGTAAACGTAGGTTTCAGTGTTCCAGTATCATTCAACTCTTGAGAGTTAGCTCGAGAATTAACTCGAGAGTTACTCAAGAGTTACCTTGAGAGTTACCTTGAGAGTTACTCGTGAGTTACTCGAGAGTTACCTTGAGAGTTACTCGAGAGTTACTCGAGAGTTACTCGAGAGTTACCTTGAGAGTTAGCTCGAGAATTAACTCGAGAGTTACTCGAGAGTTACCTTGAGAGTTACTCGAGAGTTACCTTGAGAGTTACTCGGGAGTTACTCGAGAGTTTGTGCTTTTAAGGCAGTAAGTAAAAAAGCAAAATAATATGACAAAATGAAAATGTAATTAAATTAAATTACTTAAATTACTTGTCCAGGAAACCATCCGGTCATTTTAGTTTTTTTTATATATTAATATAACAATGCATTTTATTTGCATTCAAAACATATTATGTTTATTTTCGATATCAAATAATTATGTAGGAATGCGTAATAGTTACATGGTCTAGTTTCTCGTGCATTACGTAACGTCGCGTGTTCTTCGTCCCCGTACATTATCCGACCGCGATCGCCACTGACCGCTAACCATTCGGTGTACGCAGAAATACACTCAGTACATTCCCCTGTCCATCTACGACCTCCACAACTGGATGGGCTACCCGTCCATCTACGTGTACGACTGTTCGAATGCGGCAATTATCATGCAGTCTTATAACAAAATCACCCGGCAGAGGGATAACGAGGTCAGGAGTAGGGCTCGGGTAGGGTTATGTGTAGGGACTAGGGTAGAGGTAGGGCTATGCGAGGAGCTGGGGTAGAGATATGTGTAGGGGCTGGGATATGGGTAGTAGCGAGGGTATGGCTATGTGTAGTGGCTGGGGTAGGGTTATGTATAGTGGCTCGGGTAGGGTTATGTGTAGGGACTAGGGTAGAGGTAGGGCTATGCGAGGAGCTGGGGTAGGGCTATGTGTAGGGGCTGGGATATGGGTAGGAGCGAGGGTATGGCTATGTGTAGTGGCTGGGGTAGGGTTATGTTTTGGTGTAAAGGTAGTAGTAGAGTAGAGATAAGATCTGGGTTTTGTATGTTTTGGAGTCAGTGTTTGGGGCAAGTATAGTGGGGTTATTGTTCAGGGCAAATGTAATTATATTAAAATTGCTTATTTTGTAATTGCCACCACCACATCCTACACAGTTCACCCACGGACCCAAACCCTCATATCCCGCCTATAGCCCCTCCCCCAAATATATCTCATTTCGCCACCCTTGGCCTCTTCCCCATCCTCAGATGCCGGCCTCGAAGAGTCGAAATTGTATACAATTGGCTGCCTGTACGGCTGACCAGATCCTGCCGATGAACCCTGACCTCCCTGCCGACCTCTTCACAGCCTGTCTGACCACACCCATCAAGATCGCTCTGAAATGGTCATTTGAGAAGTTGATTCCTTTTTAGTTTATTGCTAATAAAGTAATTAATATCTCCTTATATTAATATCTCCTTATATTAATATCTCCTTATATTAATATCTCCTTATATTAATATCTCCTTATATTAATATCTCCTTATATTAATATCTCCTTATATTAATATATCCTTATATTAATATCTCCTTATATTAATATCTCCTTATATTAATATCTCCTTATATTAATATCTCCTTATATTAATATCTCCTTATATTAATATCTCCTTATATTAATATCTCCTTATATTAATATCTCCTTATATTAATATCTCCTTATATTGATATCTCCTTATATTGATATCTCCTTATATTAATATCTCCTTATATTAATATCTCCTTATATTAATATCTCCTTATATTAATATCTCCTTATATTAATATCTCCTTATATTAATATATCCTTATATTAATATCTCCTTATATTAATATCTCCTTATATTAATATCTCCTTATATTAATATCTCCTTATATTAATATCTCCTTATATTAATATCTCCTTATATTAATATCTCCTTATATTAATATCTCCTTATATTAATATCTCCTTATATTAATATCTCCTTATATTAATATCTCCTTATATTAATATCTCCTTATATTAATATCTCCTTATATTAATATCTCCTTATATTAATATCTCCTTATATTAATATCTCCTTATATTAATATCTCCTTATATTAATATCTCCTTATATTAATATCTCCTTATATTAATATCTCCTTATATTAATATCTCCTTATATTAATATCTCCTTATATTAATATCTCCTTATATTAATATCTCCTTATATTAATATCTCCTTATATTAATATCTCCTTATATTAATATCTCCTTATATTAATATCTCCTTATATTAATATCTCCTTATATTAATATCTCCTTATATTAATATCTCCTTATATTAATATCTCCTTATATTAATATCTCCTTATATTAATATCTCCTTATATTAATATCTCCTTATATTAATATCTCCTTATATTAATATCTCCTTATATTAATATCTCCTTATATTAATATCTCCTTATATTAATATCTCCTTATATTAATATCTCCTTATATTAATATCTGCTTATTTTAATATCTCCTTATATTAATATCTCCTTATATTAATATCTCCTTATATTAATATCTCCTTATATTAATATCTCCTTATATTAATATCTCCTTATATTAATATCTCATTATATTAATATCTCCTTATATTAATATCTCCTTATATTAATATCTCCTTATATTAATATCTGCTTATATTAATATCTGCTTATATTAATATCTCCTTATATTAATATCTCCTTATATTAATATCTCCTTATATTAATATCTGCTTATATTAATATCTCCTTATATTAATATCTGCTTATATTAATATCTGCTTATATTAATATCTCCTTATATTAATATTTCCTTATATTAATATCTCCTTATTAATATCTCCCTATATTAATATCTCCTTATATTAATATCTCCTTATATTAATATCTCCTTATATTAATATCTCCTTATATTAATATCTCCTTATATTAATATCTCCTTATATTAATATCTGCTTATATTAATATCTGCTTATATTAATATCTCCTTATATTAATATCTCCTTATATTAATATCTGCTTATATTAATATCTGCTTATATTAATATCTCCTTATATTAATATCTCCTTATATTAATATCTCCTTATATTAATATCTCCTTATATTAATATCTCCTTATATTAATATCTCCTTATATTAATATCTCCTTATATTAATATCTCCTTATATTAATATCTCCTTATATTAATATCTCCTTATATTAATATCTCCTTATATTAATATCTCCTTATATTAATATCTCCTTATATTAATATCTCCTTATATTAATATCTGCTTATATTAATATCTCCTTATATTAATATCTCCTTATATTAATATCTCCTTATATTAATATCTCCTTATATTAATATCTCCTTATATTAATATCTCCTTATATTAATATCTGCTTATGTTAATATCTCCTTATATTAATATCTCCTTATATTAATATCTCCTTATATTAATATCTCCTTATATTAATATCTCCTTATATTAATATCTCCTTATATTAATATCTCCTTATATTAATATCTCCTTATATTAATATCTGCTTATTTTAATATCTCCTTATATTAATATCTCCTTATATTAATATCTCCTTATATTAATATCTCCTTATATTAATATCTCCTTATATTAATATCTCCTTATATTAATATCTCATTATATTAATATCTCCTTATATTAATATCTCCTTATATTAATATCTCCTTATATTAATATCTGCTTATATTAATATCTGCTTATATTAATATCTCCTTATATTAATATCTCCTTATATTAATATCTCCTTATATTAATATCTGCTTATATTAATATCTCCTTATATTAATATCTGCTTATATTAATATCTGCTTATATTAATATCTCCTTATATTAATATTTCCTTATATTAATATCTCCTTATTAATATCTCCCTATATTAATATCTCCTTATATTAATATCTCCTTATATTAATATCTCCTTATATTAATATCTCCTTATATTAATATCTCCTTATATTAATATCTCCTTATATTAATATCTCCTTATATTAATATCTCCTTATATTAATATCTCCTTATATTAATATCTCCTTATATTAATATCTCCTTATATTAATATCTCCTTATATTAATATCTCCTTATATTAATATCTCCTTATATTAATATCTCCTTATATTAATATCTCCTTATATTAATATCTCCTTATATTAATATCTCCTTATATTAATATCTCCTTATATTAATATCTTCTTATATTAATATCTCTATTATTATATAGATTTCAACGTATGATAAATAAAAAGCTAAATTAGCTTCCCTTTTAATTTCTACTAGGATTATCTACCAGTCAGTATTTCGAGACTTCTAATTATGTTTTCTCTACTTGCAGGTACGTGCTGCAGAATTCCAATAAGTTGGTGCCGAACATCACGATGAAACTTATAGACAGGTTGGCATGGCAACAACGTCTGGTTACCGGCCATTGGCCTTGACGTTGGTCTTATGTTTGCATTCTGCATCTTGTGGATGGTCCTACATTCAGTGAACACAATGCCATGTGTGTTCTAATTTCCCGATGTGGTATTGTAGTTTATCTATTGTTGACTTTATATCTTCCCAACGCCTTCGCCCAACTGCACGTGGTCTTCTCCCACTCTAAATAATCTCTACACCCCGTCCCGCCCCTATATCTCAACCATTACCCCCATACCTGGGCCATTAACCCCACAACCTTCCCATCCTCCCCATTAACCCCACAACCTTCCCATCCTCCCCATATCTCACCCATTAACCCCACAACCTTCCCATCCTCCCCATATCTCGCTCTTTAACCCCACAACCTTCCCATCCTCCCCATATCTCGCTCTTTAACCCCACAACCTTTCCATCCTCCCCATATCTCACCCATTAACACCACAACCTTCCCATCCTCCCCATATCTCGCCCATTAACCCCACACGCTACATGTTTCACATAAACCCCACAAATACACACACACGCAACCATTACCCTCACCCTATCAATTACCTTAGTACCCATTACTTACACACCTCACCCATTACCACTACACACACCCATTACCCCCACACCCCACCTTTTACCATAATCTTACAGTATCCCTGGGCAATTAAATGACCGTAGAACAATGCTCGGTGAGTTGAATTGGATATTTACGGCCATTACGGACACAATAGCTTGGAACACATTACCCAGAGGTTAGTTGTCTGGGGAGGGTGGGGAATATAACTAAATAGGGTGGGAATATAACTATATAGGGTGGGCTATATGTCTAGATAAGGTGGGATATAGGGCTAGATAGGGTGTGAATATAACTAAATAGGGATGGCTATAGGGCTAAATAGGGTTGGAATATAACTAAATAGGGTGGGAATATAACTAGATAGAGTGGACTATAGGGCTAGCTACGGTGGGCTATAGGGCTAGATAGGGAATGAAATGAAATTAGAAATTGTTTGAAAGACATTCACCGCTATGTAAAATAATAATCCATTTGTTTTGAAATAATAGAATTTAATATCCAAACATGTACAATAACCAACTGGCTTTTCTTGAGTAGAGTTATCGAAGAGAGTAGAATTATTCTTCACATTGATTTTAAATAACGTAGTGCTATTAATTGGTGTAATGTTGAAATCTCAGAAGATTGAACGCTCTTCGAAGCTAAGCTACACTCTCTCTCCCCCCCTCTCGCCAATCCGACATTCTACCCTCGCGTCCACCACCTCGCCAGACCTGTTCCAGAAGCTGTTCCGCCAGGACCTGTTGGTCGCTTCCCTGCTGCGCAATTTTCTATTGGCCGATCGCGTGATGCGTTGCTACAACTGTACCCCGGTCCTGTCGCCGTGGATACCGTCCACGTGCCAACACCCGATGTGGGCGGCTTGGGACCTCGCGCTCGACCTCTCCCTCTCGCAACTGGTGGAGGCGGCGCGCAGCCAACCCGTAAACCCCGCCCCCGTTACGTCGGGTCCGGGCCCCACTAACTCCGGGGACGCCGGCACCGCGACGGGGGTAAAGCCGACCGTTGCGACGCCAATTGCTGTCGGAACCTTCTCTTTCAAGACTAGCACTTTCTTCGCCGAACAGCTGACTGCGTTCCAAGTCTGGCTGCAATTTGGGGAGAGGTTCCGTCCCCCACCTGAACAACTACCCATTGTACTGCAGGTTTTTATCCCTCTTTCCTTATCGCTTTCCCACTACCATTCCTTCTATTTCTCCCTATTTCCCTTCCTCCTATCCTTCACTATTCTCTCTCTCCCTTCTCCATTTTATTTGACATGCCTCCCCCCTCTCTACTATCCTAACCCTTCTTCCATTTACTTTCCTCTTCCATTCTCTCCAATAACATTCTCTTAATTCCCCTTTCACATCTCGCACACAGGTGCTATTGAGTCAAGTGCATAGACTCAGAGCTTTAGATCTCTTATCTAGGTTCCTCGACATCGGTGATTGGGCAGTGAGGATGGTAAGCCATATTTATTATCAACTGAATTTACTGATATCAAATGAACACTAAATTAATTATTGTCTATTAGAAACTATATTAGTGTTTACTAATTTCGCAATATTTATATAGAGGTTGTAAATCTATTTGAAACAATATTAATAATATCCATCAAAAGAATATTTATGTCATTTTTTCTATCTACTTTAATCTCTCCCTCTCCCTCGCCCTCTCGCTCCCTCCCTCCCTCCCAGTTTGTCATTGACTACATATCTTTGTAGGCTCTCTCAGTTGGTATATTCCCCTATGTGTTGCGTCTGTTACAATCATCTGCCCGTGAACTCCGACCCCTCCTCATCGCCATCTGGTCCAAGATTCTGGCTATTGATAATGTTTGTACAATACATAGTCGATGTAACACTATCTCATGACCCGTATCCAAGCTAGTTAATTGCATATTTAATTTAAACAATGAACAGTTTGTATTCAATGCTAAGTATTGATATATTGCTACGCCGAATCTGATCTAATCTGCTCTTAGACAATGCCTTCATCTCTTCATCGTTCACTAATTTCAACTTTCACTCTGTCGTACTAAAACTTTGATTACGTATTACCCTCCCAGAGCTGCCAAGTCGATCTTATCAAAGACTGCAGCCATAGATACTTCCTTAACGTGCTGACGGACACTGCTACGATGTCTGTTAGTGCTCCAGCCACCTAGCCTCGCCAGTTGGCATGTCGTTGCTATGTATTTCATATATTGTATTGTTTGATCGCTATTCGATGAAACATTTAAATCCCGTACTACGAAATTTTCATCCCGCTAAGTAAATTTAACCTTTCACAAAACGGACGGCATTTAATCTTTTGATATTATATTTGGTTAAGATGTTTTAATATCAATATTCATAAGAGATGGTATATACTCCACCACTTGTTTATTTTATTTGAATTCTCATTTTTATGTCCTGCCTTATCACCGTAATATTTGACCTGATGTACATTTTATTTCAATAATGATAAATATTTATATATTTTTTCTGTATTTATATATATTCAATATATAATAATATTTCTTAAAAATATAAGTGAAATATAACTAACTTCAATAATATATAATAATTATTATAAACTTACCAAACCAGATTAAGATATTCTTATAAATTTTGTAACATTTTCAATTAATACAATATAATATGCATAAAAACTCAATTACTCTCATTGATTGCTTGGTTCATTGTTTTTGAAAATTTGGATTTGACAACTAGCCAAGTATTTTTAATTTGAATCAAACAATAATACATTTTGTACTTTATTTATTTCAAATAATCTTTGTGTTTATTGAAAAATATCTCATAAAGATTTTGATTATTAGCAATTGTGGTATTATATAATATTCAACATAATAAGAATTATTAAAACACTGATTGGGATGAACTATTATAATGAATATGCATATATAATATAAATAATAACGGTTTATCATAATAGAAATGTGATGTTAAATACTTTATTATATTACAATTTTTCATTACATTTTTGTTAAAATTATTAAAATCCATTTATTACAATGTTTGCAAAATAAATATATTTAAAGTTAATTAATTAATTAATCTAAAATATGAATCACTTGAATAAGTGTTGTACAGAGTAGAATAGAGTTCAGTAGACTTTTTACTCTACCCACTCTTCAATTTGTCCATACAAATAGATTACAGGTAGAATTACTGGTAGAATTACAGGTAGAATTACAGGTAGAATTACTGGTAGACTTACAGGTAGAATTACTGGTAAAATTACAGGTAGAATTACAGGTAGAATTACAGGTAGAATTACTGGTAGAATTACAGGTAGAATTACAGGTAGGATTACTGGTAGACTTACAGGTAGAATTACTGGTAAAATTACTGGTAGAATTACAGGTAGACTTACAAATAGTGCCATATCTATTTCTTTACATTCTTCTATATTCAAAATTAACTTGAATTTTACATTCTATTAGATTACTTTGATATTAAAGTATTACCATATTACCTTATATGCAACTCTTGAACTCTTGACCTTTGTACCTCGACAAGAAATTATTTGGGAATAATAAAATATCTTATAGAATAATCAAAATTTAAATTGTTTTGCTTTTAGTTGAAAATTAAAATTATTATTTCGCCGTACAATTATGCCAAACCCCCTTGCATAGTAGTTCTTTCTGCTTACTCCTTATTACTCATCCAGTACCCCACACCCACCCCAGTACCCCACACCCACCCCAGTACCCCACACCCACCCCAGTACTCCACACCCACCCCAGTACCCCACAGCCAGCCCAGTACCCCAAACCCACCCCAGTACTCCACACCCACCCCAATACCCCACACCCACCCTAGTACCCACAACCACCCCAGTACCCCACACTATCCACCCCAGTACCCCACACTATCCACCCCAGTACTCCACACCCACCCTAGTACCCCACACCCACCCCAGTACCCCACACCCACCCCAATACCCCACACCCACCCCAATACCCCACACCCACCCCAATAACCCACACCCACCCCAATACCCCACATCCACCCCAGTACCCCACACCAATCCCAGTACCCACACCCACCCCAGTCCCCACACCCACTCCAGTACCCCACATCCACCCAGGTACCCCACACCCACCCCAGTACTCCACACCCACCCTAGTACCCCACACCCACCCCAGTACCCCACACCCACCCCAATACCCCACACCCACCCCAATACCCCACACCCACCCCAATAACCCACACCCACCCCAATACCCCACATCCACCCCAGTACCCCACACCAATCCCAGTACCCACACCCACCCCAGTCCCCACACCCACTCCAGTACCCCACATCCACCCAGGTACCCCACACCCACCCCAGTACCCCAAACCCACCCCAATACCCCACATCCACCCCAGTACCCCACACCAACCCCAGTACCCACACCCACCCCAGTCCCCACACCCACTCCAGTACCCCACATCCACCCAGGTACCCCACACCCACCCCAGTACCCCACACTATCCACCCCAGTACCCCACACTATCCACCCCAGTACCCCACACCCACCCCAGTACCCCACACCCACCCCAATAACCCACACTATCCACCCCAGTACCCCACACTATCCACCCCAGTACCCCACACTATCCACCCCAGTACCCCACACCCACCCCAGTACCCCACACCCACCCCAGTACCCCACACCCACCCCAGTACCCCACACCCACCCCAGTACCCCACACCCACCCCAGTACTCCACACCCACCCCAGTACCCCACACCCACCCCAGTACCCCACACCCCAGTACCCCACACCCACCCCAGTACCCCAAACCCACCCCAGTACCCCACACTATCCACTCCAATACCCCACACCCACCCCAGTAACCCACACCCACCCCAGTAACCCACACCCACCCCAATACCCCACACCCACCCCAATACCCCACACCCACCCCAGTACCCCACACCCACCCCAATACCCCACACCCACCCCAATACCCCACACCCACCCCAGTACCCCACACTATCCACTCCAATACCCCACACCCACCCCAGTACCCCACACCCACCCCAATACCCCACACCCACCCCAGTACCCCACACCCACCCCAATACCCCACACCCACCCCAGTACCCCACACCCACCCCAATACCCCACACCCACCCCAGTACCCCAAACCCACCCCAGTACCCCAAACCCACCCCAGTACCCCACACCCACCCCAGTACTCCACACCCACCCCACACCCACCCAGTACCCCACACCCACATATCCTGACATCGTATCCACTTCAGCCTGAGTACAGGTCGAAGGCTGTCTTCATCCTCACAATGATTGTGAACCACTACAAGGTGGGCCAGGAGGCAACAATGAAGTCTAATCTGATCGCCATATGCCTTGACCAATTGGATAATGAATATCCACTGTTAAGACAATGGCTTTGTCTTTGTCTGGGCAAGGTTAGGTAAGAGGCAGGCTGTAAGAAAGAGGGATAAAGGACGAGGGGCAACGGGGTTATAGATGAGCAGAGGGAGGGAGTGAATGAGTGAGTGAGTGAGTGAGTGTATTAGTAAGTAAGTAAATAAGTGAGAGAGTGAGTGAGTTAGTGAGTTAGTTAGTGAGTGAGTGAGTGAGTGAGTGAGTGAGTGAGTGAGTGAATAAGTGAGTGAGTGAGTGAGTGAATGAGTGTATTAGTAAGTAAGTAAATAAGTGAGTTAGTGAATGAGTGAGTGAGTGAATGAGTGAGTGAGTGTATTAGTAAGTAAGTAAATAAGTGAGAGAGTGAGTAAGTTAGTTAGTTAGTGAGTAAGTAAGTGAGTGAGTTAGTTAGTTAGTTAGTGAGTGAGTTAGTGAGTGAGTTAGTGAGTGAGTGAGTGAGTGAGTGAGTAAGTAAACAAGTGAGAGAGTGAGTGAGTGAGTAAGTTAGTGAGTGAGTGAGTAAGTGAGTGAGTGACTACATTAAATAATCTTTGTCTCCTCAGGTGTGGCAGGGTTTTGATGCAGCCAGATGGTGTGGGGTCCGGGACAGTGCTCATGAGAAACTCTACAAACTTCTCAAGGACAAAGAACCAGAGGTTAGCGGGGTTAACCTCTATTGTTCTCGTTCTATTCTATTCCCCCGACTGCGTGATTACGACGATATTTCCGATTAATACCGCACCGTCCGTGACCCCTCCGTGACCTCTAGGTACGCGCCTCTGCCGTCTACGCCCTATCCACGTTTACCGCAAACCGCGTCGGCGACCAATCGAACGGCTCGTCTCAGTCGACATCCGTCGGTGCGCCGTCGACGTGCCCCAACGCCTCCCTGGTGGCGGCTACCGGCGTCAACCACGCTACGACGGTAACGCACGGCGTCATGATGAACCTACTGAGCGCCACCGGCGACGCCAGCCCCCTGGTGCGCAACGAACTGGTCGTGGCGTTTGCTTCGCTCGTCGGCCAATCGGAAGCTCAGTTCGTCATCGCGGCGACTCGACTCGACGACGAGGACAAGATGCGCGCTCGCACCGCCGCAGGTTAACACCCATAAGGTCACGGGGGCGTGTCGGGGTTAACACCCATAAGGTCACGGGGGCGTGTCGGGGTTAACACCCATTAGCTCACGGGGGTGTGTCGGGGTTAACACCCATTAGGTCACGGGGGCGTGTCGGGGTTAGCACCCATTAGGACACGGGGGTGTGTCGGAGTTAACACCCATTAGGTCACGGGAGTGTGTCGGGGTTAACACCTATTAGGTCACGGGGGTGTGTCGGGGTTAGCACCTATAAAAGTTCTCCCCAACCCCATCTCGACCCCGCTACCAACTCTTCCCCGACCGTATCTCTGTCACGCTACCATCTCCCCCAACCCCATCTCGACCCCTCTTCCATTTCCACCAACCCCATCTCGGCCCCGCTACCTACCCGACCCCTAAACTCCGCCCTTTTCCCAGAGGCTATACATGCCAGCATACGTCGCAATATTAAAGAGTCCCCGATGAAACGTAGTTTCTGCGGTGTTGCCCCCCTAGGCTACGTGTCCGCGGTGATTTCCCAAGTCTGGCGAGCCCTGTTGCAGTTGGCCTACGACTCATGTCCTCGTGTGTCCTCCCTCGCCCGCGTCGTCACCGCCCACATCGTTGCCAAGGTTACCGAGCGACGTGCAACGAGGCAAATTTGGCGCGTGTCTTTCGTTCACCATTTGTTTAGATTCCGGAAGACGCAATTGCTTTCGTGTCGTTTGTTGATTTATGCGGTTTCGAGTGCGAATGTAATAAATGATCTCGGAGCAAAACAATGAGTAAATTGTAATTAATATCTATTCAATATTCATTTATCTGATCATTATAAAGTGCCTGTCAATTTTCAGGTAAAAGAACAAGCTTTAGAAAAATCGTTGCATAAAATTAATCTGAATTCAAGGTTAGTTCACTTGAAATCCGACAGGACCTCTACTAACTACACCTACACTAACTACACTTCTACTAACTACACCTACACTAACTACACCTCTACTAACTACACCTACACCTCTACTAACTACACCTCTACTAACTACACCTACACTAACTACACTTCTACTACACTTCTACTAACTACACCTCTACTATCTACACCTCTACTAACTACACCTACACTAACTACACCTACACTAACTACACCTCTACTAACTACACCTCTACTATCTACACTTCTACTAACTACACCTACACTAACTACACCTACACTAACTACACTTCTACTAACTACACCTCTACTATCTACACTTCTACTAACTACACCTCTACTAACTACACTTCTACTAAATACACCTCTACTAACTACACCTACACTAACTACACCACTACTAACTACACTTCTACTAACTACACGTCTACTAACTACACCTACACTAACTATACTTCTACTAACTACACCTACACTAACTATACTTCTACTAACTACACCTACACTAACTATACTTCTACTAACTACACCCAGCTAACCCTAACCTAACTCTAGACCCACCTAACCCTATCCTAACTCTAGACCCAGCTAACCCTATCCTAACTCTAGACACACCTAACCCTATCCTAACTCTAGACACACCTAACCCTATCCTAACTCTAGACCCAGCTAACCCTATCCTAACTCTAGACCCAGCTAACCCTATCCTAACTCTAGACACACCTAACCCTATCCTAACTCTAGACCCAGCTAACCCTATCCTAACTCTAGACCCAGCTAACCCTATCCTAACTCTAGACACACCTAACCCTATCCTAACTCTAGACCCAGCTAACCCTATCCTAACTCTAGACCCACCAAACCCTATCCTAACTCTAGACCCAGCTAACCCTATCCTAACTCTAGACCCACTAAACCCTATCCTAACTCTAGACCCACCTCACATCTAGTAGATCAGAGTCTCCTCCCCGCATTGTGAAACCCAAGAGGTCCAATAAGATTTCGGTTTGTATTGCTAGGGCTCCACTACTAATCAAGGCACATCCGCTGAGTTTGCGATTAGGTGATGCAATAGGTTAAATTTCTACCTATTGCATCATTATTAGTTCATCAATATGCCACGCCTACTATCCCCCTCCCCACGCCCGCCCCACGTTACGACTCCATCCCTGTTAATCTTCCTGCGCCGCGTAGATTAGCGAAGACATTGATGGATTGACCACGCTGGTCAACACCGAACTGTTCCAGTGGTCGTGTCGTCATTTCTTTGAAACCGACATCGGTGATAATGACCCTTGTTCTAGATATCAACTGAATGCAAACTACAAGATTAATCGCTACCTACACATCAGGAAACAATGCGCTTCAGAGCTTTTCAGAGCCAGTTAGTAGTGGTCAGTTAGTAGTTGGGACTGGTCAGTTAGTAGTTAGGACTGGTCAGTTAGTAGTTGGGACTGGTCAGTCAGTTGTTGGGACTGGTCAGTCAGTTGTTGGGACTGGTCAGTTAGTAGTTAGGACTGGTCAGTTAGTAGTTGGGACTGGTCAGTTAGTAGTTGGGACTGGTCAGTTAATAGTTGGAACTGGTCAGTTAGTAGTTAGGACTGGTCAGTTAGTAGTTAGGACTGGTCAGTTAATAGTTGGGACTGGTCAGTTAGTAGTTGGGACTGGTCAGTTAATAGTTGGGACTGGTCAGTTAGTAGTTAGGACTGGTCAGTTAGTAGTTAGGACTGGTCAGTTAATAGTTGGGACTGGTCAGTTAGTAGTTGGGACTGGTCAGTTAATAGTTGGGACTGGTCAGTTAGTAGTTGGGACTGGCCAGTTAGTAGTTAGGACTGGTCAGTTAGTAGTTGGGACTGGTCAGTTAATAGTTGGGACTGGTCAGTTAATAGTTGGGACTGGTCAGTTAGTAGTTGGGACTGGCCAGTTAGTAGTTAGGACTGGTCAGTTAGTAGTTAGGACTGGTCAGTTAATAGTTAGGACTGGTCAGTTAATAGTTAGGACTGGTCAGTTAGTAGTTGGGACTGGTCAGTTAATAGTTAGGACTGGTCAGTTAGTAATTGGGACTGGTCAGTTAATAGTTGGGACTGGTCAGTTAATAGTTGGGACTGGTCAGTTAGTAGTTGGGACTGGCCAGTTAGTAGTTAGGACTGGTCAGTTAGTAGTTGGGACTGGTCAGTTAATAGTTGGGACTGGTCAGTTAGTAGTTGGGACTGGTCAGTTAGTAGTTAGGACTGGTCAGTTAGTAGATAGGACTGGTCAGTTAATAGTTAGGACTGGTCAGTTAGTAGTTGGGACTGGTCAGTTAATAGTTGGGACTGGTCAGTTAATAGTTGGGACTGGCCAGTTAGTAGTTGGGACTGGTCAGTTAATAGTTGGGACTGGTCAGTTAGTAGTTTGGACTGGTCAGTTAATAGTTGGGACTGGCCAGTTAGTAGTTTGGACTGGTCAGTTAATAGTTGGGACTGGTCAGTTAATAGTTGGGACTGGTCAGTTAATAGTTGGGACTGGTCAGTTAGTAGTTGGGACTTGTCAGTTAGTAGTTGGGACTGGTCAGTTAATAGTTGGGACTGGTCAGTCAGTTGTTTGGACTCGTCAGTTAATAGTTGGGACTGGTCAGTTAGTAGTTGGGACTTGTCAGTTAATAGTTAGGACTGGTCAGTTAGTAGTTAGGACTGGTCGGTTAATAGTTAGGACTGGTCAGTCAGTTGTTCGGACTGGTGAGTTAATAGTTGGGACTGGTCAGTTAGTAAAGTTTGGATGGTCAGTTAGTACAGTTGGGACTGGTCAGTTAGTAAATTTTGTACTGGTCAGTTAGTAAAGTTTGGATGGTCAGTTAGTACAGTTGGGATGGTCAGTTAGTACAGTTGGGATGGTCAGTTAGTATATAAGATTGGTGTTAGTGGTCAATTAAAATAAATAACACAGAATATTAAGTTCTAATTAATATTATAAATATAATATTTACATATTTTTTGAAATTATTTTTATACGGTACATTCTTCCAATCCAATATATTTTTCAACTTCAAAACCCGCCTTTCTTTGCCTACCAACCCCCGGCCCCACCCCTAACCCCCACCACTAACCCCTTTCCAGGTTGTAGCAGACTAGATGACCAGGTATTTGGTTCTCGCAATGACAAGCCGGCAGTGGTGATTCGTATGCACCCTTATGACTACCAAATGGCAGTTGCCGACAGAACCACAATTTCGTTAGAACTTATGAATCATCCTATTAGAAATCTTCATCATGTTCTGATATTCATTTGTTCACGCGTTATAGATTAAGTTGATATCATATTTAATAAAAGTCATTATTTCTATCGGACATATTTAATAAAGTAAATTTAATAAAAAAAATCTTTTTACGGAGCTGAACGCTAATATTTATGTTTAAAACCACAAAGTTATCTCACAATGTGATCTCACAAAGTTATCTCACAAAGTTATCTCACAAAGTTATCTCACAAAGTTATCTCACAAAGTTATCTCACAAAGTTATCTCACAAAGTAATCTCACAAAGTTATCTCACAAAGTAATCTCACAAAGTAATCTCACAAAGTAATCTCACAAAGTAATCTCACAAAGTTATCTCACAAAGTTATCTCACAAAGTTATCTCACAAAGTTATCTCACAAAGTTATCTCGCAATGTGATCTCACAAAGTTATCTCACAAAGTTATCTCACAATGTGATCTCACAAAGTAATCTCACAAAGTGATCTCCCTGCTACACTCTCTCATCGCAAACTAACAACTCTCAGCATTTGGGATTGGCGGGAAACGCACAAAAGGAACACAATTCGTAACCACAGCTCTAACATTACCTCGATCACGTGCATGGACTACATTAACGCCGAGGCAGAAGCGCTGTTACTAGTGGCAACCGGTCGGTGTGTTTAGCGACCATATAAGGACTCATTTAGATTTGTTGTTATATAATAAAATGAAAATATATTTTAAATTATTAAATCAATCCTATCGCCGCGAACATCCCTAAATGCAATTAGATGATACTTAGTAACCTAGTGAAAATTCTTTTTCGAACACCTAAGAACCCCAATCCCCATCTAAAACCCACCCTTTAACCACAACCTTAACCCAAACCCATCCCCATCTAAAACACACCCTTTAACCACAACCTTAACCCAATCCCTTTAACCCAATCCCCATCTAAAACCCACCATTTAACCACAACTTTAACCCAATCCCAATCCCCATCTAAAACCCACCCTTTAACCCAATCCCAATCCCCATCTAAAACCCACCCTTTAACCCAATCCCAATCCCCATCTAAAACCCACCCTTTAACCCAATCCCAATCCCCATCTAAAACCCACCCTTTAACCCAAACCCCATCCCCATCTAAAACCCTATATACATATTTAGATGATGGCTGTATTCGGTGTTGGCGTAATTTTTCATTCGAACACCGAAGACCTGAATTAGCATCGACATGGCAAGCTTTAATACCCGAACACTCGTTGCACACTTACAAAAGTTACTATTGTCTCATTCTTGTTCAGTATTTTCCTATTTCCCGCCTGTAAATGCAACACCGTTAACTGGTCCCATGTGGGATATGATTTGTATGGAGTTCTGGTTTTTTTATTAAACGGGTTTTCTCAAATTTAAAAATTCTCTAAATTACATAATTCGTAAAGTAAAAGAAATATTTAGTGATTCTCTCAAATAAATTGAATCTCAATTCCTGTAAACATTTTACACAAATTATTTGACACCAAAACTTAATAGCAACCAAAACTACTTTCTCATAAAAATATTTAAATTAGTATATTATTTGACATTTTCCTCCGTATATCCAAGGCTTCCCATTCAATTCCATCCTAATCTCTTACCTCTACCTTCCCTTTTTAAACCCTAACCTTATCTTAGCCCTGTCTTCCTCCCGCACCGCTTAGGTAGGGGCATGCTAATAGACTGGCAACAGGAGAGTTCTTTACTTCATATTGCCGGAGATTCAAGATTCATCGGCATCTGGGATTTGTCTCGAGAGCTAAAGATTGCTGATCTCGCGACGACCTCTTCTTCGGGGCCCCTGACATCCACTTCGGCGGCTTCGACGTCGTCGGGGAGTGGTCAAGGATCGGCCATGTCGTCTTCGGGTCAGGGTTCTTCGTTGACCACGGCTCTCTGCTCGCGCGAACACCAGGTTGCCGCCGGATTCACCGACGGCTCCGTAAAATTGTACGACGTACGAACCCCATCTCACAAGTTTGTGCGACCCACCTCGCTCCAGAGGCCCCATTTCCTAAGTTTATCTGCCCCGTCTCACTCCGCACCCACACACTCATTTCATAAGTTTGTTTAATTCTTAATTTATTGTAATTTTATTTTATAAATATTTTCAGAAACACGTCTTCAGGTAATTTCACTTTATAATTGTTATTCAATACTTTTTTGCAACATGAAAATATTTTATATAACCTTGTTGTATTATATAATTATATGGATTTTTCTCATATTTATATAATAATGTCATTATTATTTTGTTAGCACTACAATTATTATACAAAACTGTTACATTGCATTATTTGCCGTTACGATGACGCATTCTTAATGTCATATTGCATAACTATCCTATCTTACAGCTGTCGATCACTTCAAAAACATAAAACACAACTGATCAAGGCACATATCTTTGATAACAACCGAATCTTGACCGCTGGGTTTGTTAAAACCATCCTCATTAATTAACCTTTATCTTATGATTGTTTAACCGTATTACTTACGATATTAATGCCAATTTTGTACTCTTATTATATTAAATTTCATCCATCCTTTATCCGCCCGCAAAATGAACTCCTCCCAAGTTCTCAACCCCACCAACGACTTCGCAGAGCCGATGGTGAGATACGTTACACAGACCTCCGTAATGGCCGGAAACTCTCGTCGTTTATCTGTCCGGTGAAAATGGGCGGGGAACACTCGTTGGTAGATTTGGCAGTACACGATAAGGGAGGTATCATCGCATGGTTAGTATCGCGAGGGAACGGGGGAAGAGTGCGAAGGGGATGTAGATGGGAGAGATGGAGTAGTAATCAACATGGTGAAATCGTTAACGTTTTGCGAAGTCGGGTGAACTAGGTAGAAAAATATGATTGAAGGAGGTTAAAAGGAGGTTAAAGGATGTTAAAGGAGGTTAAAAGGAGGATGTAGAGTGAGATAGAGAACATATACTCTAGTTGCTATAACAATAGGTCAGTGTAAGAACGTGTTGAGAGCTTTAACAAATACGAAAACCATTGCAATAGTTTCCCATGGTGATATCGTCGTCTGCGTCCATTACAGCGCCAGCGGTCAAGCGTTGACCGTCTACAACGACAATGCGGAATGCACCGGATCGATTAAACCCCACGTCGGTTTCATTTCGCAAAAGGCGTCCAGCGTGAACTGCATTACATTCCACCCTAATAAGGTAGCCCCACCTTCTACCCACCTTCTACCTACCATCCAGGTAGATCCCCTTCTTTTCTAACGAGGTAGACACCACTATCCTCTCTCAACTAACGAGGTAGTCCCATCATCCTTCTTCCCCCCATTAAAACGGAGCCACTACTCTCAAAAGATCTCACTATTACAATCGTCTCTAGTCATTGATCAAGTTCATAGCTAACATATTCTGAAAGAAAGTTATATAACTTTATCTAATCCCTGCGAGTAATACTCATCATACATTCTAAGGTGATGCATCAATAATCACAGAAATGAATTCATAATTTTCTATTTTGTTACTATAAATCTTTTGCGATAAATGTTTTAACTTTGTATTTATTTTAATATATTTAAATCATCTCTAGTTAATATTGAAACAATTAAAGTATGTTTTCAAAGTGATCCCTTAGCTTTAAATATATATGCATTAAAAATCTATTTTAAACTATTTCAGTTTTATGAAATTCAATATAAAAATATTTTCGTATTGAAATATAAACCTAAAAAGTAAAATCCTCAAAATAAAAAATACTCTACGATGTATATTTGCTTCTTAGTATCTTTTATTATGCCATTACCCGCCTTTGCTCACTATCTACCAAATTTATCAATAAATATTACTTTTAATATGATTTATTGTTTACTTTATGTTTGTATAAGTATTTAATTATTTTAGATAAATTATATTTGCAAATTAAAATTAAATGTTTTTACTTAAATTAATAATGTAAAAATAATCCATAGAGATAGTCAACAGTTCAAATAATTACATGTTAATTTAGTTTTTGTTAACTTAAATAAATTCCAATATATATTTCTTAAGTAATCTATTATAGATAAATATATTACTTGTATTTTATAAGCAACTTTTATTTAACAACATAAGTTCCAGTTAAATGTGTCCTTAACAAATTACATTCTAAATATTGCTTAATATGGGCTTTAATAAGAACTATTGAGTTATCTACCTCTACTGGTAACAGTATCTGTATATTGCTTTATTTAAAACTAACCGTAATAAGAAAAATTCGAACATTTAGAAAACACTTTAATTTCTAATATACTTTATTTTTTGTTTTCTAAGACTCAAATTATCTTTTAATTTTTTATAAGAAAATTAAATATGTTTTCACATTTACTAATTTAATTGTACCTTTAAACAGACTAGAATAGAGTTTTATTAATACTACATGTTGTTCTTCATTTTCAAAGTGATTCCATGATAATTGCTTTATAATTATTTTTCTTGACCAACTTTATCATACATTTTATTATATTATTATTTTAGTATATTAATGATTTAGAGAAGCTTTACTAAACCAAATTTTCATAATAAATATATATGCCATATATGGAAATTTAAAACACTAATCAATAATTGTTCTTTATATTTTTAAGAGGTATATAATAATAAATATATAATAAATCAATAAAAGTATTAATAAAACAACTCAAAAATAATCCAGATAGTAATTGCTTTTTTTGTATTGCATACTTTTTTCACTTTTATATTATTTCTTATTTTGTAACCAATAGATTAAATAACAAATACCCTCAACCCCGATTCGCAGGTGAGACTGGCTTGCGGCCGAAAGGATTCCACAGTTGCTGTTTACTCGTTGAAATGAGCCGATTACGATTGCCAACTGCAATCATCGCGTCGTAGACAGCATTTCAACGTCGTGTACGACGAGTGTCGGGGTAGGAGTAGCAAAAGGTGATGGCTAGTGGTTATGGCTAGTGGTTGTGGCTAGTGGTTGTGGCTAGTAATGATATAGAGTTCCAAGGGATGGCAGGAGAATGATATCGAGAGGA
Organism: Osedax frankpressi; assembly: GCA_964035775.1. Lineage (NCBI taxonomy): Eukaryota > Metazoa > Annelida > Polychaeta > Sabellida > Siboglinidae > Osedax > Osedax frankpressi. The sequence goes on from OZ038316.1 coordinate 27,773,388, forward strand.
AGACTTTGAGTTAGTGTTTGGCAGAGTCGGTGTTCAAATAATTCACTAGGAGGGATGGGGTTAAGCGTGAAGTTTTTTGTACACATTTTTCTTGTTAAATATGAAATTAATCTCATCTTTATATTATTATTGTTAGTTATTCTATTGTACGTCGACAATGAATACGTCCTGAAGTTTTCAACACTAACCTTATCCGGCCGCAGACTGTTTGAATATATAAGAAATTTATACCGAACATATATGTTAAAATGTAAATGTCAAATTTATGAAATAGCTGCACGAGTTGATATGAATTCATCTTACATCTTACGTAGAAATGACGTAGAAATGACGTAGAACTCAGTCAGAGAAATCGCTACCTAAGCATTCGACTGTTGTATTGTTAGGACGACGGCGAGGACGATGCAAGGTGTTCATGTCGTCGCCGGATTTTCGCTGAACATTGGCCTCCTTCCTCTTCGTCTTCCTCTTCTTCCTCTTCGTCTTCCTCTTCTTCCTCTTCGTCTTCCTCCTCTTCCTCGTCGTCGTCGTAGTCGTCGATTTCCACAGACCTCAAGGCCACCGTTGCTGGTCTCTTTGCGATTGAGAAGAATTCGTGTTTCAATGCTTCTTTGGCTGCTATACGCTGGCTTGGCATACAAGTCAGCAACTTCTGTAAAGGAACTTAGTTTATAAACTAAACTTGAACCGAAGCACACACCCATACACACACACACACACACACACACACACATATACACACACACACACACCCAGACATGTAAATAAGACCATTCGTAGCAATTAAGCATATGTATATAAATATATATATAGATTGATAAACATATTCAAATGCAATATAGATTTTGTTTGTAAATAACGGACCCTAGATGAAAAAACCAATCGAGAGAAAGTTCAGTTATATTTTCAAATTAAGATCTGCGCTATTTATTGTTATTTTATTTCCTCCTCAAGAAGGAAACTCATTTTACTTTCCTTATCGATTCCATTGAATTTTATTAATAAATGCAGACAAAGTATTTATTAAACTCGTCACGTTTGTTTTCCGAAGTCAGAATCGTCTTCATGATTGGAAAACCTTATTATTTTGCATAATAAACAAATATACAACTGTTTCTTTGTGAGTATTTAGATACGAATAGGGAATTATAGTAAGCCTCGGATCATGATTTATATTCCGATGTACATGAAAAATAGACATATTATAGAAAATCTAAAATAGTTATTTATTTACAAAATAAATTATTGATTTATATCAAATATCAACAATTTCAAACACATACAATAATTAATATAAAATCAAATATTATATTTAATATTATATATATTTGAACTTCGAATAAGGATTGAAAAAGTTCATTATTAATACATTAAAGAACAGCCTATTTGTATCAGAATATATAGAGATTTGATCCAATTCGTAAACCATACATTATATAACTTGTCACAACTACTAAACCATATTATAATATCCATTAAAACGTAGATAACCTCAAAATCGCCTCCAATAATCACACCCAATACCAACAATACAATTTAACCACGAACTCCTACGATAGAGTTCCACCTCGCCCTTATCAATTCCCCTTAAGGCGGGGCGTGGTGCCGGTCTCCGCGGACCCCACGCCTCCGATAACCTTGATGAGGTCCAAACGCAGCGCCGGGGATTCGCGGAAAACGTTCGCAAATTCGTCGACTCCGGCTACCGGCAAAATATTGGCAATCGGCGAACAATTGCTGAACTGCGGAGGCCAATCAGAACGAGGCGGCATCTTCAGCAACCTGCAAAGCGTCGAGGGGCCGTGAACATCCTCGTTGGCGGTGGACGCAAAACACTCGACCGTCGGTAGTCGGTAGTCGGATTGCGCTCTGACGTATCTACTCTACTCCGTAAAACTCTTTACCCTACTCTTTATCATTATGTAATATTCTCTACTCTACCCTACTCTGTATCATTATGTAATATTATCTACTCTACCCTACTCTTTATCATTATGTAATATTATCTACTCTACCCTACTCTGTATCATTATGTAATATTATCTACTCTACCCTACTCTGTATCATTATGTAATATTATCTACTCTACCCTACTCTGTATCATTATGTAATATTATCTACTCTTTATCATTATGTAATATTATCTACTCTACCCTACTCTGTATCATTATGTAATATTATCTACTCTACCCTACTCTGTATCATTATGTAATATTATCTACTCTACCCTACTCTGTATCATTATGTAATATTATCTACTCTTTATCATTATGTAATATTATCTACTCTACCCTACTCTGTATCATTATGTAATATTATCTACTCTACCCTACTCTGTATCATTATGTAATATTATCTACTCTTTATCATTATGTAATATTATCTACTCTACCCTACTCTTTATCATTATGTAATATTATCTACTCTACCCTACTCTTTATCATTATGTAATATTATCTACTCTACCCTACTCTTTATCATTATGTAATATTATCTACTCTACCCTACTCTTTATCATTATGTAATATTATCTACTCTACCCTACTCTTTATCATTATGTAATATTATCTACTCTACCCTACTCTGTATCATTATTTAATATTCTCTATTCTACCATACTCTGTATCATTATTTAATATTCTCTATTCTACTCTATATCATTATGTAAAACTACTCTATATCATTGTTTAATATTTTCTACTCTACCCTACTCTGTATCATTCTGTATTACTCTATACCCTACTCTGTATTATTATTTAATGTTCTCTACACTACTCTGTATCATTTAATATTCTCTACTCTACCCTACTCTGTATCATTCTGTATTACTCTATACTCTACTCTGTATTATTATTTACTCTACCCTACTTACTATTTATCTTTAACTATTTATATTCTATTTATTTGGTTTACCATATTAATTTTCTAGAAAATTTATAAAAAAAGATGAAAAACTGAATAAAAATAATAAATTGAAAAATCTTTTTTTTATTTTTTCAAAAATAGAAACTATTTCTAATTAATATTTACAATAACCGTGATAAAATCTAATTGTTCATAAAAATAATAAAAATAAATTATGCACCGAAAAATAAATTGGATTTTTTGTTGGGTGAATTGAATTTAATGAGTTTTAATAATAAACTCCAATTTAAAAAAAATATTATATTTGGAGCATTAATAAATTATTATAATTATTTAATATATTAATTATAATAACAATTAATCTTAATAATTTATCGTCATTGATTATAACCAATGATAGAAAAGTTGCGTAATTATGAAACTAGTCGCTCAAATTCATTATATAATAATGTAATCAACATCCAAAGACTTATAAAATCAGAACCATTAACCATCCAACAAACATATCTCAATTACTCTCAGCCACTCTTTCACCAATCACTCTTATCACAACTCTCTCTAGCCACTCCGGCCACTCTCTCACCATATGCTTTGGCCACTCTCTCTAGCCACTCTCTCACCAGTCTCTATAGCCACTCTCTCTAGCCACTCCGGCCACTCTCTCACCATATGCTTTGGCTACTATCTCTAGCTAATCATTCACCACCCTTTCACCACTCTCTCACTACTCTCTTTAGCCACTCTCTCAAGCCACTCTATCTAGCCACTCTCTCACCACTCTCTCTAGCCACTCTCTCACCACTCTCTCTAGCCACTCTCTCACCACTCTCTAGCCACTCTCTCTAACCACTCTCTCTAGCCACTCTCTAACCACTCTCTCTAGTCACTCTCTCAACACTCTCTCTAGCCACTCTCTCACCACTCTCTCTAGCCACTCTCTCACCACTCTCTCTAGCCACTCTCTCACTACTCTCTAGCCACTCTCTCTAACCACTCTCTCTAGCCACTCTCTGACCACTCTCTCTAGCCACTCTCTCACCACTCTCTCTATCCACTCTCTCACCACTCTCTCAAGCCACTCTCTAGCCACTCTCTCTAACCACTCTCTCTAGCCACTCTCTCTAACCACTCTCTCTAGCCACTCTCTAACCACTCTCTCTAGTCACTCTCTCAACACTCTCTCTAGCCACTCTCTCACCACTCTCTCTAGCCACTCTCTCACCACTCTCTAGCCACTCTCTCTAACCACTCTCTCTAGCCACTCTCTCTAACCACTCACTCTAGCCACTCTCTAACCACTCTCTCTAGTCACTCTCTCAACACTCTCTCTAGCCACTCTCTCACCACTCTCTCTCTAGCCACTCTCTCACCACTCTCTCTAGCCACTCTCTAACCACTCTCTAGCCACTCTCTCTAGCCACTCTCTCTCACCACTCTCTCTAGCCACTCTCTCTAGCCACTCTCTCACCACTCTCTCTAGCCACTCTCTCACCACTCTCTAGCCACTCTCTCACCACTCTCTCTAGCCACTCTCTCAAGCCACTCTCTAGCCACTCTCTCTAGCCACTCTCTCACCACTCTCTCTAGCCACTCTCTCTAGCCACTCTCTCTAGCCACTCTCTCTAGCCACTCTCTCACCACTCTCTCACCACTCACTCTAGTCACTCTCTAACCACTCTCTCTAGCCACTCTCTAACCACTCTCTCTAGTCACTCTCTCAACACTCTCTCTAGCCACTCTCTCACCACTCTCTCTAGCCACTCTCTCACCACTCTCTCTAGCCACTCTCTCACCACTCTCTAGCCACTCTCTCTAACCACTCTCTCTAGCCACTCTCTCACCACTCTCTCTAGCCACTCTCTCTAGCCACTCTCTCACCACTCTCTCTAGCCACTCTCTCACCACTCTCTAGCCACTCTCTCACCACTCTCTCTAGCCACTCTCTCACCACTCTCTCAAGCCACTCTCTAGCCACTCTCTCTAACCACTCTCTCTAGCCACTCTCTCACCACTCTCTCTAGCCACTCTCTCTAGCCACTCTCTCTAGCCACTCTTTCTAGCCACTCTCTCACCACTCTCTCTAGCCACTCTCTCACCACTCACTCTAGTCACTCTCTCACCACTCTCTCTAGCCACTCTCTCACCACTCTCTCTAGCCACTCTCTCTAGCCACTCTCTCACCACTCTCTCTAGCCACTCTCTCACCACTCTCTAGCCACTCTCTCACCACTCTCTCTAGCCACTCTCTCACCACTCTCTCTAACCACTCTCTCTAGCCACTCTCTCACCACTCTCTCTAGCCACTCTCTCACCACTCTCTAGCCACTCTCTCACCACTCTCTCTAGCCACTCTCTCACCACTCTCTAGCCACTCTCTCTCACCACTCTCTCTAGCCACTCTCTCTAGCCACTCTCTCTAGCCACTCTCTCACCACTCTCTCTAGCCACTCTATCTAGCCACACTCTCACCACTCTCTCTCACCACTCTCTCTAGCCACTCTCTCACCACTCTCTCTAGCCACTCTCTCAAGCCACTCTCTCTCACCACTCACTCTAGCCACTCTCTCACCACTCTCTCTAGCCACTCTCTCACCACTCTCTCTAGCCACTCTCTCACCACTCTCTAGCCACTCTCTCTAACCACTCTCTCTAGCCACTCTCTCTAACCACTCTCTCACCACTCTCTCTAGCCACTCTCTCACCACTCTATCTAGACACTCTCTCACCACTCTCTCTAGCCACTCTCTCACCACTCTCTCACCACTCTCTCTAGCCACTCTCTCTAACCACTCTCTCTAACCACTCTCTCTAGCCACTCTCTCTAGCCACTCTCTCACCACTCTCTCTAGCCACTCTCTCACCACTCACTCTAGCCACTCTCTCACCACTCTCTATCCACTCTCTCACCACTCTCTCAAGCCACTCTCTCTCACCACTCACTCTAGCCACTCTCTCACCACTCTCTCTAGCCACTCTCTCACCACTCTCTCTAGCCACTCTCTCACCACTCTATCTAGACACTCTCTCACCACTCTCTCTAGCCACTCTCTCACCACTCTCTCTAGCCACTCTCTCTAACCACTCTCTCTAGCCACTCTCTCACCACTCTCTCTAGCCACTCTCTCACCACTCTCTATCCACTCTCTCACCACTCACTCTAGCCACTCTCTCTAACCACTCTCTCTAGCCACTCTCTCACCACTCTCTCTAGCCACTCTCTCACCACTCTCTCTAGCCACTCTCTCACCACTCTCTCTAGCCACTCTCTCACCACTCTCTCAAGCCACTCTCTCTCACCACTCACTCTAGCCACTCTCTCACCACTCTCTCTAGCCACTCTCTCACCACTCTCTCTAGCCACTCTCTCACCACTCTCTAGCCACTCTCTCTAACCACTCTCTCTAACCACTCTCTCTAGCCACTCTCTCTAACCACTCTCTCACCACTCTATCTAGACACTCTCTCACCACTCTCTCTAGCCACTCTCTCACCACTCTCTCTAGCCACTCTCTCTAACCACTCTCTCTAGCCACTCTCTCTAACCACTCTCTCACCACTCTCTCTAGCCACTCTCTCACCACTCTCTCTAGCCACTCTCTCTAACCACTCTCTCTAGCCACTCTCTCACCACTCACTCTAGCCACTCTCTCTCCACTCTCTCTAGCCACTCTCTCACCACTCTCTCTAGCTACTCTCTCACCACTCTCTATCCACTCTCTCACCACTCTCTCAAGCCACTCTCTAGTCACTCTCTCAACTCTCTCTAGCCACTCTCTCACCACTCTCTCTAGCCACTCTCTCACCACTCTCTAGCCACTCTCTCTAACCACTCTCTCTAGCCACTCTCTCACCACTCTCTAGCCACTCTCTCTAACCAATCTCTCTAGCCACTCTCTCACCACTCTATCTAGCTACTCTCTCACCACTCTCTCTAGCCACTCTCTCTAGCCACTCTCTCACCACTCTATCTAGCCACTCTCTCTAGCCACTCTCTCACCACTCTCTCTAGCCACTCTCTCTAACCACTCTCTCTAGCCACTCTCTCACCACTCACTCTAGCCACTCTCTCTCCACTCTCTCTAGCCACTCTCTCACCACTCTCTCTAGCCACTCTCTCACCACTCTCTATCCACTCTCTCACCACTCTCTCAAGCCACTCTCTAGTCACTCTCTCTAGCCACTCTCTCTAACCACTCTCTCTAGCCACTCTCTCTCCACTCTCTCTAGCCACTCTCTCACCACTCTCTAGCCACTCTCTCTAACCACTCTCTCTAGCCACTCTCTCACCACTCTCTCTAGCCACTCTCTCTAGTCACTCTCTCTAGCCACTCTCTCACCACTCTCTCTAGCCACTCTCTCACCACTCTCTCTAGCCACTCTCTCTAACCACTCTCTCTAGCCACTCTCTCACCACTCTCTAGCCACTCTCTCTAACCACTCTCTCTAGCCACTCTCTCACCACTCTATCTAGCTACTCTCTCACCACTCTCTCTAGCCACTCTCTCTAGCCACTCTCTCTAGCCACTCTCTCACCACTCTCTCACCACTCACTCTAGCCACTCTCTCACCACTCTCTCTAGCCACTCTCTCACCACTCTATCTAGACACTCTCTCACCACTCTCTCTAGCCACTCTCTCACCACTCTCTCTAACCACTCTCTCTAGCCACTCTCTCACCACTCTCTCTATCCACTCTCTCACCACTCTCTATCCACTCTCTCACCACTCACTCTAGCCACTCTCTCTAACCACTCTCTCTAGCCACTCTCTCACCACTCTCTCTAGCCACTCTCTCACCACTCTCTCTAGCCACTCTCTCACCACTCTCTATCCACTCTCTCACCACTCTCTCAAGCCACTCTCTCTCACCACTCACTCTAGCCACTCTCTCACCACTCTCTCTAGCCACTCTCTCACCACTCTCTCTAGCCACTCTCTCACCACTCTCTAGCCACTCTCTCTAACCACTCTCTCTAACCACTCTCTCTAGCCACTCTCTCTAACCACTCTCTCACCACTCTCTCTAGCCACTCTCTCACCACTCTATCTAGCCACTCTCTCTAGCCACTCTCTCACCACTCTCTCTAGCCACTCTCTCTAACCACTCTCTCTAGCCACTCTCTCACCACTCACTCTAGCCACTCTCTCTCCACTCTCTCTAGCCACTCTCTCACCACTCTCTCTAGCCACTCTCTCACCACTCTCTATCCACTCTCTCACCACTCTCTCAAGCCACTCTCTAGTCACTCTCTCTAGCCACTCTCTCTAACCACTCTCTCTAGCCACTCTCTCGCCACTCTCTCTAGCCACTCTCTCACCACTCTCTAGCCACTCTCTCTAACCACTCTCTCTAGCCACTCTCTCACCACTCTCTCTAGCCACTCTCTCTAGTCACTCTCTCTAGCCACTCTCTCACCACTCTCTCTAGCCACTCTCTCACCACTCTCTCTAGCCACTCTCTCTAACCACTCTCTCTAGCCACTCTCTCACCACTCTCTAGCCACTCTCTCTAACCACTCTCTCTAGCCACTCTCTCACCACTCTATCTAGCTACTCTCTCACCACTCTCTCTAGCCACTCTCTCTAGCCACTCTCTCTAGCCACTCTCTCACCACTCTCTCACCACTCACTCTAGTCACTCTCTAACCACTCTCTCTAGCCACTCTCTAACCACTCTCTCTAGTCACTCTCTCAACACTCTCTCTAGCCACTCTCTCACCACTCTCTCTAGCCACTCTCTCACCACTCTCTCTAGCCACTCTCTCACCACTCTCTAGCCACTCTCTCTAACCACTCTCTCTAGCCACTCTCTCACCACTCTCTCTAGCCACTCTCTCTAGCCACTCTCTCACCACTCTCTCTAGCCACTCTCTCACCACTCTCTAGCCACTCTCACCACTCTCTCTAGCCACTCTCTCACCACTCTCTCAAGCCACTCTCTAGCCACTCTCTCTAACCACTCTCTCTAGCCACTCTCTCACCACTCTCTCTAGCCACTCTCTCTAGCCACTCTCTCTAGCCACTCTCTCTAGCCACTCTCTCTAGCCACTCTCTCTAGCCACTCTCTCTAGCCACTCTCTCACCACTCTCTCTAGCCACTCTCTCACCACTATCTCTAGCCACTCTCTCACCACTCTCTCTAGCCACTCTCTCACCACTCTCTCTAGCCACTCTATCTAGCCACACTCTCACCACTCTCTCTAGCCACTCTCTCACCACTCTCTCTAGCCACTCTCTCACCACTCTCTCTAGCCACTCTCTCAAGCCACTCTCTCTCACCACTCACTCTAGCCACTCTCTCACCACTCTCTCTAGCCACTCTCTCACCACTCTCTCACCACTCTCTCTAGCCACTCTCTCTAGCCACTCTCTCACCACTCTCTAGCCACTCTCTCTAACCACTCTCTTTAGCCACTCTCTCTAACCACTCTCTCACCACTCTCTCTAGCCACTCTCTCACCACTCTATCTAGACACTCTCTCACCACTCTCTCTAGCCACTCTCTCACCACTCTCTCACCACTCTCTCTAGCCACTCTCTCTAACCACTCTCTCTAACCACTCTCTCTAGCCACTCTCTCACCACTCTCTCTAGCCACTCTCTCTAGCCACTCTCTCACCACTCACTCTCGCCACTCTCTCACCACTCTCTATCAACTCTCTCACCACTCTCTCAAGCCACTCTCTCTCACCACTCACTCTAGCCACTCTCTCTAACCACTCTCTCTAGCCACTCTCTCACCACTCTCTCTAGCCACTCTCTCACCACTCTCTCTAGCCACTCTCTCACCACTCTCTATCCACTCTCTCACCACTCTCTCAAGCCACTCTCTCTCACCACTCACTCTAGCCACTCTCTCACCACTCTCTCTAGCCACTCTCTCACCACTCTCTCTAGCCACTCTCTCACCACTCTCTAGCCACTCTCTCTAGCCACTCTCTCTAACCACTCTCTCACCACTCTCTCTAGCCACTCTCTCACCACTCTATCTAGCCACTCTCTCACCACTCTCTCTAGCCACTCTCTCACCACTCTCTCTAGCCACTCACTCTAACCACTCTCTCTAGCCACTCTCTCACCACTCACTCTAGCCACTCTCTCTCCACTCTCTCTAGCCACTCTCTCACCACTCTCTCACCACTCTCTATCCACTCTCTCACCACTCTCTCTAGCCACTCTCTCACCACTCTCTCTAGCCACTCTCTCTAACCACTCTCTCTAGCCACTCTCTCACCACTCTCTAGCCACTCTCTCTAACCACTCTCTCTAGCCACTCTCTCAACACTCTATCTAGCTACTCTCTCACCACTCTCTCTAGCCACTCTCTCTAGACACTCTCTCTAGCCACTCTCTCACCACTCTCTCACCACTCACTCTAGTCACTCTCTAACCACTCTCTCTAGCCACTCTCTAACCACTCTCTCTAGTCACTCTCTCAACACTCTCTCTAGCCACTCTCTCACCACTCTCTCTAGCCACTCTCTCACCACTCTCTCTAGCCACTCTCTCACCACTCTCTAGCCACTCTCTCTAACCACTCTCTCTAGCCACTCTCTCACCACTCTCTCTAGCCACTCTCTCTAGCCACTCTCTCACCACTCTCTCTAGCCACTCTCTCACCACTCTCTAGCCACTCTCACCACTCTCTCTAGCCACTCTCTCACCACTCTCTCAAGCCACTCTCTAGCCACTCTCTCTAACCACTCTCTCTAGCCACTCTCTCACCACTCTCTCTAGCCACTCTCTCTAGCCACTCTCTCTAGCCACTCTCTCTAGCCACTCTCTCTAGCCACTCTCTCACCACTCTCTCTAGCCACTCTCTCACCACTCTCTCTAGCCACTCTCTCACCACTCTCTCTAGCCACTCTCTCACCACTCTCTCTAGCCACACTCTCACCACTCTCTCTAGCCACTCTCTCACCACTCTCTCTAGCCACTCTCTCACCACTCTCTCTAGCCACTATCTCAAGCCACTCTCTCTCACCACTCACTCTAGCCACTCTCTCACCACTCTCTCTAGCCACTCTCTCACCACTCTCTCACCACTCTCTCTAGCCACTCTCTCTAGCCACTCTCTCACCACTCTCTAGCCACTCTCTCTAACCACTCTCTTTAGCCACTCTCTCTAACCACTCTCTCACCACTCTCTCTAGCCACTCTCTCACCACTCTATCTAGACACTCTCTCACCACTCTCTCTAGCCACTCTCTCACCACTCTCTCACCACTCTCTCTAGCCACTCTCTCTAACCACTCTCTCTAACCACTCTCTCTAGCCACTCTCTCACCACTCTCTCTAGCCACTCTCTCTAGCCACTCTCTCACCACTCACTCTCGCCACTCTCTCACCACTCTCTATCAACTCTCTCACCACTCTCTCAAGCCACTCTCTCTCACCACTCACTCTAGCCACTCTCTCACCACTCTCTCTAGCCACTCTCTCACCACTCTCTCTAGCCACTCTCTCACCATTCTATCTAGACACTCTCTCACCACTCTCTCTAGCCACTCTCTCACCACTCTCTCTAGCCACTCTCTCTAACCACTCTCTCTAGCCACTCTCTCACCACTCTCTCTAGCCACTCTCTCACCACTCTCTATCCACTCTCTCACCACTCACTCTAGCCACTCTCTCTAACCACTCTCTCTAGCCACTCTCTCACCACTCTCTCTAGCCACTCTCTCACCACTCTCTCTAGCCACTCTCTCACCACTCTCTCTAGCCACTCTCTCACCACTCTCTATCCACTCTCTCACCACTCTCTCAAGCCACTCTCTCTCACCACTCACTCTAGCCACTCTCTCACTACTCTCTCTAGCCACTCTCTCACCACTCTCTCTAGCCACTCTCTCACCACTCTCTAGCCACTCTCTCTAGCCACTCTCTCTAACCACTCTCTCACCACTCTCTCTAGCCACTCTCTCACCACTCTCTCTAGCCACTCTCTCACCACTCACTCTAGCCACTCTCTCTCCACTCTCTCTAGCCACTCTCTCACCACTCTCTCTAGCCACTCTCTCACCACTCTCTATCCACTCTCTCACCACTCTCTCAAGCCACTCTCTAGTCACTCTCTCTAGCCACTCTCTCTAACCACTCACTCTAGCCACTCTCTCACCACTCTCTCTAGCCACTCTCTCTAACCACTCTCTTTAGCCACTCTCTCACCACTCTCTCTAGCCACTCTCTCTAGTCACTCTCTCTAGCCACTCTCTCACCACTCTCTCTAGCCACTCTCTCACCACTCTCTCTAGCCACTCTCTCTAACCACTCTCTCTAGCCACTCTCTCAAGCCACTCTCTAGCCACTCTCTCTAGCCACTCTCTCTAACCACTCTCTCTAGCCACTCTCTCTAACCACTCTCTCTAGCCACTCTCTCTAACCACTCTCTCTGGCCACTCTCTCACCACTCTCTCTAGCCACTCTCTCACCACTCTTTCTAGCCACTCTCTCAACACTATCACTAGCCACTCTCTAACCACTCTCTCTAGCCACTCTCTCACCACTCTCTCTAGCCACTCTCTCACCACTCTCTAGCCACTCTCTCACCACTCTCTCTAGCCACTCTCTCACCACTCTCTAGCCACTCTGTCACCACTCTCTCACCACTCTCTAGCCACTCTCTCACCACTCTCTAGCCACTCTCTCACCACTCTCTAGCCACTCTCTCACCACTCTCTCTAGCCACTCTCTCACCACTCTCTCTAGCCACTCTCTCTAGCCACTCTCTCACCACTCTCTCTAGCCACTCTCTCACCACTCTCTATCCACTCTCTCACCACTCTCTCTAGCCACTCTCTCACCACTCTCTAGCCACTCTCTCTAACCACTCTCTCTAGTCACTCTCTCTAGCCACTCTCTCTAACCACTCTCTCACCACTCTCTCTAGCCACTCTCTCACCACTCTATCTAGCCACTCTCTCACCACTCACTCTAGCCACTCTCTCACCACTCTCTATCTACTCTCTCACCACTCTCTCTAGCCACTCTCTCTCACCACTCACTCTAGCCACTCTCTCACCACTCTCTCACCACTCTCTCTAGCCACTCTCTCACCACTCTCTCTAGCCACTCTCTCTAACCACTCTCTCTAGCCACTCTCTCACCACTCTCTCTAGCCACTCTCTCACCACTCTCACTAGCCACTCTCTCACCATTCTCTCTAGCCACTCTCTCATCACTCTCTCTAGCCACTCTCTATCCACTCTCTCTAGCCACTCTCTCTAACCACTCTCTCTAGCCACTCTCTCACCACTCTCTCTAGCCACTCTCTCACCACTCTACCTAGCCACTCTCTCACCACTCACTCTAGCCACTCTCTCACCAATCTCTCTAGCTACTCTCTCACCACTCTCTCACCACTCTATCTAGCCACTCTCTCACCACTCTCTCACCACTCTCTATCCACTCTCTCACCACTCTCTCAAGCCACTCTCTCTCACCAATCACTCTAGCCACTCTCTCACCACTCTCTCTAGCCACTCTCTCTAGCCACTCTCTCTAACCACTCTCTCTAGCCACTCTCTCACCACTCTCTCTAGCCACTCTCTCACCACTCTCTCTAGCCACTCTATCACCACTCTCTCTAGCCACTCTCTCACCACTCACTCTAGCCACTCTCTCACCACTCTCTCTAGCCACTCTCTATCCACACTCTCTAGCCACTCTCTCTAACCACTCTCTCTAGCCACTCTCTCACCACTCTCTCTAGCCACTCTCTCACCACTTTCTCTAGCCACTCTCTCACCACTCTCTAGCCACTCTCTCAAACCACTCTCTCTAGCCACTCTCTCACCACTCTCTCTAGCCACTCTCTCACCACTCTACCTAGCCACTCTCTCACCACTCACTCTAGCCACTCTCTCACCACTCTCTCTAGCTACTCTCTCACCACTCTCTCTAGCCACTCTCTCACCACTCACTCTAGCCACTCTCTCACCACTCTATCTAGCCACTCTCTCACCACTCTCTCACCACTCTCTCTAGCCACTCTCTCACCACTCTATCTAGCCACTCTCTCACCACTCACTCTAGCCACTCTCTCACCACTCTCTCTAGCTACTCTCTCACCACTCTCTCTAGCCACTCTCTCACCACTCACTCTAGCCACTCTCTCACCACTCTATCTAGCCACTCTCTCACCACTCTATCTAGCCACTCTCTCACCACTCACTCTAGCCACTCTCTCTAGCCACTCTTTCACCACTCTACCTAGCCACTCTCTCACCACTCTACCTAGCCACTCTCTCACCACTCTATCTAGCCACTCTCTCCCCACTCTCTCTAGCCACTCTATCTAGCCACTCTCTCACCACTCTCTCTAGCCACTCTCTCACCACTCTCTCTAGCCACTCTCTCACCAATCTCTCTAGCCACTCTCTCTAGCCACTCTCTCACCACTCTCTCTAGCCACTCTCTCACCACTCTCTAGCCACTCTCTCACCACTCTCTCTAGCCACTCTCTCACCACTCTCTCAAGCCACTCTCTAGCCACTCTCTCACCACTCTATCTAGCCACTCTCTCACCACTCTCTCTAGCCACTCTCTCACCACTCTCTCTAGCCACTCTCTCTAACCACTCTCTCTAGCCACTCTCTCACCACTCACTCTAGCCACTCTCTCTCCACTCTCTCTAGCCACTCTCTCACCACTCTCTCTAGCCACTCTCTCACCACTCTCTATCCACTCTCTCACCACTCTCTCAAGCCACTCTCTAGTCACTCTCTCTAGCCACTCTCTCTAACCACTCACTCTAGCCACTCTCTCACCACTCTCTCTAGACACTCTCTCTAACCACTCTCTCTAGCCACTCTCTCACCACTCTCTCTAGCCACTCTCTCTAGTCACTCTCTCTAGCCACTCTCTCACCACTCTCTCTAGCCACTCTCTCACCACTCTCTCTAGCCACTCTCTCTAACCACTCTCTCTAGCCACTCTCTCAAGCCACTCTCTAGCCACTCTCTCTAGCCACTCTCTCTAACCACTCTCTCTAGCCACTCTCTCTAACCACTCTCTCTAGCCACTCTCTCTAACCACTCTCTCTAGCCACTCTCTCACCACTCTCTCTAGCCACTCTCTCACCACTCTTTCTAGCCACTCTCTCAACACTATCACTAGCCACTCTCTAACCACTCTCTCTAGCCACTCTCTCACCACTCTCTCTAGCCACTCTCTCACCACTCTCTAGCCACTCTCTCACCACTCTCTCTAGCCACTCTCTCACCACTCTCTAGCCACTCTGTCACCACTCTCTCACCACTCTCTAGCCACTCTCTCACCACTCTCTAGCCACTCTCTCACCACTCTCTAGCCACTCTCTCACCACTCTCTCTAGCCACTCTCTCACCACTCTCTCTAGCCACTCTCTCTAGCCACTCTCTCACCACTCTCTCTAGCCACTCTCTCACCACTCTTTCTAGCCACTCTCTCACCACTCTCTCTAGCCACTCTCTCACCACTCACTCTAGTCACTCTCTAACCACTCTCTCTAGCCACTCTCTCTAGCCACTCTCTCACCACTCTCTCTAGCCACTCTATCTAGCCACACTCTCACCACTCTCTCTCACCACTCTCTCTAGCCACTCTCTCACCACTCTCTCTAGCCACTCTCTCAAGCCACTCTCTCTTACCACTCACTCTAGCCACTCTCTCACCACTCTCTCTAGCCACTCTCTCACCACTCTCTCTCACCACTCACTCTAGCCACTCTCTCACCACTCTCTCTAGCCACTCTCTCACCACTCTCTCTAGCCACTCTCTCACCACTCTATCTAGACACTCTCTCACCACTCTCTCTAGCCACTCTCTCACCACTCTCTCTAGCCACTCTCTCTAACCACTCTCTCTAGCCACTCTCTCACCACTCTCTCTAGCCACTCTCTCACCACTCTCTATCCACTCTCTCACCACTCACTCTAGCCACTCTCTCTAACCACTCTCTCTAGCCACTCTCTCACCACTCTCTCTAGCCACTCTCTCACCACTCTCTCTAGCCACTCTCTCACCACTCTCTCTAGCCACTCTCTCACCACTCTCTCAAGCCACTCTCTCTCACCACTCACTCTAGCCACTCTCTCACCACTCTCTCTAGCCACTCTCTCACCACTCTCTCTAGCCACTCTCTCACCACTCTCTAGCCACTCTCTCTAACCACTCTCTCTAACCACTCTCTCTAGCCACTCTCTCTAACCACTCTCTCACCACTCTCTCTAGCCACTATCTCACCACTCTATCTAGCCACTCTCTCACCACTCTCTCTAGCCACTCTCTCACCACTCTCTCTAGCCACTCTCTCTAACCACTCTCTCTAGCCACTCTCTCACCACTCACTCTAGCCACTCTCTCTCCACTCTCTCTAGCCACTCTCTCACCACTCTCTCTAGCTACTCTCTCACCACTCTCTATCCACTCTCTCACCACTCTCTCAAGCCACTCTCTAGTCACTCTCTCTAGCCACTCTCTCTAACCACTCTCTCTAGCCACTCTCTCACCACTCTCTCTAGCCACTCTCTCACCACTCTCTAGCCACTCTCTCTAACCACTCTCTCTAGCCACTCTCTCACCACTCTCTAGCCACTCTCTCTAACCAATCTCTCTAGCCACTCTCTCACCACTCTATCTAGCTACTCTCTCACCACTCTCTCTAGCCACTCTCTCTAGCCACTCTCTCTAGCCACTCTCTCACCACTCTCTCACCACTCACTCTAGTCACTCTCTAACCACTCTCTCTAGCCACTCTCTAACCACTCTCTCTAGTCACTCTCTCAACACTCTCTCTAGCCACTCTCTCACCACTCTCTCTAGCCACTCTCTCACCACTCTCTCTAGCCACTCTCTCACCACTCTCTAGCCACTCTCTCACCACTCTCTCTAGCCACTCTCTCACCACTCTCTATCCACTCTCTCTAACCACTCACTCTAGCCACTCTCTCACCACTCTCTCTAGCCACTCTCTCTAACCACTCTCTCTAGCCACTCTCTCACCACTCTCTCTAGCCACTCTCTCTAGTCACTCTCTCTAGCCACTCTCTCACCACTCTCTCTAGCCACTCTCTCACCACTCTCTCTAGCCACTCTCTCTAACCACTCTCTCTAGCCACTCTCTCAAGCCACTCTCTAGCCACTCTCTCTAGCCACTCTCTCTAACCACTCTCTCTAGCCACTCTCTCTAACCACTCTCTCTAGCCACTCTCTCTAACCACTCTCTCTGGCCACTCTCTCACCACTCTCTCTAGCCACTCTCTCACCACTCTTTCTAGCCACTCTCTCAACACTATTACTAGCCACTCTCTAACCACTCTCTCTAGCCACTCTCTCACCACTCTCTCTAGCCACTCTCTCACCACTCTCTAGCCACTCTCTCACCACTCTCTCTAGCCACTCTCTCACCACTCTCTAGCCACTCTGTCACCACTCTCTCACCACTCTCTAGCCACTCTCTCACCACTCTCTAGCCACTCTCTCACCACTCTCTAGCCACTCTCTCACCACTCTCTCTAGCCACTCTCTCACCACTCTCTCTAGCCACTCTCTCTAGCCACTCTCTCACCACTCTCTCTAGCCACTCTCTCACCACTCTCTATCCACTCTCTCACCACTCTCTCTAGCCACTCTCTCACCACTCTCTAGCCACTCTCTCTAACCACTCTCTCTAGTCACTCTCTCTAGCCACTCTCTCTAACCACTCTCTCACCACTCTCTCTAGCCACTCTCTCACCACTCTATCTAGCCACTCTCTCACCACTCACTCTAGCCACTCTCTCACCACTCTCTATCTACTCTCTCACCACTCTCTCTAGCCACTCTCTCTCACCACTCACTCTAGCCACTCTCTCACCACTCTCTCACCACTCTCTCTAGCCACTCTCTCACCACTCTCTCTAGCCACTCTCTCTAACCACTCTCTCTAGCCACTCTCTCACCACTCTCTCTAGCCACTCTCTCACCACTCTCACTAGCCACTCTCTCACCATTCTCTCTAGCCACTCTCTCATCACTCTCTCTAGCCACTCTCTATCCACTCTCTCTAGCCACTCTCTCTAACCACTCTCTCTAGCCACTCTCTCACCACTCTCTCTAGCCACTCTCTCACCACTCTACCTAGCCACTCTCTCACCACTCACTCTAGCCACTCTCTCACCAATCTCTCTAGCTACTCTCTCACCACTCTCTCACCACTCTATCTAGCCACTCTCTCACCACTCTCTCACCACTCTCTATCCACTCTCTCACCACTCTCTCAAGCCACTCTCTCTCACCAATCACTCTAGCCACTCTCTCACCACTCTCTCTAGCCACTCTCTCTAGCCACTCTCTCTAACCACTCTCTCTAGCCACTCTCTCACCACTCTCTCTAGCCACTCTCTCACCACTCTCTCTAGCCACTCTATCACCACTCTCTCTAGCCACTCTCTCACCACTCACTCTAGCCACTCTCTCACCACTCTCTCTAGCCACTCTCTATCCACACTCTCTAGCCACTCTCTCTAACCACTCTCTCTAGCCACTCTCTCACCACTCTCTCTAGCCACTCTCTCACCACTTTCTCTAGCCACTCTCTCACCACTCTCTAGCCACTCTCTCAAACCACTCTCTCTAGCCACTCTCTCACCACTCTCTCTAGCCACTCTCTCACCACTCTACCTAGCCACTCTCTCACCACTCACTCTAGCCACTCTCTCACCACTCTCTCTAGCTACTCTCTCACCACTCTCTCTAGCCACTCTCTCACCACTCACTCTAGCCACTCTCTCACCACTCTATCTAGCCACTCTCTCACCACTCTCTCACCACTCTCTCTAGCCACTCTCTCACCACTCTATCTAGCCACTCTCTCACCACTCACTCTAGCCACTCTCTCACCACTCTCTCTAGCTACTCTCTCACCACTCTCTCTAGCCACTCTCTCACCACTCACTCTAGCCACTCTCTCACCACTCTATCTAGCCACTCTCTCACCACTCTATCTAGCCACTCTCTCACCACTCACTCTAGCCACTCTCTCTAGCCACTCTTTCACCACTCTACCTAGCCACTCTCTCACCACTCTACCTAGCCACTCTCTCACCACTCTATCTAGCCACTCTCTCCCCACTCTCTCTAGCCACTCTATCTAGCCACTCTCTCACCACTCTCTCTAGCCACTCTCTCACCACTCTCTCTAGCCACTCTCTCACCAATCTCTCTAGCCACTCTCTCTAGCCACTCTCTCACCACTCTCTCTAGCCACTCTCTCACCACTCTCTAGCCACTCTCTCACCACTCTCTCTAGCCACTCTCTCACCACTCTCTCAAGCCACTCTCTAGCCACTCTCTCACCACTCTATCTAGCCACTCTCTCACCACTCTCTCTAGCCACTCTCTCACCACTCTCTCTAGCCACTCTCTCTAACCACTCTCTCTAGCCACTCTCTCACCACTCACTCTAGCCACTCTCTCTCCACTCTCTCTAGCCACTCTCTCACCACTCTCTCTAGCCACTCTCTCACCACTCTCTATCCACTCTCTCACCACTCTCTCAAGCCACTCTCTAGTCACTCTCTCTAGCCACTCTCTCTAACCACTCACTCTAGCCACTCTCTCACCACTCTCTCTAGACACTCTCTCTAACCACTCTCTCTAGCCACTCTCTCACCACTCTCTCTAGCCACTCTCTCTAGTCACTCTCTCTAGCCACTCTCTCACCACTCTCTCTAGCCACTCTCTCACCACTCTCTCTAGCCACTCTCTCTAACCACTCTCTCTAGCCACTCTCTCAAGCCACTCTCTAGCCACTCTCTCTAGCCACTCTCTCTAACCACTCTCTCTAGCCACTCTCTCTAACCACTCTCTCTAGCCACTCTCTCTAACCACTCTCTCTAGCCACTCTCTCACCACTCTCTCTAGCCACTCTCTCACCACTCTTTCTAGCCACTCTCTCAACACTATCACTAGCCACTCTCTAACCACTCTCTCTAGCCACTCTCTCACCACTCTCTCTAGCCACTCTCTCACCACTCTCTAGCCACTCTCTCACCACTCTCTCTAGCCACTCTCTCACCACTCTCTAGCCACTCTGTCACCACTCTCTCACCACTCTCTAGCCACTCTCTCACCACTCTCTAGCCACTCTCTCACCACTCTCTAGCCACTCTCTCACCACTCTCTCTAGCCACTCTCTCACCACTCTCTCTAGCCACTCTCTCTAGCCACTCTCTCACCACTCTCTCTAGCCACTCTCTCACCACTCTTTCTAGCCACTCTCTCACCACTCTCTCTAGCCACTCTCTCACCACTCACTCTAGTCACTCTCTAACCACTCTCTCTAGCCACTCTCTCTAGCCACTCTCTCACCACTCTCTCTAGCCACTCTATCTAGCCACACTCTCACCACTCTCTCTCACCACTCTCTCTAGCCACTCTCTCACCACTCTCTCTAGCCACTCTCTCAAGCCACTCTCTCTCACCACTCACTCTAGCCACTCTCTCACCACTCTCTCTAGCCACTCTCTCACCACTCTCTCTCACCACTCACTCTAGCCACTCTCTCACCACTCTCTCTAGCCACTCTCTCACCACTCTCTCTAGCCACTCTCTCACCACTCTATCTAGACACTCTCTCACCACTCTCTCTAGCCACTCTCTCACCACTCTCTCTAGCCACTCTCTCTAACCACTCTCTCTAGCCACTCTCTCACCACTCTCTCTAGCCACTCTCTCACCACTCTCTATCCACTCTCTCACCACTCACTCTAGCCACTCTCTCTAACCACTCTCTCTAGCCACTCTCTCACCACTCTCTCTAGCCACTCTCTCACCACTCTCTCTAGCCACTCTCTCACCACTCTCTCTAGCCACTCTCTCACCACTCTCTCAAGCCACTCTCTCTCACCACTCACTCTAGCCACTCTCTCACCACTCTCTCTAGCCACTCTCTCACCACTCTCTCTAGCCACTCTCTCACCACTCTCTAGCCACTCTCTCTAACCACTCTCTCTAACCACTCTCTCTAGCCACTCTCTCTAACCACTCTCTCACCACTCTCTCTAGCCACTATCTCACCACTCTATCTAGCCACTCTCTCACCACTCTCTCTAGCCACTCTCTCACCACTCTCTCTAGCCACTCTCTCTAACCACTCTCTCTAGCCACTCTCTCACCACTCACTCTAGCCACTCTCTCTCCACTCTCTCTAGCCACTCTCTCACCACTCTCTCTAGCTACTCTCTCACCACTCTCTATCCACTCTCTCACCACTCTCTCAAGCCACTCTCTAGTCACTCTCTCTAGCCACTCTCTCTAACCACTCTCTCTAGCCACTCTCTCACCACTCTCTCTAGCCACTCTCTCACCACTCTCTAGCCACTCTCTCTAACCACTCTCTCTAGCCACTCTCTCACCACTCTCTAGCCACTCTCTCTAACCAATCTCTCTAGCCACTCTCTCACCACTCTATCTAGCTACTCTCTCACCACTCTTTCTAGCCACTCTCTCACCACTCTCTCTAGCCACTCTCTCACCACTCACTCTAGTCACTCTCTAACCACTCTCTCTAGCCACTCTCTCTAGCCACTCTCTCACCACTCTCTCTAGCCACTCTATCTAGCCACACTCTCACCACTCTCTCTCACCACTCTCTCTAGCCACTCTCTCACCACTCTCTCTAGCCACTCTCTCAAGCCACTCTCTCTCACCACTCACTCTAGCCACTCTCTCACCACTCTCTCTAGCCACTCTCTCACCACTCTCTCTCACCACTCACTCTAGCCACTCTCTCACCACTCTCTCTAGCCACTCTCTCACCACTCTCTCTAGCCACTCTCTCACCACTCTATCTAGACACTCTCTCACCACTCTCTCTAGCCACTCTCTCACCACTCTCTCTAGCCACTCTCTCTAACCACTCTCTCTAGCCACTCTCTCACCACTCTCTCTAGCCACTCTCTCACCACTCTCTATCCACTCTCTCACCACTCACTCTAGCCACTCTCTCTAACCACTCTCTCTAGCCACTCTCTCACCACTCTCTCTAGCCACTCTCTCACCACTCTCTCTAGCCACTCTCTCACCACTCTCTCTAGCCACTCTCTCACCACTCTCTCAAGCCACTCTCTCTCACCACTCACTCTAGCCACTCTCTCACCACTCTCTCTAGCCACTCTCTCACCACTCTCTCTAGCCACTCTCTCACCACTCTCTAGCCACTCTCTCTAACCACTCTCTCTAACCACTCTCTCTAGCCACTCTCTCTAACCACTCTCTCACCACTCTCTCTAGCCACTATCTCACCACTCTATCTAGCCACTCTCTCACCACTCTCTCTAGCCACTCTCTCACCACTCTCTCTAGCCACTCTCTCTAACCACTCTCTCTAGCCACTCTCTCACCACTCACTCTAGCCACTCTCTCTCCACTCTCTCTAGCCACTCTCTCACCACTCTCTCTAGCTACTCTCTCACCACTCTCTATCCACTCTCTCACCACTCTCTCAAGCCACTCTCTAGTCACTCTCTCTAGCCACTCTCTCTAACCACTCTCTCTAGCCACTCTCTCACCACTCTCTCTAGCCACTCTCTCACCACTCTCTAGCCACTCTCTCTAACCACTCTCTCTAGCCACTCTCTCACCACTCTCTAGCCACTCTCTCTAACCAATCTCTCTAGCCACTCTCTCACCACTCTATCTAGCTACTCTCTCACCACTCTCTCTAGCCACTCTCTCTAGCCACTCTCTCTAGCCACTCTCTCACCACTCTCTCACCACTCACTCTAGTCACTCTCTAACCACTCTCTCTAGCCACTCTCTAACCACTCTCTCTAGTCACTCTCTCAACACTCTCTCTAGCCACTCTCTCACCACTCTCTCTAGCCACTCTCTCACCACTCTCTCTAGCCACTCTCTCACCACTCTCTAGCCACTCTCTCTAACCACTCTCTCTAGCCACTCTCTCACCACTCTCTCTAGCCACTCTCTCTAGCCACTCTCTCACCACTCTCTCTAGCCACTCTCTCACCACTCTCTAGCCACTCTCTCACCACTCTATCTAGCCACTCTCTCACCACTCTCTCAAGCCACTCTCTAGCCACTCTCTCTAACCACTCTCTCTAGCCACTCTCTCACCACTCTCTCTAGCCACTCTCTCTAGCCACTCTCTCTAGCCACTCTCTCACCACTCTCTCTAGCCACTCTCTCACCACTCTCTCTAGCCACTCTCTCACCACTCTCTCTAGCCACTCTCTCACCACTCTCTCTAGCCACTCTATCTAGCCACACTCTCACCACTCTCTCTAGCCACTCTCTCACCACTCTCTCTAGCCACTCTCTCACCACTCTCTCTAGCCACTCTCTCAAGCCACTCTCTCTCACCACTCACTCTAGCCACTCTCTCACCACTCACTCTAGCCACTCTCTCACCACTCTCTCTAGCCACTCTCTCACCACTCTCTCTAGCCACTCTCTCACCACTCTATCTAGACACTCTCTCACCACTCTCTCTAGCCACTCTCTCACCACTCTCTCTAACCACTCTCTCTAGCCACTCTCTCACCACTCTCTCTAGCCACTCTCTCACCACTCTCTATCCACTCTCTCACCACTCACTCTAGCCACTCTCTCTAACCACTCTCTCTAGCCACACTCTCACCACTCTCTCTAGCCACTCTCTCACCACTCTCTCTAGCCACTCTCTCACCACTCTCTATCCACTCTCTCACCACTCTCTCAAGCCACTCTCTCTCACCACTCACTCTAGCCACTCTCTCACCACTCTCTCTAGCCACTCTCTCACCACTCTCTCTAGCCACTCTCTCACCACTCTCTAGCCACTCTCTCTAACCACTCTCTCTAACCACTCTCTCTAGCCACTCTCTCTAACCACTCTCTCACCACTCTCTCTAGCCACTCTCTCACCACTCTATCTAGCCACTCTCTCTAGCCACTCTCTCACCACTCTCTCTAGCCACTCTCTCTAACCACTCTCTCTAGCCACTCTCTCACCACTCACTCTAGCCACTCTCTCTCCACTCTCTCTAGCCACTCTCTCACCACTCTCTCTAGCCACTCTCTCACCACTCTCTATCCACTCTCTCACCACTCTCTCAAGCCACTCTCTAGTCACTCTCTCTAGCCACTCTCTCTAACCACTCTCTCTAGCCACTCTCTCACCACTCTCTAGCCACTCTCTCTAACCACTCTCTCTAGCCACTCTCTCACCACTCTCTCTAGCCACTCTCTCACCACTCTCTATCCACTCTCTCACCACTCACTCTAGCCACTCTCTCTAACCACTCTCTCTAGCCACTCTCTCACCACTCTCTCTAGCCACTCTCTCACCACTCTCTCTAGCCACTCTCTCACCACTCTCTCTAGCCACTCTCTCACCACTCTCTCAAGCCACTCTCTCTCACCACTCACTCTAGCCACTCTCTCACCACTCTCTCTAGCCACTCTCTCACCACTCTCTCTAGCCACTCTCTCACCACTCTCTAGCCACTCTCTCTAACCACTCTCTCTAACCACTCTCTCTAGCCACTCTCTCTAACCACTCTCTCACCACTCTCTCTAGCCACTATCTCACCACTCTATCTAGCCACTCTCTCACCACTCTCTCTAGCCACTCTCTCACCACTCTCTCTAGCCACTCTCTCTAACCACTCTCTCTAGCCACTCTCTCACCACTCACTCTAGCCACTCTCTCTCCACTCTCTCTAGCCACTCTCTCACCACTCTCTCTAGCTACTCTCTCACCACTCTCTATCCACTCTCTCACCACTCTCTCAAGCCACTCTCTAGTCACTCTCTCTAGCCACTCTCTCTAACCACTCTCTCTAGCCACTCTCTCACCACTCTCTCTAGCCACTCTCTCACCACTCTCTAGCCACTCTCTCTAACCACTCTCTCTAGCCACTCTCTCACCACTCTCTAGCCACTCTCTCTAACCAATCTCTCTAGCCACTCTCTCACCACTCTATCTAGCTACTCTCTCACCACTCTCTCTAGCCACTCTCTCTAGCCACTCTCTCTAGCCACTCTCTCACCACTCTCTCACCACTCACTCTAGTCACTCTCTAACCACTCTCTCTAGCCACTCTCTAACCACTCTCTCTAGTCACTCTCTCAACACTCTCTCTAGCCACTCTCTCACCACTCTCTCTAGCCACTCTCTCACCACTCTCTCTAGCCACTCTCTCACCACTCTCTAGCCACTCTCTCTAACCACTCTCTCTAGCCACTCTCTCACCACTCTCTCTAGCCACTCTCTCTAGCCACTCTCTCACCACTCTCTCTAGCCACTCTCTCACCACTCTCTAGCCACTCTCTCACCACTCTATCTAGCCACTCTCTCACCACTCTCTCAAGCCACTCTCTAGCCACTCTCTCTAACCACTCTCTCTAGCCACTCTCTCACCACTCTCTCTAGCCACTCTCTCTAGCCACTCTCTCTAGCCACTCTCTCACCACTCTCTCTAGCCACTCTCTCACCACTCTCTCTAGCCACTCTCTCACCACTCTCTCTAGCCACTCTCTCACCACTCTCTCTAGCCACTCTATCTAGCCACACTCTCACCACTCTCTCTAGCCACTCTCTCACCACTCTCTCTAGCCACTCTCTCACCACTCTCTCTAGCCACTCTCTCAAGCCACTCTCTCTCACCACTCACTCTAGCCACTCTCTCACCACTCACTCTAGCCACTCTCTCACCACTCTCTCTAGCCACTCTCTCACCACTCTCTCTAGCCACTCTCTCACCACTCTATCTAGACACTCTCTCACCACTCTCTCTAGCCACTCTCTCACCACTCTCTCTAACCACTCTCTCTAGCCACTCTCTCACCACTCTCTCTAGCCACTCTCTCACCACTCTCTATCCACTCTCTCACCACTCACTCTAGCCACTCTCTCTAACCACTCTCTCTAGCCACTCTCTCACCACTCTCTCTAGCCACTCTCTCACCACTCTCTCTAGCCACTCTCTCACCACTCTCTATCCACTCTCTCACCACTCTCTCAAGCCACTCTCTCTCACCACTCACTCTAGCCACTCTCTCACCACTCTCTCTAGCCACTCTCTCACCACTCTCTCTAGCCACTCTCTCACCACTCTCTAGCCACTCTCTCTAACCACTCTCTCTAACCACTCTCTCTAGCCACTCTCTCTAACCACTCTCTCACCACTCTCTCTAGCCACTCTCTCACCACTCTATCTAGCCACTCTCTCTAGCCACTCTCTCACCACTCTCTCTAGCCACTCTCTCTAACCACTCTCTCTAGCCACTCTCTCACCACTCACTCTAGCCACTCTCTCTCCACTCTCTCTAGCCACTCTCTCACCACTCTCTCTAGCCACTCTCTCACCACTCTCTATCCACTCTCTCACCACTCTCTCAAGCCACTCTCTAGTCACTCTCTCTAGCCACTCTCTCTAACCACTCTCTCTAGCCACTCTCTCACCACTCTCTAGCCACTCTCTCTAACCACTCTCTCTAGCCACTCTCTCACCACTCTATCTAGCTACTCTCTCACCACTCTCTCTAGCCACTCTCTCTAGCCACTCTCTCTAGCCACTCTCTCACCACTCTCTCACCACTCACTCTAGTCACTCTCTAACCACTCTCTCTAGCCACTCTCTAACCACTCTCTCTAGTCACTCTCTCAACACTCTCTCTAGCCACTCTCTCACCACTCTCTCTAGCCACTCTCTCACCACTCTCTCTAGCCACTCTCTCACCACTCTCTAGCCACTCTCTCTAACCACTCTCTCTAGCCACTCTCTCACCACTCTCTCTAGCCACTCTCTCTAGCCACTCTCTCACCACTCTCTCTAGCCACTCTCTCACCACTCTCTAGCCACTCTCACCACTCTCTCTAGCCACTCTCTCACCACTCTCTCAAGCCACTCTCTAGCCACTCTCTCTAACCACTCTCTCTAGCCACTCTCTCTAGCCACTCTCTCTAGCCACTCTCTCTAGCCACTCTCTCTAGCCACTCTCTCTAGCCACTCTCTCTAGCCACTCTCTCTAGCCACTCTCTCACCACTCTCTCTAGCCACTCTCTCACCACTCTCTCTAGCCACTCTCTCACCACTCTCTCTAGCCACTCTCTCACCACTCTCTCTAGCCACTCTATCTAGCCACACTCTCACCACTCTCTCTAGCCACTCTCTCACCACTCTCTCTAGCCACTCTCTCACCACTCTCTCTAGCCACTCTCTCAAGCCACTCTCTCTCACCACTCACTCTAGCCACTCTCTCACCACTCTCTCTAGCCACTCTCTCACCACTCTCTCACCACTCTCTCTAGCCACTCTCTCTAGCCACTCTCTCACCACTCTCTAGCCACTCTCTCTAACCACTCTCTTTAGCCACTCTCTCTAACCACTCTCTCACCACTCTCTCTAGCCACTCTCTCACCACTCTATCTAGACACTCTCTCACCACTCTCTCTAGCCACTCTCTCACCACTCTCTCACCACTCTCTCTAGCCACTCTCTCTAACCACTCTCTCTAACCACTCTCTCTAGCCACTCTCTCACCACTCTCTCTAGCCACTCTCTCTAGCCACTCTCTCACCACTCACTCTCGCCACTCTCTCACCACTCTCTATCAACTCTCTCACCACTCTCTCAAGCCACTCTCTCTCACCACTCACTCTAGCCACTCTCTCTAACCACTCTCTCTAGCCACTCTCTCACCACTCTCTCTAGCCACTCTCTCACCACTCTCTCTAGCCACTCTCTCACCACTCTCTATCCACTCTCTCACCACTCTCTCAAGCCACTCTCTCTCACCACTCACTCTAGCCACTCTCTCACCACTCTCTCTAGCCACTCTCTCACCACTCTATCTAGCCACTCTCTCACCACTCTCTCTAGCCACTCTCTCACCACTCTCTCTAGCCACTCTCTCTAACCACTCTCTCTAGCCACTCTCTCACCACTCACTCTAGCCACTCTCTCTCCACTCTCTCTAGCCACTCTCTCACCACTCTCTCTAGCCACTCTCTCACCACTCTCTATCCACTCTCTCACCACTCTCTCTAGCCACTCTCTCACCACTCTCTCTAGCCACTCTCTCTAACCACTCTCTCTAGCCACTCTCTCACCACTCTCTAGCCACTCTCTCTAACCACTCTCTCTAGCCACTCTCTCAACACTCTATCTAGCTACTCTCTCACCACTCTCTCTAGCCACTCTCTCTAGCCACTCTCTCTAGCCACTCTCTCACCACTCTCTCACCACTCACTCTAGCCACTCTCTAACCACTCTCTCTAGCCACTCTCTAACCACTCTCTCTAGTCACTCTCTCAACACTCTCTCTAGCCACTCTCTCACCACTCTCTCTAGCCACTCTCTCACCACTCTCTCTAGCCACTCTCTCACCACTCTCTAGCCACTCTCTCTAACCACTCTCTCTAGCCACTCTCTCACCACTCTCTCTAGCCACTCTCTCTAGCCACTCTCTCACCACTCTCTCTAGCCACTCTCTCACCACTCTCTAGCCACTCTCACCACTCTCTCTAGCCACTCTCTCACCACTCTCTCAAGCCACTCTCTAGCCACTCTCTCTAACCACTCTCTCTAGCCTCTCTCTCACCACTCTCTCTAGCCACTCTCTCTAGCCACTCTCTCTAGCCACTCTCTCACCACTCTCTCTAGCCACTCTCTCACCACTCTCTCTAGCCACTCTCTCACCACTCTCTCTAGCCACTCTCTCACCACTCTCTCTAGCCACTCTATCTAGCCACACTCTCACCACTCTCTCTAGCCACTCTCTCACCACTCTCTCTAGCCACTCTCTCACCACTCTCTCTAGCCACTCTCTCAAGCCACTCTCTCTCACCACTCACTCTAGCCACTCTCTCACCACTCTCTCTAGCCACTCTCTCACCACTCTCTCACCACTCTCTCTAGCCACTCTCTCTAGCCACTCTCTCACCACTCTCTAGCCACTCTCTCTAACCACTCTCTTTAGCCACTCTCTCTAACCACTCTCTCACCACTCTCTCTAGCCACTCTCTCACCACTCTATCTAGACACTCTCTCACCACTCTCTCTAGCCACTCTCTCACCACTCTCTCACCACTCTCTCTAGCCACTCTCTCTAACCACTCTCTCTAACCACTCTCTCTAGCCACTCTCTCACCACTCTCTCTAGCCACTCTCTCTAGCCACTCTCTCACCACTCACTCTCGCCACTCTCTCACCACTCTCTATCAACTCTCTCACCACTCTCTCAAGCCACTCTCTCTCACCACTCACTCTAGCCACTCTCTCACCACTCTCTCTAGCCACTCTCTCACCACTCTCTCTGGCCACTCTCTCACCATTCTATCTAGACACTCTCTCACCACTCTCTCTAGCCACTCTCTCACCACTCTCTCTAGCCACTCTCTCTAACCACTCTCTCTAGCCACTCTCTCACCACTCTCTCTAGCCACTCTCTCACCACTCTCTATCCACTCTCTCACCACTCACTCTAGCCACTCTCTCTAACCACTCTCTCTAGCCACTCTCTCACCACTCTCTCTAGCCACTCTCTCACCACTCTCTCTAGCCACTCTCTCACCACTCTCTCTAGCCACTCTCTCACCACTCTCTATCCACTCTCTCACCACTCTCTCAAGCCACTCTCTCTCACCACTCACTCTAGCCACTCTCTCACTACTCTCTCTAGCCACTCTCTCACCACTCTCTCTAGCCACTCTCTCACCACTCTCTCTAGCCACTCTCTCACCACTCTCTCTAGCCACTCTCTCAAGCCACTCTCTCTCACCACTCACTCTAGCCACTCTCTCACCACTCTCTCTAGCCACTCTCTCACCACTCTCTCACCACTCTCTCTAGCCACTCTCTCTAGCCACTCTCTCACCACTCTCTAGCCACTCTCTCTAACCACTCTCTTTAGCCACTCTCTCTAACCACTCTCTCACCACTCTCTCTAGCCACTCTCTCACCACTCTATCTAGACACTCTCTCACCACTCTCTCTAGCCACTCTCTCACCACTCTCTCACCACTCTCTCTAGCCACTCTCTCTAACCACTCTCTCTAACCACTCTCTCTAGCCACTCTCTCACCACTCTCTCTAGCCACTCTCTCTAGCCACTCTCTCACCACTCACTCTCGCCACTCTCTCACCACTCTCTATCAACTCTCTCACCACTCTCTCAAGCCACTCTCTCTCACCACTCACTCTAGCCACTCTCTCTAACCACTCTCTCTAGCCACTCTCTCACCACTCTCTCTAGCCACTCTCTCACCACTCTCTCTAGCCACTCTCTCACCACTCTCTATCCACTCTCTCACCACTCTCTCAAGCCACTCTCTCTCACCACTCACTCTAGCCACTCTCTCACCACTCTCTCTAGCCACTCTCTCACCACTCTCTCTAGCCACTCTCTCACCACTCTCTAGCCACTCTCTCTAGCCACTCTCTCTAACCACTCTCTCACCACTCTCTCTAGCCACTCTCTCACCACTCTATCTAGCCACTCTCTCACCACTCTCTCTAGCCACTCTCTCACCACTCTCTCTAGCCACTCTCTCTAACCACTCTCTCTAGCCACTCTCTCACCACTCACTCTAGCCACTCTCTCTCCACTCTCTCTAGCCACTCTCTCACCACTCTCTCTAGCCACTCTCTCACCACTCTCTATCCACTCTCTCACCACTCTCTCTAGCCACTCTCTCACCACTCTCTCTAGCCACTCTCTCTAACCACTCTCTCTAGCCACTCTCTCACCACTCTCTAGCCACTCTCTCTAACCACTCTCTCTAGCCACTCTCTCAACACTCTATCTAGCTACTCTCTCACCACTCTCTCTAGCCACTCTCTCTAGCCACTCTCTCTAGCCACTCTCTCACCACTCTCTCACCACTCACTCTAGCCACTCTCTAACCACTCTCTCTAGCCACTCTCTAACCACTCTCTCTAGTCACTCTCTCAACACTCTCTCTAGCCACTCTCTCTAGCCACTCTCTCACCACTCTCTCTAGCCACTCTCTCACCACTCTCTAGCCACTCTCTCTAACCACTCTCTCTAGCCACTCTCTCACCACTCTCTCTAGCCACTCTCTCTAGCCACTCTCTCACCACTCTCTCTAGCCACTCTCTCACCACTCTCTAGCCACTCTCACCACTCTCTCTAGCCACTCTCTCACCACTCTCTCAAGCCACTCTCTAGCCACTCTCTCTAACCACTCTCTCTAGCCTCTCTCTCACCACTCTCTCTAGCCACTCTCTCTAGCCACTCTCTCTAGCCACTCTCTCACCACTCTCTCTAGCCACTCTCTCACCACTCTCTCTAGCCACTCTCTCACCACTCTCTCTAGCCACTCTCTCACCACTCTCTCTAGCCACTCTATCTAGCCACACTCTCACCACTCTCTCTAGCCACTCTCTCACCACTCTCTCTAGCCACTCTCTCACCACTCTCTCTAGCCACTCTCTCAAGCCACTCTCTCTCACCACTCACTCTAGCCACTCTCTCACCACTCTCTCTAGCCACTCTCTCACCACTCTCTCACCACTCTCTCTAGCCACTCTCTCTAGCCACTCTCTCACCACTCTCTAGCCACTCTCTCTAACCACTCTCTTTAGCCACTCTCTCTAACCACTCTCTCACCACTCTCTCTAGCCACTCTCTCACCACTCTATCTAGACACTCTCTCACCACTCTCTCTAGCCACTCTCTCACCACTCTCTCACCACTCTCTCTAGCCACTCTCTCTAACCACTCTCTCTAACCACTCTCTCTAGCCACTCTCTCACCACTCTCTCTAGCCACTCTCTCTAGCCACTCTCTCACCACTCACTCTCGCCACTCTCTCACCACTCTCTATCAACTCTCTCACCACTCTCTCAAGCCACTCTCTCTCACCACTCACTCTAGCCACTCTCTCACCACTCTCTCTAGCCACTCTCTCACCACTCTCTCTGGCCACTCTCTCACCATTCTATCTAGACACTCTCTCACCACTCTCTCTAGCCACTCTCTCACCACTCTCTCTAGCCACTCTCTCTAACCACTCTCTCTAGCCACTCTCTCACCACTCTCTCTAGCCACTCTCTCACCACTCTCTATCCACTCTCTCACCACTCACTCTAGCCACTCTCTCTAACCACTCTCTCTAGCCACTCTCTCACCACTCTCTCTAGCCACTCTCTCACCACTCTCTCTAGCCACTCTCTCACCACTCTCTCTAGCCACTCTCTCACCACTCTCTATCCACTCTCTCACCACTCTCTCAAGCCACTCTCTCTCACCACTCACTCTAGCCACTCTCTCACTACTCTCTCTAGCCACTCTCTCACCACTCTCTCTAGCCACTCTCTCACCACTCTCTAGCCACTCTCTCTAGCCACTCTCTCTAACCACTCTCTCACCACTCTATCTAGCCACTCTCTCACCACTCTCTCTAGCCACTCTCTCACCACTCTCTCTAGCCACTCTCTCACCACTCACTCTAGCCACTCTATCAAGCCACTCTCTCACCACTCTCTCTAGCCATTCTCCCCCACTCTCTCTAGCCACTCTCTCACCACTCTCTCTAGCCACTCTCTCACCACTCTCTCAAGCAACTCTCTAGTCACTCTATCTAGCCACTCTCTCTAACCACTCTCTCTAGCCACTCTCTCACCACTCTCTCTAGCCACTCTCTCACCACTCTCTAGCCACTCTCTCTAACCACTCTCTCTAGCCACTCTCTCACCACTCTCTCTAGCCACTCTCTCACCACTCTCTCTAGCCACTCTCTCACCACTCTCTAGCCACTCTCTCTAACCACTCTCTCTAGCCACTCTCTCACCACTCTCTCTAACCACTCTCTCACCACTCTATCTAGCCACTCTCTCACCACTCTCTCTAGCCACTCTCTCACCACTCTCTCTAGCCACTCTCTAGCCACTCTCTCACCACTCTCTAGCCACTCTCTCTAACCACTCTCTCTAACCACTCACTCTAGCCACTCTCTAGCCACTCTCTAGCCACTCTCTCTAGCCACTCTCTCTAGCCACTCTCTCACCACTCTCTCACTACTCTCTCTAGCCACTCTCTCACCACTCACTCTAGCCACACTCTCACCACTCTCTCTAGCCACTCTCTCACCACTCA
This sequence comes from Osedax frankpressi, assembly GCA_964035775.1. NCBI lineage: Eukaryota > Metazoa > Annelida > Polychaeta > Sabellida > Siboglinidae > Osedax > Osedax frankpressi. The sequence continues at coordinate 27,806,340 of OZ038316.1, forward strand.
CTCTAGCCACTCTATCTAGCCACTCTCTCACCACTCTCTCTAGCCACTCTCCCCCACTCTCTCTAGCCACTCTCTCACCACTCTCTCTAGCCACTCTCTCACCACTCTCTCAAGCAACTCTCTAGCCACTCTCTCTAACCACTCTCTCTAGCCACTCTCTCACCACTCTCTCTAGCCACTCTCTCACCACTCTACCTAGCCACTCTCTCACCACTCACTCTAGCCACTCTCTCACCACTCTATCTAGCCACTCTCTCACCACTCTCTCTAGCCACTCTACCTAGCCACTCTCTCACCACTCTATCTAGCCACTCTATCACCACTCTCTCTAGCCACTCTACCTAGCCACTCTCTCACCACTCTACCTAGCCACTCTCTCACCACTCTCTCTAAACACTCTCTCACCACTCTCTCTAGCCACTCTCTCACCACGCTCTCTAGCCACTCTCTCACCACTCACTCTAGCCACTCTATCTAGCCACTCTCTCACCACTCTCTCTAGCCACTCTCTCACCACTCACTCTAGCCACTCTATCTAGCCACTCTCTCACCACTCTCTCTAGCCACTCTACCTAGCCACTCTCTCACCACTCTTTCTAGCCACTCTCTCACCACTCTCTCTAGCCACTCTCTCACCACTCACTCTATCCACTCTCTCACCACTCTCTCTAGCCACTCTCTCACCACTCTCTCTAGCCACTCTCTCACCACTCTCTCTAGCCACTCTCTCACCACTCACTCTAGCCACTCTATCTAGCCACTCTCTCACCACTCTCTCTAGCCACTCTCTCACCACTCACTCTAGCCACTCTATCTAGCCACTCTCTCACCACTCTCTCTAGCCACTCTCTCACCACTCACTCTAGCCACTCTATCTAGCCACTCTCTCACCACTCTCTCTAGCCACTCTCTCACCACTCACTCTAGCCACTCTCTCACCACTCTCTCTAGCCACTCTCTCACCACTCTCTCTAGCCACTCTCTCACCACTCTCTCTAGCCACTCTCTCACCACTCTCTCTAGCCACTCTCTCACCACTCTCTCTAGTCACTCTCTCTAGCCACTCTCTCACCACTCTCTCTAGCCACTCTCTCACCACTCACTCTAGCCACTCTATCTAGCCACTCTCTCACCATTCTCTCTAGCCACTCACTCTAGCCACTCTCTCTAGCCACTCTCTCTAGTCACTCTCTCTAGTCACTCTTTCTAGCCACTCTCTCTAGCCACTCTCTCTAGCCACTCTCTCTAGTCACTCTCTAACCACTTACTCTAGCCACTCTCTCACCACTCTCTCTAGCCACTCTCTCACCACTCTCTCTAGCCACTCTCTCTATCCACTCTATCTAGCCACTCTCTCACCACTCTCTCTAGCCACTCTCTCACCACTCTCTCTAGCCACTCTCTCACCACTCACTCTAGCCACTCTCTCACCACTCTCTCTAGCCACTCTCTCACCACTCTCTCTAGCCACTCTCTCACCACTCTCTCTAGCCACTCTCTCACCACACTATCTAGCCACTCTCTCACCACTCTATCTAGCCACTCTCTAGCCACTCTCTCCCCCACTCTCTCTAGCCACTCTCTCACCACTCTCTCTAGCCACTCTCTCACCACTCTCTCAAGCCACTCTCTAGTCACTCTAGCTAGCCACTCTCTCTAACCACTCTCTCTAGCCACTCTCTAGCCACTCTCTCACCACTCTCTCTAGCCACTCTCTCACCACTCTCTCTAGCCACTCTCTCACCACTCTCTATCCACTCTCTCACCACTCTCTCAAGCCACTCTCTAGTCACTCTCTCTAGCCACTCTCTCTAGCCACTCTCTCACCACTCTCTCTAGCCACTCTCTCACCACTCTCTCTAGCCACTCTCTCACCACTCTCTAGCCACTCTCTCTAACCACTCTCTCTAGCCACTCTCTCACCACTCTCTAGCCACTCTCTCACCACTCTCTCTAGCCACTCTCTCACCACTCTCTCTAGCTACTCTCTCACCACTCTCTCTAGCCACTCTCTCACCACTCTCTATCCACTCTCTCACCACTCTCTCAAGCCACTCTCTCTCACCACTCACTCTAGCCACTCTCTCACCACTCTCTCTAGCCACTCTCTCACCACTCTCTCTAGCCACTCTCTCACCACTCTCTCTAGCCACTCTCTCACCACTCACTCTAGCCACTCTCTCACCACTCTCTCTAGCCACTCTCTCACCACTCACTCTAGCCACTCTCTCACCACTCTCTCAAGCCACTCTCTCTCACCAATCACTCTAGCCACTCTCTCACCACTCTCTCTAGCTACTCTCTCACCACTCTCTCTAGCCACTCTCTCACCACTCTCTCTAGCCACTCTCTCACCACTCTCTAGCCACTCTCTCACCACTCTCTCTAGTCACTCTATCTAGCCACTCTCTCACCACTCTCTCTAGTCACTCTTTCACCACTCTCTCTAGCCACTCTCTCTAGCCACTATCTCACCACTCTCTAGCCACTCTCTCTAGTCACTCTCTCACCACTCTCTATCCACTCTCTCACCACTCACTCTAGCCACTCTCTCACCACTCTCTATCCACTCTCTCACCACTCACTCTAGCCACTCTCTCACCACTCTCTCAAGCCACTCTCTCAAGCCACTCTCTAGCCACTCTCTCTAGCCACTCTCTCACCACTCTATCTAGCAACTCTCTCATCACTCTCTCTAGCCACTCTCTCACCACTCTCTATCCACTCTCTCATCACTCTCTCTAGCCACTCTCTCTAGCCACTCTCTCACCACTCTCTCTAGCCACTCTCTCAAGCCACTCTCTCTAACCACTCTCTAGCCACTCTCTCACCACTCACTCTAGCCACTCTCTCTAGCCACTCTAACTAGCCACTCTCTCACCACTTTCTCTAGCCACTCTCTCACCACTCACTCTAGCCACTCTCTCATCACTCTCTCTAGCCACTCTCTCACCACTCACTCTAGCCACTCTCTCACCACTCTCTCAAGCCACTCTCTCTCACCAATCACTCTAGCCACTCTCTCACCACTCTCTCTAGCCACTCTCTCACCACTCTCTCTAGCCACTCTCTCACCACTCTCTCTCACCACTCTCTAGCCACTCTCTCACCACTCTCTCTAGTCACTCTATCTAGTCACTCTCTCACCACTCTCTCTAGTCACTCTTTCACCACTCTCTCTAGCCACTCTCTCTAGCCACTCTCTCACCACTCTCTAGCCACTCTCTCTAGTCACTCTCTCACCACTCTCTATCCACTCTCTCACCACTCACTCTAGCCACTCTCTCACCACTCTATATCCACTCTCTCACCACTCACTCTAGCCACTCTCTCAGCACTCTCTCAAGCCACTCTCTCAAGTCACTCTCTAGCCACTCTCTCTAGCCACTCTCTCATCACTCTATCTAGCAACTCTCTCATCACTCTCTCTAGCCACTCTCTCACCACTCTCTATCCACTCTCTCATCACTCTCTCTAGCCACTCTCTCTAGACACTCTCTCAAGCCACTCTCTCTAACCACTCTCTAGCCACTCTCTCACCACTCACTCTAGCCACTCTCTCTAGCTACTCTATCTAGCCACTCTATCTAGCCACTCTCTCACCACTTTCTCTAGCCACTCTCTCACCACTCTTTCTAGTCACTCTCTCACCACTCTCTCACCACTCTATCTAGCCACTCTCTCACCACTCTCTCACCACTCTATCTAGCCACTCTCTCACCACTTTCTCTAGCCACTATCTCACCACTCTTTCTAGTCACTCTCTCACCACTCTCTCACCACTCTATCTAGCCACTCTCTCACCACTCTCTCACCACTCTCTCTAGCCACTCTCTCACCACTCTTTCTAGTCACTCTCTCACCACTCTCTCACCACTCTATCTAGCCACTCTCTCACCACTCACTCTAGCCACTCTACCTAGCCACTCTCTCACCACTCTATCTAGCCACTCTCTCAACACTCTCTCTAGCCACTCTACCTAGCCACTCTCTCACCACTCTCTCTAGCCACTCTCTCTAGCCACTCTCTCACCACTCTCTCTAGCCACTCTCTCACCACGCTCTCTAGCCACTATCTCACCACTCACTCTAGCCACTCTATCTAGCCACTCTCTCACCACTCTCTCTAGCAACTCTCTCTCACCACTCACTCTAGCCACTCTCTCACCACTCTATCTAGCCACTCTCTCACCACTCTATCTAGCCACTCTCTCACCACTCTATCTAGCCACTCTCTCACCACTCACTCTAGCCACTCTACCTAGCCACTCTCTCACCACTCTATCTAGCCACTCTCTCAACACTCTCTCTAGCCACTCTACCTAGCCACTCTCTCACCACTCTCTCTAGCCACTCTCTCTAGCCACTCTCTCACCACTCTCTCTAGCCACTATCTCACCACTCACTCTAGCCACTCTATCTAGCCACTCTCTCACCACTCTCTCTAGCAACTCTCTCTCACCACTCACTCTAGCCACTCTCTCACCACTCTATCTAGCCACTCTCTCACCACTCTATCTAGCCACTCTCTCACCACTCTCTCTAGCCACTCTACCTAGCCACTCTCTCACCACTCTATCTAGCCACTCTATCACCACTCTCTCTAGCCACTCTACCTAGCCACTCTCTCACCACTCTACCTAGCCACTCTCTCACCACTCTCTCTAAACACTCTCTCACCACTCTCTCTAGCCACTCTCTCACCACGCTCTCTAGCCACTCTCTCACCACTCACTCTAGCCACTCTATCTAGCCACTCTCTCACCACTCTCTCTAGCCACTCTCTCACCACTCACTCTAGCCACTCTATCTAGCCACTCTCTCACCACTCTCTCTAGCCACTCTCTCACCACTCACTCTAGCCACTCTATCTAGCCACTCTCTCACCACTCTCTCTAGCCACTCTCTCACCACTCACTCTAGCCACTCTCTCACCACTCTCTCTAGCCACTCTCTCACCACTCTCTCTAGCCACTCTCTCACCACTCTCTCTAGCCACTCTCTCACCACTCTCTTTAGCCACTATCTCACCACTCTCTCTAGTCACTCTCTCTAGCCACACTCTCACCACTCTCTCTAGCCACTCTCTCACCACTCACTCTAGCCACTCTATCTAGCCACTCTCTCACCACTCTCTCTAGCCACTCTCTCACCACTCACTCTAGCCACTCTATCTAGCCACTCTCTCACCACTCTCTCTAGCCACTCTCTCACCACTCTCTCTAGCCACTCTCTCACCACTCTATCTAGCCACTCTCTCCCCACTCTCTCTAGCCACTCTTTCTAGCCATTATCTCACCACTCTCTCTAGCCACTCTCTCACCATTCTCTCTAGCAACTCTCTCACCACTCTATCTAGCCACTCTCTCCCCACTCTCTCTAGCCACTCTCTCTAGCCACTATCTCACCACTCTCTAGCCACTCTCTCTAGTCACTCTCTCACCACTCTCTATCCACTCTCTCACCACTCACTCTAGCCACTCTCTCACCACTCTCTATCCACTCTCTCACCACTCACTCTAGCCACTCTCTCACCACTCTCTCAAGCCACTCTCTCAAGCCACTCTCTAGCCACTCTCTCTAGCCACTCTCTCACCACTCTATCTAGCAACTCTCTCATCACTCTCTCTAGCCACTCTCTCACCACTCTCTATCCACTCTCTCATCGCTCTCTCTAGCCACTCTCTCTAGCCACTCTCTCACCACTCTCTCTAGCCACTCTCTCAAGCCACTCTCTCTAACCACTCTCTAGCCACTCTCTCACCACTCACTCTAGCCACTCTCTCTAGCCACTCTAACTAGCCACTCTCTCACCACTTTCTCTAGCCACTCTCTCACCACTCACTCTAGCCACTCTCTCATCACTCTCTCTAGCCACTCTCTCACCACTCACTCTAGCCACTCTCTCACCACTCTCTCAAGCCACTCTCTCTCACCAATCACTCTAGCCACTCTCTCACCACTCTCTCTAGCCACTCTCTCACCACTCTCTCTAGCCACTCTCTCACCACTCTCTCTCACCACTCTCTAGCCACTCTCTCACCACTCTCTCTAGTCACTCTATCTAGCCACTCTCTCACCACTCTCTATAGTCACTCTTTCACCACTCTCTCTAGCCACTCTCTCTAGCCACTCTCTCTAGTCACTCTCTCACCACTCTCTATCCACTCTCTCACCACTCACTCTAGCCACTCTCTCACCACTCTATATCCACTCTCTCACCACTCACTCTAGCCACTCTCTCAGCACTCTCTCAAGCCACTCTCTCAAGTCACTCTCTAGCCACTCTCTCTAGCCACTCTCTCATCACTCTATCTAGCAACTCTCTCATCACTCTCTCTAGCCACTCTCTCACCACTCTCTATCCACACTCTCATCACTCTCTCTAGCCACTCTCTCTAGACACTCTCTCAAGCCACTCTCTCTAACCACTCTCTAGCCACTCTCTCACCACTCACTCTAGCCACTCTCTCTAGCTACTCTATCTAGCCACTCTATCTAGCCACTCTCTCACCACTCTCTCTAGCCACTCTCTCACCACTCTCTCTAGCCACTCTATCACCACTCACTCTAGCCACTCTATCTAGCCACTCTCTCACCACTCTCTCTAGCCACTCTCTCACCACTCTCTCTAGTCACTCTCTCACCACTCTCTCTAGCCACTCTCTCACCACTCTCTCTATCCACTCTATCTAGCCACTCTCTCACCACTCTCTCTAGCCACTCTCTCACCACTCTCTCTAGCCACTCTCTCACCACTCACTCTAGCCACTCTATCTAGCCACTCTCTCACCACTCTCTCTAGCCACTCTCTCACCACTCTCTCTAGCCACTCTCTCACCACTCACTCTAGCCACTCTATCAAGCCACTCTCTCACCACTCTCTCTAGCCATTCTCCCCCACTCTCTCTAGCCACTCTCTCACCACTCTCTCTAGCCACTCTCTCACCACTCTCTCAAGCAACTCTCTAGTCACTCTATCTAGCCACTCTCTCTAACCACTCTCTCTAGCCACTCTCTCACCACTCTCTCTAGCCACTCTCTCACCACTCTCTAGCCACTCTCTCTAACCACTCTCTCTAGCCACTCTCTCACCACTCTCTCTAGCCACTCTCTCACCACTCTCTCTAGCCACTCTCTCACCACTCTCTAGCCACTCTCTCTAACCACTCTCTCTAGCCACTCTCTCACCACTCTCTCTAACCACTCTCTCACCACTCTATCTAGCCACTCTCTCACCACTCTCTCTAGCCACTCTCTCACCACTCTCTCTAGCCACTCTCTAGCCACTCTCTCACCACTCTCTAGCCACTCTCTCTAACCACTCTCTCTAACCACTCACTCTAGCCACTCTCTAGCCACTCTCTCTAGCCACTCTCTCTAGCCACTCTCTCACCACTCTCTCACTACTCTCTCTAGCCACTCTCTCACCACTCACTCTAGCCACACTCTCACCACTCTCTCTAGCCACTCTCTCACCACTCACTCTAGCCACTCTATCTAGCCACTCTCTCACCACTCTCTCTAGCCACTCTCCCCCACTCTCTCTAGCCACTCTCTCACCACTCTCTCTAGCCACTCTCTCACCACTCTCTCAAGCAACTCTCTAGCCACTCTCTCTAACCACTCTCTCTAGCCACTCTCTCACCACTCTCTCTAGCCACTCTCTCACCACTCTACCTAGCCACTCTCTCACCACTCACTCTAGCCACTCTCTCACCACTCTCTCTAGCCACTCTCTCACCACTCTATCTAGCCACTCTCTCACCACTCTCTCTAGCCACTCTACCTAGCCACTCTCTCACCACTCTATCTAGCCACTCTATCACCACTCTCTCTAGCCACTCTACCTAGCCACTCTCTCACCACTCTACCTAGCCACTCTCTCACCACTCTCTCTAAACACTCTCTCACCACTCTCTCTAGCCACTCTCTCACCACGCTCTCTAGCCACTCTCTCACCACTCACTCTAGCCACTCTATCTAGCCACTCTCTCACCACTCTCTCTAGCCACTCTCTCACCACTCACTCTAGCCACTCTATCTAGCCACTCTCTCACCACTCTCTCTAGCCACTCTCTCACCACTCACTCTAGCCACTCTATCTAGCCACTCTCTCACCACTCTCTCTAGCCACTCTACCTAGCCACTCTCTCACCACTCTTTCTAGCCACTCTCTCACCACTCTCTCTAGCCACTCTCTCACCACTCACTCTATCCACTCTCTCACCACTCTCTCTAGCCACTCTCTCACCACTCTCTCTAGCCACTCTCTCACCACTCTCTCTAGCCACTCTCTCACCACTCACTCTAGCCACTCTATCTAGCCACTCTCTCACCACTCTCTCTAGCCACTCTCTCACCACTCACTCTAGCCACTCTATCTAGCCACTCTCTCACCACTCTCTCTAGCCACTCTCTCACCACTCACTCTAGCCACTCTATCTAGCCACTCTCTCACCACTCTCTCTAGCCACTCTCTCACCACTCACTCTAGCCACTCTCTCACCACTCTCTCTAGCCACTCTCTCACCACTCTCTCTAGCCACTCTCTCACCACTCTCTCTAGCCACTCTCTCACCACTCTCTCTAGCCACTCTCTCACCACTCTCTCTAGTCACTCTCTCTAGCCACTCTCTCACCACTCTCTCTAGCCACTCTCTCACCACTCACTCTAGCCACTCTATCTAGCCACTCTCTCACCATTCTCTCTAGCCACTCACTCTAGCCACTCTCTCTAGCCACTCTCTCTAGTCACTCTCTCTAGTCACTCTTTCTAGCCACTCTCTCTAGCCACTCTCTCTAGCCACTCTCTCTAGTCACTCTCTAACCACTTACTCTAGCCACTCTCTCACCACTCTCTCTAGCCACTCTCTCACCACTCTCTCTAGCCACTCTCTCTATCCACTCTATCTAGCCACTCTCTCACCACTCTCTCTAGCCACTCTCTCACCACTCTCTCTAGCCACTCTCTCACCACTCACTCTAGCCACTCTCTCACCACTCTCTCTAGCCACTCTCTCACCACTCTCTCTAGCCACTCTCTCACCACTCTCTCTAGCCACTCTCTCACCACACTATCTAGCCACTCTCTCACCACTCTATCTAGCCACTCTCTAGCCACTCTCTCCCCCACTCTCTCTAGCCACTCTCTCACCACTCTCTCTAGCCACTCTCTCACCACTCTCTCAAGCCACTCTCTAGTCACTCTAGCTAGCCACTCTCTCTAACCACTCTCTCTAGCCACTCTCTAGCCACTCTCTCACCACTCTCTCTAGCCACTCTCTCACCACTCTCTCTAGCCACTCTCTCACCACTCTCTATCCACTCTCTCACCACTCTCTCAAGCCACTCTCTAGTCACTCTCTCTAGCCACTCTCTCTAGCCACTCTCTCACCACTCTCTCTAGCCACTCTCTCACCACTCTCTCTAGCCACTCTCTCACCACTCTCTAGCCACTCTCTCTAACCACTCTCTCTAGCCACTCTCTCACCACTCTCTAGCCACTCTCTCACCACTCTCTCTAGCCACTCTCTCACCACTCTCTCTAGCTACTCTCTCACCACTCTCTCTAGCCACTCTCTCACCACTCTCTATCCACTCTCTCACCACTCTCTCAAGCCACTCTCTCTCACCACTCACTCTAGCCACTCTCTCACCACTCTCTCTAGCCACTCTCTCACCACTCTCTCTAGCCACTCTCTCACCACTCTCTCTAGCCACTCTCTCACCACTCACTCTAGCCACTCTCTCACCACTCTCTCTAGCCACTCTCTCACCACTCACTCTAGCCACTCTCTCACCACTCTCTCAAGCCACTCTCTCTCACCAATCACTCTAGCCACTCTCTCACCACTCTCTCTAGCTACTCTCTCACCACTCTCTCTAGCCACTCTCTCACCACTCTCTCTAGCCACTCTCTCACCACTCTCTAGCCACTCTCTCACCACTCTCTCTAGTCACTCTATCTAGCCACTCTCTCACCACTCTCTCTAGTCACTCTTTCACCACTCTCTCTAGCCACTCTCTCTAGCCACTATCTCACCACTCTCTAGCCACTCTCTCTAGTCACTCTCTCACCACTCTCTATCCACTCTCTCACCACTCACTCTAGCCACTCTCTCACCACTCTCTATCCACTCTCTCACCACTCACTCTAGCCACTCTCTCACCACTCTCTCAAGCCACTCTCTCAAGCCACTCTCTAGCCACTCTCTCTAGCCACTCTCTCACCACTCTATCTAGCAACTCTCTCATCACTCTCTCTAGCCACTCTCTCACCACTCTCTATCCACTCTCTCATCACTCTCTCTAGCCACTCTCTCTAGCCACTCTCTCACCACTCTCTCTAGCCACTCTCTCAAGCCACTCTCTCTCTAACCACTCTCTAGCCACTCTCTCACCACTCACTCTAGCCACTCTCTCTAGCCACTCTAACTAGCCACTCTCTCACCACTTTCTCTAGCCACTCTCTCACCACTCACTCTAGCCACTCTCTCATCACTCTCTCTAGCCACTCTCTCACCACTCACTCTAGCCACTCTCTCACCACTCTCTCAAGCCACTCTCTCTCACCAATCACTCTAGCCACTCTCTCACCACTCTCTCTAGCCACTCTCTCACCACTCTCTCTAGCCACTCTCTCACCACTCTCTCTCACCACTCTCTAGCCACTCTCTCACCACTCTCTCTAGTCACTCTATCTAGTCACTCTCTCACCACTCTCTCTAGTCACTCTTTCACCACTCTCTCTAGCCACTCTCTCTAGCCACTCTCTCACCACTCTCTAGCCACTCTCTCTAGTCACTCTCTCACCACTCTCTATCCACTCTCTCACCACTCACTCTAGCCACTCTCTCACCACTCTATATCCACTCTCTCACCACTCACTCTAGCCACTCTCTCAGCACTCTCTCAAGCCACTCTCTCAAGTCACTCTCTAGCCACTCTCTCTAGCCACTCTCTCATCACTCTATCTAGCAACTCTCTCATCACTCTCTCTAGCCACTCTCTCACCACTCTCTATCCACTCTCTCATCACTCTCTCTAGCCACTCTCTCTAGACACTCTCTCAAGCCACTCTCTCTAACCACTCTCTAGCCACTCTCTCACCACTCACTCTAGCCACTCTCTCTAGCTACTCTATCTAGCCACTCTATCTAGCCACTCTCTCACCACTTTCTCTAGCCACTCTCTCACCACTCTTTCTAGTCACTCTCTCACCACTCTCTCACCACTCTATCTAGCCACTCTCTCACCACTCTCTCACCACTCTATCTAGCCACTCTCTCACCACTTTCTCTAGCCACTATCTCACCACTCTTTCTAGTCACTCTCTCACCACTCTCTCACCACTCTATCTAGCCACTCTCTCACCACTCTCTCACCACTCTCTCTAGCCACTCTCTCACCACTCTTTCTAGTCACTCTCTCACCACTCTCTCACCACTCTATCTAGCCACTCTCTCACCACTCACTCTAGCCACTCTACCTAGCCACTCTCTCACCACTCTATCTAGCCACTCTCTCAACACTCTCTCTAGCCACTCTACCTAGCCACTCTCTCACCACTCTCTCTAGCCACTCTCTCTAGCCACTCTCTCACCACTCTCTCTAGCCACTCTCTCACCACTCTCTCTAGCCACTCTCTCTAGCCACTCTCTCACCACTCTCTCTAGCCACTCTCTCACCACGCTCTCTAGCCACTATCTCACCACTCACTCTAGCCACTCTATCTAGCCACTCTCTCACCACTCTCTCTAGCAACTCTCTCTCACCACTCACTCTAGCCACTCTCTCACCACTCTATCTAGCCACTCTCTCACCACTCTATCTAGCCACTCTCTCACCACTCTATCTAGCCACTCTCTCACCACTCACTCTAGCCACTCTACCTAGCCACTCTCTCACCACTCTATCTAGCCACTCTCTCAACACTCTCTCTAGCCACTCTACCTAGCCACTCTCTCACCACTCTCTCTAGCCACTCTCTCTAGCCACTCTCTCACCACTCTCTCTAGCCACTCTCTCACCACGTTCTCTAGCCACTATCTCACCACTCACTCTAGCCACTCTATCTAGCCACTCTCTCACCACTCTATCTAGCCACTCTATCACCACTCTCTCTAGCCACTCTACCTAGCCACTCTCTCACCACTCTACCTAGCCACTCTCTCACCACTCTCTCTAAACACTCTCTCACCACTCTCTCTAGCCACTCTCTCACCACGCTCTCTAGCCACTCTCTCACCACTCACTCTAGCCACTCTATCTAGCCACTCTCTCACCACTCTCTCTAGCCACTCTCTCACCACTCACTCTAGCCACTCTATCTAGCCACTCTCTCACCACTCTCTCTAGCCACTCTCTCACCACTCACTCTAGCCACTCTATCTAGCCACTCTCTCACCACTCTCTCTAGCCACTCTCTCACCACTCACTCTAGCCACTCTCTCACCACTCTCTCTAGCCACTCTCTCACCACTCTCTCTAGCCACTCTCTCACCACTCTCTCTAGCCACTCTCTCACCACTCTCTTTAGCCACTATCTCACCACTCTCTCTAGTCACTCTCTCTAGCCACACTCTCACCACTCTCTCTAGCCACTCTCTCACCACTCACTCTAGCCACTCTATCTAGCCACTCTCTCACCACTCTCTCTAGCCACTCTCTCACCACTCACTCTAGCCACTCTATCTAGCCACTCTCTCACCACTCTCTCTAGCCACTCTCTCACCACTCTCTCTAGCCACTCTCTCACCACTCTATCTAGCCACTCTCTCCCCACTCTCTCTAGCCACTCTCTCTAGCCATTATCTCACCACTCTCTCTAGCCACTCTCTCACCACTCTCTCTAGCAACTCTATCTAGCCACTATCTCTAGCCACTCTCTCACCACTCTCTCTAGCCACTCTCTCACCACTCACTCTAGCCACTCTATCTAGCCACTCTCTCACCACTCTCTCTAGCCACTCTCTCACCACTCTATCTAGCCACTCTCTCCCCACTCTCTCTAGCCACTCTCTCTAGCCACTATCTCACCACTCTCTAGCCACTCTCTCTAGTCACTCTCTCACCACTCTCTATCCACTCTCTCACCACTCACTCTAGCCACTCTCTCACCACTCTCTATCCACTCTCTCACCACTCACTCTAGCCACTCTCTCACCACTCTCTCAAGCCACTCTCTCAAGCCACTCTCTAGCCACTCTCTCTAGCCACTCTCTCACCACTCTATCTAGCAACTCTCTCATCACTCTCTCTAGCCACTCTCTCACCACTCTCTATCCACTCTCTCATCGCTCTCTCTAGCCACTCTCTCTAGCCACTCTCTCACCACTCTCTCTAGCCACTCTCTCAAGCCACTCTCTCTAACCACTCTCTAGCCACTCTCTCACCACTCACTCTAGCCACTCTCTCTAGCCACTCTAACTAGCCACTCTCTCACCACTTTCTCTAGCCACTCTCTCACCACTCACTCTAGCCACTCTCTCATCACTCTCTCTAGCCACTCTCTCACCACTCACTCTAGCCACTCTCTCACCACTCTCTCAAGCCACTCTCTCTCACCAATCACTCTAGCCACTCTCTCACCACTCTCTCTAGCCACTCTCTCACCACTCTCTCTAGCCACTCTCTCACCACTCTCTCTCACCACTCTCTAGCCACTCTCTCACCACTCTCTCTAGTCACTCTATCTAGCCACTCTCTCACCACTCTCTATAGTCACTCTTTCACCACTCTCTCTAGCCACTCTCTCTAGCCACTCTCTCTAGTCACTCTCTCACCACTCTCTATCCACTCTCTCACCACTCACTCTAGCCACTCTCTCACCACTCTATATCCACTCTCTCACCACTCACTCTAGCCACTCTCTCAGCACTCTCTCAAGCCACTCTCTCAAGTCACTCTCTAGCCACTCTCTCTAGCCACTCTCTCATCACTCTATCTAGCAACTCTCTCATCACTCTCTCTAGCCACTCTCTCACCACTCTCTATCCACACTCTCATCACTCTCTCTAGCCACTCTCTCTAGACACTCTCTCAAGCCACTCTCTCTAACCACTCTCTAGCCACTCTCTCACCACTCACTCTAGCCACTCTCTCTAGCTACTCTATCTAGCCACTCTATCTAGCCACTCTCTCACCACTTTCTCTAGCCACTCTCTCACCACTCTTTCTAGTCACTCTCTCACCACTCTCTCACCACTCTATCTAGCCACTCTCTCACCACTCTCTCACCACTCTATCTAGCCACTCTCTCACCACTTTCTCTAGCCACTCTCTCACCACTCTTTCTAGTCACTCTCTCACCACTCTCTCACCACTCTATCTAGCCACTCTCTCACCACTCTCTCACCACTCTCTCTAGCCACTCTCTCACCACTCTTTCTAGTCACTCTCTCACCACTCTCTCACCACTCTATCTAGCCACTCTCTCACCACTCACTCTAGCCACTCTACCTAGCCACTCTCTCACCACTCTATCTAGCCACTCTCTCAACACTCTCTCTAGCCACTCTACCTAGCCACTCTCTCACCACTCTCTCTAGCCACTCTCTCTAGCCACTCTCTCTAGCCACTCTCTCACCACGCTCTCTAGCCACTATCTCACCACTCACTCTAGCCACTCTATCTAGCCACTCTCTCACCACTCTCTCTAGCAACTCTCTCTCACCACTCACTCTAGCCACTCTCTCACCACTCTATCTAGCCACTCTCTCACCACTCTATCTAGCCACTCTCTCACCACTCTCTCTAGCCACTCTACCTAGCCACTCTCTCACCACTCTATCTAGCCACTCTATCACCACTCTCTCTAGCCACTCTACCTAGCCACTCTCTCACCACTCTACCTAGCCACTCTCTCACCACTCTCTCTAAACACTCTCTCACCACTCTCTCTAGCCACTCTCTCACCACGCTCTCTAGCCACTCTCTCACCACTCACTCTAGCCACTCTATCTAGCCACTCTCTCACCACTCTCTCTAGCCACTCTCTCACCACTCACTCTAGCCACTCTATCTAGCCACTCTCTCACCACTCTCTCTAGCCACTCTCTCACCACTCACTCTAGCCACTCTATCTAGCCACTCTCTCACCACTCTCTCTAGCCACTCTCTCACCACTCACTCTAGCCACTCTCTCACCACTCTCTCTAGCCACTCTCTCACCACTCTCTCTAGCCACTCTCTCACCACTCTCTCTAGCCACTCTCTCACCACTCTCTTTAGCCACTCTCTCACCACTCTCTCTAGTCACTCTCTCTAGCCACACTCTCACCACTCTCTCTAGCCACTCTCTCACCACTCACTCTAGCCACTCTATCTAGCCACTCTCTCACCACTCTCTCTAGCCACTCTCTCACCACTCACTCTAGCCACTCTATCTAGCCACTCTCTCACCACTCACTCTAGCCACTCTCTCACCACTCTCTCTAGCCACTCTCTCACCACTCTCTCTAGCCACTCTCTCACCACTCTCTCTAGCCACTCTCTCACCACTCTCTTTAGCCACTCTCTCACCACTCACTCTAGCCACTCTATCTAGCCACTCTCTCACCACTCTCTCTAGCCACTCTCTCACCACTCACTCTAGCCACTCTATCTAGCCACTCTCTCACCACTCTATCTAGCCACTCTCTCACCACTCTTTCTAGCCACTCTCTCACCACTCTCTCTAGCCACTCTCTCACCACTCTCTCTAGCCACTCTCTCACCACTCTATCTAGCCACTCTCTCCCCACTCTCTCTAGCCACTCTTTCTAGCCATTATCTCACCACTCTCTCTAGCAACTCTATCTAGCCACTATCTCTAGCCACTCTCTCACCACTCTCTCTAGCCACTCTCTCACCACTCACTCTAGCCACTCTATCTAGCCACTCTCTCACCACTCTCTCTAGCTACTCTCTCACCACTCTCTCTAGCCACTCTCTCACCACTCTATCTAGCCACTCTCTCCCCACTCTCTCTAGCCACTCTTTCTAGCCATTATCTCACCACTCTCTCTAGCCACTCTCTCACCACTCTCTCTAGCAACTCTATCTAGCCACTATCTCTAGCCACTCTCTCACCACTCTCTCTAGCCACTCTCTCACCACTCTCTCAAGCCACTCTCTAGTCACTCTCTCTAGCCACTCTCTCTCACCACTCTCTCTAGTCACTCTCTCACCACTCTCTCTAGCCACTCCCTCACCACTCTCTATCCACTCTCTCACCACTCTCTCTAGCCACTTTCACACCACTCTCTCAAGCCACTCTCTAGTCACTCTCTCTAACCACTCTCTCTAGCCACTCTCTCACCACTATCTCTAGCCACTCTCTCACCACTCTCTAGCCACTCTCTCTAACCACTCTCTCAAGCCACTCTCTCTAGTCACTCACTCTAGCCACTCTCTCACCACTCACTCTAGCCACTCTCTCACCACTCACTCTAGCCACTCTCTCACCACTCACTCTAGCCACTCTTTCACCACTCTCTCATCACTCACTCTAGCCACTCTCTCACCACTCTATCTAGCCACTCTCTCACCACTCTCTCACCACTCTCTCACTACTCTCTCACCACTCTCTAGCCACTCTCCCTAGCCACTCTCTCTAGCTACTCTCTCACCACTCTCTCTAGCCACTCTCTCATCACTCTCTCTAGCCACTCTCTCTAGCCACTCTCTCACCACTCTCTCTAACCACTCTCTCACCACTCTCTCTAGCCACTCTCTCTAGCCACTCTCTCAAGCCACTCTCTAGCCACTCTCTCACCACTCTCTCTAGCCACTCTCTCACCACTCTCTCTAGCCACTCTCTCACCACTCTCTATCCACTCTCTCACCACTCTCTCTAGCCACTCTCTCACCACTCTCTCTAGCCACTCTCTCACCACTCTCTCACCACTCTATCTAGCACCTCTCTCATCACTCTCTCTAGCCACTCTCTCACCACTCTCTCTAGCCATTCTCTCTAGCCACTCTCTCACCACTCTCTCTAGCCACTCTCTCTAGCCACTCTCTCACCACTCTCTATCCACCCTCTCACCACTCTCTCAAGCCACTCTCTCTAGCCACTCTCTCTAGCCACTCTCTCTAGCCACTCTATCACCACTCTCTCTAGCCACTCACTCTAGCCACTCTCTCTAGCCACTCTCTCTAGTCACTCTCTCTAGTCACTCTTTCTAGCCACTCTCTCTAGCCACTCTCTCAAGCCACTCTCTCTAGCCACTCTCTCTAGCCACTCTCTCTAGCCACTCTCTCTAGCCACTCTATCACCACTCTCTCTAGCCACTCACTCTAGCCACTCTCTCACCACTCTCTCTAGCCACTCTCTCACCACTCACTCTAGCCACTCTATCTAGCCACTCTCTCACCACTCTCTCTAGCCACTCTCTCACCACTCACTCTAGCCACTCTATCTAGCCACTCTCTCACCACTCTCTCTAGTCACTCTCTCACCACTCTCTAGCCACTCTCCCTAGCCACTCTCTCTAGCTACTCTCTCACCACTCTCTCTAGCCACTCTCTCATCACTCTCTGTAGCCACTCTCTCTAGCCACTCTCTCACCACTCTCTCTAACCACTCTCTCACCACTCTCTCTAGCCACTCTCTCTAGCCACTCTCTCAAGCCACTCTCTAGCCACTCTCTCACCACTCTCTCTAGCCACTCTCTCACCACTCTCTCTAGCCACTCTCTCACCACTCTCTATCCACTCTCTCACCACTCTCTCTAGCCACTCTCTCACCACTCTCTCTAGCCACTCTCTCACCACTCTCTCACCACTCTATCTAGCACCTCTCTCATCACTCTCTCTAGCCACTCTCTCACCACTCTCTCTAGCCATTCTCTCTAGCCACTCTCTCACCACTCTCTCTAGCCACTCTCTCTAGCCACTCTCTCACCACTCTCTATCCACCCTCTCACCACTCTCTCAAGCCACTCTCTCTAGCCACTCTCTCTAGCCACTCTCTCTAGCCACTCTATCACCACTCTCTCTAGCCACTCACTCTAGCCACTCTCTCTAGCCACTCTCTCTAGTCACTCTCTCTAGTCACTCTTTCTAGCCACTCTCTCTAGCCACTCTCTCAAGCCACTCTCTCTAGCAACTCTCTCTAGCCACTCTCTCTAGCCACTCTCTCTAGCCACTATATCACCACTCTCTCTAGCCACTCACTCTAGCCACTCTCTCTAGCCACTCTCTCTAGTCACTCTCTCTAGTCACTCTTTCTAGCCACTCTCTCTAGCCACTCTCTCACCACTCACTCTAGCCACTCTATCTAGCCACTCTCTCACCACTCTCTCTAGCCACTCTCTCACCACTCACTCTAGCCACTCTATCTAGCCACTCTCTCACCACTCTCTCTAGCCACTCTCTCACCACTCACTCTAGCCACTCTATCTAGCCACTCTCTCACCACTCTCTCTAGCCACTCTCTCACCACTCACTCTAGCCACTCTCTCACCACTCTCTCTAGCCACTCTCTCACCACTCTCTCTAGCCACTCTCTCACCACTCTCTCTAGCCACTCTCTCACCACTCACTCTAGCCACTCTCTCACCACTCTCTCAAGCCACTCTCTCAAGTCACTCTCTAGCCACTCTCTCTAGCCACTCTCTCATCACTCTATCTAGCAACTCTCTCATCACTCTCTCTAGCCACTCTCTCACCACTCTCTATCCACTCTCTCATCACTCTCTCTAGCCACTCTCTCTAGACACTCTCTCAAGCCACTCTCTCTAACCACTCTCTAGCCACTCTCTCACCACTCACTCTAGCCACTCTCTCTAGCTACTCTGTCTAGCCACTCTATCTAGCCACTCTCTCACCACTTTCTCTAGCCACTCTCTCACCACTCTTTCTAGTCACTCTCTCACCACTCTCTCACCACTCTATCTAGCCACTCTCTCACCACTCTCTCACCACTCTATCTAGCCACTCTCTCACCACTTTCTCTAGCCACTCTCTCACCACTCTTTCTAGTCACTCTCTCACCACTCTCTCACCACTCTATCTAGCCACTCTCTCACCACTCTCTCACCACTCTCTCTAGCCACTCTCTCACCACTCTTTCTAGTCACTCTCTCACCACTCTCTCACCACTCTATCTAGCCACTCTCTCACCACTCTCTCACCACTCACTCTAGCCACTCTACCTAGCCACTCTCTCACCACTCTATCTAGCCACTCTCTCAACACTCTCTCTAGCCACTCTACCTAGCCACTCTCTCACCACTCTCTCTAGCCACTCTCTCTAGCCACTCTCTCACCACTCTCTCTAGCCACTCTCTCACCACTCACTCTAGCCACTCTCTCACCACTCTCTCTAGCCACTCTCTCACCACTCTCTCTAGCCACTCTCTCACCACTCTCTCTAGCCACTCTTTCACCACTCACTCTAGCCACTCTCTCACCACTCTCTCAAGCCACTCTCTCAAGTCACTCTCTAGCCACTCTCTCTAGCCACTCTCTCATCACTCTATCTAGCAACTCTCTCATCACTCTCTCTAGCCACTCTCTCACCACTCTCTATCCACTCTCTCATCACTCTCTCTAGCCACTCTCTCTAGACACTCTCTCAAGCCACTCTCTCTAACCACTCTCTAGCCACTCTCTCACCACTCACTCTAGCCACTCTCTCTAGCTACTCTGTCTAGCCACTCTATCTAGCCACTCTCTCACCACTTTCTCTAGCCACTCTCTCACCACTCTTTCTAGTCACTCTCTCACCACTCTCTCACCACTCTATCTAGCCACTCTCTCACCACTCTCTCACCACTCTATCTAGCCACTCTCTCACCACTTTCTCTAGCCACTCTCTCACCACTCTTTCTAGTCACTCTCTCACCACTCTCTCACCACTCTATCTAGCCACTCTCTCACCACTCTCTCACCACTCTCTCTAGCCACTCTCTCACCACTCTTTCTAGTCACTCTCTCACCACTCTCTCACCACTCTATCTAGCCACTCTCTCACCACTCTCTCACCACTCACTCTAGCCACTCTACCTAGCCACTCTCTCACCACTCTATCTAGCCACTCTCTCAACACTCTCTCTAGCCACTCTACCTAGCCACTCTCTCACCACTCTCTCTAGCCACTCTCTCTAGCCACTCTCTCACCACTCTCTCTAGCCACTCTCTCACCACGCTCTCTAGCCACTATCTCACCACTCACTCTAGCCACTCTATCTAGCCACTCTCTCACCACTCTCTCTAGCAACTCTCTCTCACCACTCACTCTAGCCACTCTCTCACCACTCTATCTAGCCACTCTCTCACCACTCTATCTAGCCACTCTCTCACCACTCTCTCTAGCCACTCTACCTAGCCACTCTCTCACCACTCTATCTAGCCACTCTATCACCACTCTCTCTAGCCACTCTACCTAGCCACTCTCTCACCACTCTACCTAGCCACTCTCTCACCACTCTCTCTAAACACTCTCTCACCACTCTCTCTAGCCACTCTCTCACCACGCTCTCTAGCCACTCTCTCACCACTCACTCTAGCCACTCTATCTAGCCACTCTCTCACCACTCTCTCTAGCCACTCTCTCACCACTCACTCTAGCCACTCTATCTAGCCACTCTCTCACCACTCTCTCTAGCCACTCTCTCACCACTCACTCTAGCCACTCTAGCTAGCCACTCTCTCACCACTCTCTCTAGCCACTCTCTCACCACTCACTCTAGCCACTCTCTCACCACTCTCTCTAGCCACTCTCTCACCACTCTCTCTAGCCACTCTCTCACCACTCTCTCTAGCCACTCTCTCACCACTCTCTCTAGCCACTCTCTCACCACTCTCTCTAGTCACTCTCTCTAGCCACTCTCTCACCACTCTCTCTAGCCACTCTCTCACCACTCACTCTAGCCACTCTATCTAGCCACTCTCTCACCACACTCTCTAGCCACTCTCTCACCACTCACTCTAGCCACTCTATCTAGCCACTCTCTCACCACTCTCTCTAGCCACTCTCTCACCACTCTCTCTAGCCACTCTCTCACCACTCTATCTAGCCACTCTCTCCCCACTCTCTCTAGCCACTCTTTCTAGCCATTATCTCACCACTCTCTCTAGCCACTCTCTCACCACTCTCTCTAGCAACTCTATCTAGCCACTATCTCTAGCCACTCTCTCACCACTCTCTCTAGCCACTCTCTCACCACTCTCTCAAGCCACTCTCTAGTCACTCTCTCTAGCCACTCTCTCTCACCACTCTCTCTAGTCACTCTCTCACCACTCTCTCTAGCCACTCCCTCACCACTCTCTATCCACTCTCTCACCACTCTCTCTAGCCACTTTCACACCACTCTCTCAAGCCACTCTCTAGTCACTCTCTCTAGCCACTCTCTCACCACTCTCTCTAGCCACTCTCTCACCACTCACTCTAGCCACTCTATCTAGCCACTCTCTCACCACTCTCTCTAGCCACTCTCTCACCACTCTCTCTAGCCACTCTCTCACCACTCTATCTAGCCACTCTCTCCCCACTCTCTCTAGCCACTCTTTCTAGCCATTATCTCACCACTCTCTCTAGCCACTCTCTCACCACTCTCTCTAGCAACTCTATCTAGCCACTATCTCTAGCCACTCTCTCACCACTCTCTCTAGCCACTCTCTCACCACTCTCTCAAGCCACTCTCTAGTCACTCTATCTAGCCACTCTCTCTCACCACTCTCTCTAGCCACTCTCTCACCACTCACTCTAGCCACTCTCTCACCACTCTCTCTAGCCACTCTCTCACCACTCTCTCTAGCCACTCTCTCACCACTCTCTCTAGCCACTCTCTCACCACTCACTCAAGCCACTCTCTAGTCACTCTCTCTAGCCACTCTCTCTCACCACTCTCTCTAGTCACTCTCTCACCACTCTCTCTAGCCACTCCCTCACCACTCTCTATCCACTCTCTCACCACTCTCTCTAGCCACTTTCACACCACTCTCTCAAGCCACTCTCTAGTCACTCTCTCTAGCCACTCTCTCACCACTCTCTCTAGCCACTCTCTCACCACTCACTCTAGCCACTCTATCTAGCCACTCTCTCACCACTCTCTCTAGCCACTCTCTCACCACTCACTCTAGCCACTCTATCTAGCCACTCTCTCACCACTCTCTCTAGCCACTCTCTCACCACTCTCTCTAGCCACTCTCTCACCACTCTATCTAGCCACTCTCTCCCCACTCTCTCTAGCCACTCTTTCTAGCCATTATCTCACCACTCTCTCTAGCCACTCTCTCACCACTCTCTCTAGCAACTCTATCTAGCCACTATCTCTAGCCACTCTCTCACCACTCTCTCTAGCCACTCTCTCACCACTCTCTCAAGCCACTCTCTAGTCACTCTCTCTAGCCACTCTCTCTCACCACTCTCTCTAGCCACTCTCTCACCACTCACTCTAGCCACTCTCTCACCACTCTCTCTAGCCACTCTCTCACCACTCTCTCTAGCCACTCTCTCACCACTCTCTCTAGCCACTCTCTCACCACTCACTCTAGCCACTCTCTCACCACTCTCTCAAGCCACTCTCTCAAGTCACTCTCTAGCCACTCTCTCTAGCCACTCTCTCATCACTCTATCTAGCAACTCTCTCATCACTCTCTCTAGCCACTCTCTCACCACTCTCTATCCACTCTCTCATCACTCTCTCTAGCCACTCTCTCTAGACACTCTCTCAAGCCACTCTCTCTAACCACTCTCTAGCCACTCTCTCACCACTCACTCTAGCCACTCTCTCTAGCTACTCTATCTAGCCACTCTATCTAGCCACTCTCTCACCACTTTCTCTAGCCACTCTCTCACCACTCTTTCTAGTCACTCTCTCACCACTCTCTCACCACTCTATCTAGCCACTCTCTCACCACTCTCTCACCACTCTATCTAGCCACTCTTTCACCACTTTCTCTAGCCACTCTCTCACCACTCTTTCTAGTCACTCTCTCACCACTCTCTCACCACTCTATCTAGCCACTCTCTCACCACTCTCTCACCACTCTATCTAGCCACTCTCTCACCACTCTTTCTAGTCACTCTCTCACCACTCTCTCACCACTCTATCTAGCCACTCTCTCACCACTCTCTCACCACTCACTCTAGCCACTCTACCTAGCCACTCTCTCACCACTCTATCTAGCCACTCTCTCAACACTCTCTCTAGCCACTCTACCTAGCCACTCTCTCACCACTCTCTCTAGCCACTCTCTCTAGCCACTCTCTCACCACTCTCTCTAGCCACTCTCTCACCACGCTCTCTAGCCACTATCTCACCACTCACTCTAGCCACTCTATCTAGCCACTCTCTCACCACTCTCTCTAGCAACTCTCTCTCACCACTCACTCTAGCCACTCTCTCACCACTCTATCTAGCCACTCTCTCACCACTCTATCTAGCCACTCTCTCACCACTCTCTCTAGCCACTCTACCTAGCCACTCTCTCACCACTCTATCTAGCCACTCTATCACCACTCTCTCTAGCCACTCTACCTAGCCACTCTCTCACCACTCTACCTAGCCACTCTCTCTAGCCACTCTCTCTAGTCACTCTCTAACCACTCACTCTAGCCACTCTCTCACCACTCTCTCTAGCCACTCTCTCACCACTCTCTCTAGCCACTCTCTCACCACGCTCTCTAGCCACTCTCTCACCACTCACTCTAGCCACTCTATCTAGCCACTCTCTCACCACTCTCTCTAGCCACTCTCTCACCACTCACTCTAGCCACTCTATCTAGCCACTCTCTCACCACTCTCTCTAGCCACTCTACCTAGCCACTCTCTCACCACTCTTTCTAGCCACTCTCTCACCACTCTCTCTAGCCACTCTCTCACCACTCACTCTATCCACTCTCTCACCACTCTCTCTAGCCACTCTCTCACCACTCTCTCTAGCCACTCTCTCACCACTCTCTCTAGCCACTCTCTCACCACTCACTCTAGCCACTCTATCTAGCCACTCTCTCACCACTCTCTCTAGCCACTCTCTCACCACTCACTCTAGCCACTCTATCTAGCCACTCTCTCACCACTCTCTCTAGCCACTCTCTCACCACTCACTCTAGCCACTCTATCTAGCCACTCTCTCACCACTCTCTCTAGCCACTCTCTCACCACTCACTCTAGCCACTCTCTCACCACTCTCTCTAGCCACTCTCTCACCACTCTCTCTAGCCACTCTCTCACCACTCTCTCTAGCCACTCTCTCACCACTCTCTCTAGCCACTCTCTCACCACTCTCTCTAGTCACTCTCTCTAGCCACTCTCTCACCACTCTCTCTAGCCACTCTCTCACCACTCACTCTAGCCACTCTATCTAGCCACTCTCTCACCATTCTCTCTAGCCACTCACTCTAGCCACTCTCTCTAGCCACTCTCTCTAGTCACTCTCTCTAGTCACTCTTTCTAGCCACTCTCTCTAGCCACTCTCTCTAGCCACTCTCTCTAGTCACTCTCTAACCACTCACTCTAGCCACTCTCTCACCACTCTCTCTAGCCACTCTCTCACCACTCTCTCTAGCCACTCTCTCACCACGCTCTCTAGCCACTCTCTCACCACTCACTCTAGCCACTCTATCTAGCCACTCTCTCACCACTCTCTCTAGCCACTCTCTCACCACTCACTCTAGCCACTCTATCTAGCCACTCTCTCACCACTCTCTCTAGCCACTCTCTCACCACTCACTCTAGCCACTCTATCTAGCCACTCTCTCACCACTCTCTCTAGCCACTCTCTCACCACTCACTCTAGCCACTCTCTCACCACTCTCTCTAGCCACTCTCTCACCACTCTCTCTAGCCACTCTCTCACCACTCTCTCTAGCCACTCTCTCACCACTCTCTCTAGCCACTCTCTCACCACTCTCTCTAGTCACTCTCTCTAGCCACTCTCTCACCACTCTCTCTAGCCACTCTCTCACCACTCACTCTAGCCACTCTATCTAGCCACTCTCTCACCACTCTCTCTAGCCACTCACTCTAGCCACTCTCTCTAGCCACTCTCTCTAGCCACTCTCTCACCACTCTCTCTAGCCACTCTCTCACCACTCACTCTAGCCACTCTCTCTAGGCACTCTAACTAGCCACTCTATCTAGCCACTCTCTCACCACTTTCTCTAGCCACTCTCTCACCACTCTTTCTAGCCACTCTCTCACCAATCTCTCACCACTCTCTCACCACTCTCTCTAGCCACTCTCTCACCACTATCTCTAGCCACTCTCTCACCACTCACTCTAGCCACTCTCTCACCACTCTATCTAGCCACTCTCTCACCACTCTCTCTAGCCACTCTCTCACCATTCTTTCTAGCCACTCTCTCACCACTCTCTCTAGCCACTCTCTCACCACTCACTCTAGCCACTCTCTCACCACTCTCTCTAGCCACTCTCTCACCACTCACTCTAGCCACTCTATCTAGCCACTCTCTCACCACTCTATCTAGCCACTCTCTCACCACTCTATCTAGCCACTCTCTCACCACTCTCTCTAGCCACTCTCTCACCACTCTCTCTAGCCACTCTCTCACCACTCACTCTAGCCACTCTATCTAGCCACTCTCTCACCACTCTCTCTAGCCACTCACTCACCACTCTCTCTAGCCACTCTCTCACCACTCTATCTAGCCACTCTCTCCCCACTCTCTCTAGCCACTCTTTCTAGCCATTATCTCACCACTCTCTCTAGCCACTCTCTCACCACTCTCTCTAGCCACTCTCTCACCACTCTCTCAAGCCACTCTCTAGTCACTCTCTCTAGCCACTCTCTCTCACCACTCTCTCTAGTCACTCTCTCACCACTCTCTCTAGCCACTCCCTCACCACTCTCTATCCACTCTCTCACCACTCTCTCTAGCCACTTTCACACCACTCTCTCTAGCCACTCTCTCTAGACACTCTCTCTAGCCACTCCCTCTAGCTACTCTCTCTAGTCACTCTCTCTAATCACTCTTTCTAGCCACTCACTCTAGCCACTCTCTCTAGCCACTCTCTCTAGCCACTCTCTCTAGCCATTCTCTCAACACTCTCTCTAGTCACTCTCTCTAGCCACTCACTCTAGCCACTCTATCACCACTCACTCTAGCCACTCTCTCTGACCACTCTCTCTAGCCACTCTCTCTAGTCACTCTCTCTAGCCACTCTCTCTGACCACTCTCTCTAGCCACTCTCTCTAGTCACTCTCTCTAATCACTCTTTCTAGCCACTCTCTCTAGCCACTCTCTCTAGCCACTCTCTCTAGCCACTCTCTCTAGCCACTCTCTCAACACTCTCTCTAGTCACTCTCTCTAGCCACTCACTCTAGCCACTCTATCACCACTCTCTCTAGTCACTCTCTCTAGCCACTCTCTCTAGCCACTCACTCTAGCCACTCTCTCTCACCACTCTCTCTAGTCACTCTCTCTAGCCACTCTCTCTCACCACTCTCTCTAGCTACTCTCTCACCACTCTCTCTAGCCACTCTCTCACCACTCTTTCTAGCCACTCTCTCTAGCCACTCTCTCTAGTCACTCTCTCTAGCCACTCTCTCTCTAGCCACTCTCTCTAGCCACTCTCTCTAGTCACTCTCTCTAGTCACTCTCTCTCTAGCCACTCTCTCTAGCCACTCTCTCTAGTCACTCTCTCTAGTCACTCTCTCTAGTCACTCTCTCTAGCCACTCTCTCTAGTCACTCTCTCTAGTCAATCTCTCTAGTCACTCTCTCTAGCCACTCTCTCACCACTCTATCTAGCCACTCTCTCACCACTCTCTATCCACTCTCTCACCACTCTCTCTAGTCACTCTCTCACCACTCTCTCATCACTCTCTCTAGCCACTCTCTCACCACTCTCTATCCATTCTCTCATCACTCTCTCTAGCCACTCTCACCACTCTCTCAAGCCACTCTCTAGCCACTCTCTCACCACTCTCTTAGCCACTCTCTCACCACTCTATCTAGCAACTCTCTCATCACTCTCTCTAGCCACTCTCTCACCACTCTCTATCCGCTCTCTCACTACTCTCTCTAGCCACTCTCTATCCACTCTCTCACCACTCTCTCTAGCCACTCTCTCTAGCCACTCTCTCACCACTCTCTATCCACCCTCTCACCACTCTCTCAAGCCACTCTCTCTAACTACTCTCTAGCCACTCTCTCACCACTCACTCTAGCCACTCTATCTAGCCACTCTATCTAGCCACTCTCTCACCACTTTCTCTAGCCACTCTCTCACCACTCTTTCTAGCCACTCTCTCACCACTCTCTCACCACTCTCTCACCACTCTCTCTAGCCACTCTCTCACCACTCACTCTAGCCACTCTCTCACCACTCTATCTAGCCACTCTCTCACCACTCTCTCTAGCCACTCTCTCACCACTCTTTCTAGCCACTCTCTCACCACTCTCTCTAGCCACTCTCTCACCACTCACTCTAGCCACTCTCTCACCACTCTCTCTAGCCACTCTCTCACCACTCACTCTAGCCACTCTATCTAGCCACTCTCTCACCACTCTATCTAGCCACTCTCTCACCACTCTATCTAGCCACTCTCTCTAGTCACTCTCTCACTACTCTATCTAGCCACTCTACCTAGCCACTCTCTCACTACTCTTTCTAGCCACTCTTTCACCACTCTCTCTAGCCACTCTCTCACCACTCACTCTATCCACTCTCTCACCACTCTCTCTAGCCACTCTCTCACCACTCTCTCACCACTCTCTCTAGCCACTCTCTCACCACTCTCTCTAGCCACTCTATCTAGCCACTCTCTCACCACTCACTCTAGCCACTCTATCTAGCCACTCTCTCACCACTCTATCTAGCCACTCTCTCCCCACTCTCTCTAGCCACTCTATCCAGCCATTCTCTCACCACTCTCTCTAGCCACTCTCTCTAGCCACTCTCTCACCACTCTCTCTCACCACTCTCTCTAGTCACTCTCTCTAGCCACTCTCTCTAGACACTCTCTCTAGCCACTCCCTCTAGCCACTCTCTCTAGTCACTCTCTCTAATCACTCTTTCTAGCCACTCTCTCTAGCCACTCTCTCTAGCCACTCTCTCTAGCCACTCTCTCTAGTCACTCTCTCTAGTCACTCTCTCTAGCCATTCTCTCAACACTCTCTCTAGTCACTCTCTCTAGCCACTCACTCTAGCCACTCTATCACCACTCACTCTAGCCACTCTCTCTGACCACTCTCTCTAGCCACTCTCTCTAGTCACTCTCTCTAGCCACTCTCTCTGACCACTCTCTCTAGCCACTCTCTCTAGTCACTCTCTCTAATCACTCTTTCTAGCCACTCTCTCTAGCCACTCTCTCTAGCCACTCTCTCTAGCCACTCTCTCTAGCCACTCTCTCAACACTCTCTCTAGTCACTCTCTCTAGCCACTCACTCTAGCCACTCTATCACCACTCACTCTAGCCACTCTCTCTGACCACTCTCTCTAGTCACTCTCTCTAGCCACTCACTCTAGCCACTCTATCACCACTCACTCTAGCCACTCTCTCTAGTCACTCTCTCTAATCACTCTTTCTAGCCACTCTCTCTAGCCACTCTCTCTAGCCACTCTCTCAACACTCTCTCTAGTCACTCTCTCTAGCCACTCACTCTAGCCACTCTATCACCACTCACTCTAGCCACTCTCTCTGACCACTCTCTCTAGCCACTCTCTCTGTCCACTCTCTCTAGTCACTCTCTCTAGTCACTCTCTCTAGTCACTCTCTCTAGTCACTCTCTCTAGCCACTCTCTCTAGTCACTCTCTCTAGTCACTCTCTCTAGTCACTCTCTCTAGCCACTCTCTCTGACCACTCTCTCTAGTCACTCTCTCTGGCCACTCTCTCTAGTCACTCTCTCTAGCCACTCTCTCTGACCACTCTCTCTAGCCACTCTCTCTAGTCACACTCTCTAGCCACTCACTCTAGCCACTCTCTAGCCACTCTCTCTAGCCACTCTCTCTAGACACTCTCTCTGACCACTCTCTCTAGCCACTCTCTCTAGTCACTCTCTCTAGTCACTCTCTCTAGCCACTCTCTCTCACCACTCTTTCTAGCCACTCTCTCTAGTCACTCTCTCTAGTCACTCTCTCTAGTCACTCTCTCTAGTCACTCTCTCTAGTCACTCTCTCTAGCCACTCTCTCTAGCCACTCTCTCTGACCACTCTCTCTGGCCACTCTATCTAGTCACTCTCTCACCACTCTATCTAGCCACTCTCTGACCACTCTCTCTAGTCACTCTCTCACCACTCTCTCTAGTCACTCTCTCTAGTCACTCTCTCTAGTCACTCTCTCTAGTCACTCACTCTAGCCACTCTCTCTAGCCACTCTCTCTAGCCACTCTCTCACCACTCTCTCTAGCCACTCTCTCTAGCCACTCTCTCTAGTCACTCTCTCTAGTCACTCTCTCTAGCCACTCTATCTAGCCACTCTCTCTGGCCACTCTCTCTGGCCACTCGCTCTAGTCACTCTCTCTAGTCACTCTCTCTAGTCACTCACTCTAGCCACTCTCTCTAGTCACTCTCTCTAACCACTCTCTCTAGCCACTCACTCTTGCCACTCTCTTTAGCCACTCTCTCACTACTCACTATAGTCACTCTTTTTGGCCACTCTCTCTAGTCACTCTCTCACCACTCTCTCTAGTCACTCTCTCTAACCACTCTCTCTAGTCACTCTCTCTAACCACTCTCTCTAGCCACTCTCTCTAGTCACTCTCTCACCACTCTCTCTAGCCACTCTCTCTAGCCACTCTCTCTAGTCACTCTCTCTAGTCACTCTCTCACCACTCTCTCTAGCCACTCTCTCTGACCATTCTCTCTAGTCACTCTCTCTAGTCACTCTCTCTAGCCACTCTCTCACCACTCTCCGACCACTCTCTCTGACCACTCTGGCCACTCTCTCTGACCTCTCGCTATTCCCCGACCACCCTTCCGCTACAAGGTACCCCGTTGACATCTATCGCTTACTTGAATATCGAGATGATCTGTGCCTTGACGGTGGCGCCGGTGAAGAGGGGGGCGTGCAACGACATCTCGCCGATCACGCAGCCTACGGCCCAGAGGTCGACGCTTGGAGAGTCGAAGCCGGGCAAGTCGAGCAGCAGTTCCGGCGCTCTGTAGCCGAGAGCCGCGACGTGCGTCGACTTCGAAGCCGGTGGGTCGTCGTACTGTCGCGCCATTCCGAAGTCGGCAAGCTTGACGATGCCTGCGTCGAATTCGCCGCGTTATTCTGGATCACCGACATCGAGGTGATTTGAAGACAATGCAATAGATAGGATAGTGTCGGTTAGTATTGAATCGAACTCGCAGCGCATATATATTACGACCTTTGCTGATGTTCATCAGTATATTGGTTGGCTTTATGTCCCGGTGGATTATTTTTTTGTCGTGGATGAAAGTGACAGCCCGTAAAATTTGTAAACTGAATTTCTAAATGGATTTCATTTAAAATAGTAAAATTATAATATTTACAATAATTAAACATTCATTTCTTTTTAAAATACAATTAAATAAGCCACATTTATGATATTTTATCGATACACTATAATATTTAATTATTATAAAATATACCTTAAATATAATATTTTTTATTTTAAACGAGGCTCTCAACATTTCATTTTTCACTTATAATTAAAGAACTAAAATTACATTGAAAGTAGAGGTTCGAGTACCCTCGTTATACATTCTCATACAATGAGCTATTATTATATCATTATAAACTATAGTTAATAGCAACATCAAATAAGGCAAACACTTTTTGATGATTGTATTTTAGAAATATACTTGAATATTCAAAACAAGTCATTTTTTGTACTGCGCAAATTTATATTTAACTTGGAGGCAAAATGAGAAAATATACAAACTTCACGTTTCGCGCTAATTGTGCATTTGGAATGAAGAGGTTATTAGACTATCTCTTGATATTGGCAAACCAGATTGGCAAACAATGTAAACGTTAAATCACATATTTAAAGTAGTTTTAGAATCATTATCGCATACATTTATAATTGATATATCATATGGGTTCTTGGGTAGTTATATAGTTAACATATTATGATTATAATTAACTAGTTAAAAAAATTGATTTCAAATTGTAATAGTTAAATATTTATAAATATAATCGCTGAATAATATTGTTAATAAAATAGTTTTGAATCCAACCCAAATGTGGAAATTAGATAATTGACGGTTTAGTTTCATGAATCTATACAAATCACAATTCATGTATTGCATAACTAGTAAAGTTCTATTTTTCTCAACGAGTACCGCATAACACCTATGGGAATTAAGATACATAAATAAAGAGAGTAAAACTAAAATTTATATAAGAATAATAAAACAAATAAAGGAAATTGATCATATGTTTCTACAATACATATTACTATAAACCCTGCTTATTTCAATTGTCTTCTTACCATATATATGTATATATATATATATATATATATATATATATATATATATATATATATATATATATGTATATATCCTCTTTTATATCTTATACATTTATGACTAGTTGTGTTTTTCATAAAAAAACTAGGTAAAATAAATGATTTCATTTGAAATGGATAAACAGTAAATCAATATGAAACAGTAAATTAATACTAACTGCACAAAATTAGTGTGTTTACACCTAGACATTATGTTCGCTTCCTTCAAAATCGACTGATACCTAACTTCAGAATCATCTTTCTTGGGTATATTATACTTTAAAGCAACGACTTGGCCAGTCTCGATGTGTATGCCTCTATACACAATGCCGTAAGATCCTTTGAAAAAGAATTATCATTCGTAATCACTAAATATGCTATATTGATGATTTAATTAATAATAATTAATTTAAAAATAATAGTAATTCAGTTGATCATTTTATAATATAATGTTAATCAAAGATTTTGCAAATCAAGTATTTAATCATGTTATAAT
Source organism: Osedax frankpressi (assembly GCA_964035775.1). Lineage (NCBI taxonomy): Eukaryota > Metazoa > Annelida > Polychaeta > Sabellida > Siboglinidae > Osedax > Osedax frankpressi. Next base: position 27,838,216 of record OZ038316.1, read on the forward strand.
TAAAATAATAATGTTAATATGATGAAATAATAAACAAATAACTAAAACTATTGCAAACATATTTTGTTTTGTAAAAATCAAAGTTATCATAATATTGATTGTTTTCATAATAATTATATATCATATATGATATATAATATATATAATTATACTTAAAAATTGTTGAATTATACTTTAAAATGATATTTTATAATAATCTATTTATTATATAATACAAGTTATCATTAATATATAATGAGTAGTGATTATCAGTATAACTCACTATTAAATATATATATAATTGGTATGTTAATTAAATTATATATTTTTGCGAGTGAATTATTAACCGTATAACAATAATTACGGTGTTTACTAAAAAATATACTATATCATTTATATAGTAAGCATAAACTAGTATAATAATATTATTAATAATAAATATATTGTTTTAATGAGCTTAATATGAATGTTCCTTATATTAATAGTTTTATCAAATAATGAATAATATAATTCAACAATATCAAAAAAAATATTTTAAAATTTAATTAAATTCAAAAATAAATGCTTAAATTAATAATATAATTATTTATACTATTTAGTAATGATTAACTCTTAGTAGTTAACTCTTCATAAATAACCTCTTCCGATCAATTGAACTCTTGAAAAAGAATCAAAATTACAAGAAATCATGTCCAACGAGCTTAAATTTCAATAAATATATATTTAATACGATTAATGCGCATGTCAATATGACATTTTTCTCTCGTCTTTGATAATCATATAGACCATTATAGTGTAGACTTAAATGTATGTATTCTTTGTACCCTATCCTAGTATATTAGTTTTTAATAAGAAATAACGCCCGCAATGATTGATTATAAATTTTAACATGTAAAACTCATGGGAATATTCAATATAAGATATACTGTTATATATATAACTGGTATTTTAATTAGTAGGATTATTTTACTTAACAAATATAGAATTACTACAGATACGATTGATTTGTATTTATTTTATAACTATAGTTAAATAACTAATTTAAATGTTATTTTTCTAAAAATGCAATTTTCTACAACAAAATATATTATGGATAAAAACCCTGGATGAAACAAAGTATAATAATTAAACAAAAAATAATAATAATATATACGTGTAATGGTATAAATTCGTTTACATTATATATACACCAGCTTATCTATATATATTATTAGTATTATTAATTGATGTATTTGTTTGGTAAATAGTAATTTTATTCCGATGAAAATAATAAAACCCAAATGTTAATAGATAAAATTAATAATATTATCTCTGAGATAAGCGTGATACCAATATATTGGTTATATCAATATATATATATATATATATATATATATATATATATATATATTTATATATAAATAACTAAATATATTAATAAATGTATCTTTTAATAAAATAATAATAATATCAATAATAAAATATATTCACGGTAAGGAGTCTATGGTGGGTTGCCAATCCCTTATTAAAATAGATCACAAATCTATATTAATTCTTCCGATGGACATGATATCTCCTCATGTACTTCATTTTCTAAACGGGTATGGAAATATACGATATATATAAATATAATATAATAAATAATATTAATGTATATTTTAATAATAAAAACAAAGAATAAAAATAAATCACAATATATAAATAAATAATTATCATGTAAGTAGAAAAGTATAATACCTTTAAATAGCAACTATCACTGATACAATTACTATAATATATATTATATAAAATAAACTCAAACTAATAACAATAAACATAGTTTATTGTTTAGTCTGTTCTCTTCATTATTAACTACCATCGTATTATAAGACATACTAGAATATTTCCCAAGCAACATAAAATGAGTATATAATATTGAAAGATATTTTATATATATATATATATAAAATAGTGAGTAAAATATATTGAATATATAATATGTATTAATATTAATATATTATTACTATAATTTATATTGAAAATAAAAATACAAATAAAATAATTTTGTTTTGATTTTATTGAATTAATATATAAATATAATTGTATATTAATATAGATCCTATTAGATTAATAACATCTTTTAAAAATAATTATAATAATAATCTACAATTACTATTATTATAATAATTATTAATATTAATTAATTAATTATTAATATCATTATGACTTGCTATCATTATAGTAATGTTACTCTATATAATGGTAGTACTATAATGATCATACTAATATTTTAATATTTAAAATTAATATTAATTTATTAAGACATTTCGATATTATTATGTGTATTCATCCGACCGATACACGATAATAATCATGGCGACTACTGTAATATAGCTAATTCTATGGGTGTAATGTTTTATGTTCGACTATATAATTAACAATGCGTGTTCAGCTTCAGTAAAATGAATTGATCAGCCATGGATTACAATAAATTAAAAAACACTCCATCAAAAGCTCTTATCGATATATTCAAACCTACCCTCCTCCAACAACATATCAACTAAAAATGTATTGAAAGTGTCAAGTTAAATCAATTGTATAACGAATTATGAGAAATATATTTTGTATTTAATATAATGGAACTTGATTCCAAAGCTATTGAAAACGTTCGTTATTCAAAGTTATATGTAATCATTAATTTATGATGTGATTTTACATGTTCATGATTTATAGATGAAAAATGGCCAGTTTACGTACCTTATTCAGATAATACAAATTATTACACGATGACAACATTTCTATCGTGCCATCTTATCTAAATATATAGGGTTACAAATGTGTACTGAATCACAAAAATAATATATATGAACTAAATAAATGTAATGTTTAAACTATGTAGATAGCCCATTCATTTCCAACAGTTCAAGCAAGCTAGAGATAATTATACAAAATATATTCAAATCAGTTAAATTCCTATGCTATAGATCCAACTTTGTAGAATGTTATCGTGATTCTTAAGATATTTATAATCCTGAATAAATTACTGTATCGAAATGTGTCTTTACGTTTCCTTCATATATCGATGAAACACTAACTACCACCAAAATTGATGATTTTCTTATTTCTAAATTAATAATATAGTGAAAAAAACATTATAGATGAAAGCATTAATGAACTTTCTATTAATTAATTGATTTTCTCAAAAACTTGTTCACTTTTATCATGTTTTACTAATTTCCCTACTTGCTCCATCCGTTATATAACTTTTATTTTACTAAGAACTAAATAATCATTTCCTTACAACACCAGCTTTACCTCTCCACAACTCAGACATTATCAATTCATCTCCTACAAGCGGTATTGTGGATTATGAACTTAATACAATTGCAACACAAATTATTAAGAGATCGAATTTAGATAGGAATACACTAAATAATTATAATAATCTATTTCATCTATAGCTGGTAGTGGTGGTGGTGGTGGTGGTGGTGGTGGTGGTGGTGGTGGTGGTAGTAGTAGTAGTAGTAGTAGTAGTGGTAGTAGTAGTAGTAGTAGTAGTAGTAGTAGTAGTAGTAGTGGTAGTGGTAGTGGTAGTGGTAGTGGTAGTGGTAGTGGTAGTGGCAGTGGCAGTGGCAGTGGCAGTGGCAGTGGCAGTGGCAGTGGCAGTGGCAGTGGCAGTGGCAGTGGCAGTGGCAGTGGCAGTGGCAGTGGCAGTGGCAGTGGCAGTGGCAGTGGCAGTGGCAGTGGCAGTGGCAGTGGCAGTGGCAGTGGCAGTGGCAGTGGCATTGGCAGTAGCAGTAGCAGTAGCAGTAGCAGTAGCAGTAGCAGTAGCAGTAGCAGTAGCAGTAGCAGTAGCAGTAGCAGTAGCAGTAGCAGTAGCAGTAGTAGTAGTAGTAGTAGTAGTAGTAGTAGTAGTAGTAGTAGAAGTAGAAGCAGCAGCAGCAGCAGCAGCAGCAGCAGCAGCAGCAGCAGCAGCAGCAGCAGTAGCAGTATTAGTAGCATCAGCAGTAATATAAGTAGTTGTATTATTAACACTTATTTGTAATATAACTCTGAAAGTTTTTCACTAAAAAAGCCAGTGATCATCAATACATGTACACCTATACAGGTTATAGTTATTTTTTAGATTTTCTTTGTATTACTTTATTTAATCGTTTATATTTTACTGTAGTCACATTGAAATATAAACTTATATCGTATAAATGCATGCATGTTAACAACATTGCTTATTGCTTTAGCATCCTTCATCGATGATATATTTATACTATTTATATATTTATTAACCAAAATCTATGATCTAAATTCTACTAAATAAATATTAATAAATATTAATATTACCCAAGATTTTCCAAAATATTTATTTATTTCTAAATATGTTTTATATTTAAAAATAGATAAAATTAACTTATTAACTAAATTGTATTTTAGTGTATCTAAATAAATAAATTATAAGTTAATATTAATGATGTTTTGGCTATAAACCTTTAACTATTTAAATGTTTATAAAAAGCATATATTTGTCTTAATGGCGAATACCTAGGTTTCAATTAAAAATTTTGGAATTAATATAAGATTAGCTCATAATTATGTTATTACCAATTTGTATCATGGAAATTGAACATATTCTATAAATAGTATTATAATAAATAGTATTAAAATAATTATTTATTGAATATGTTTTTGAAGTAATATACAGTTAGTATTTAATGATTAAATGTAATAACATAATATACCCTATTAGTAATATAAACCTACCACCATTAATATTTGTATATATTCTGGATTGTTTATAAACAAAAAAATACGTCCAATCAGATATCTTGTAATAAATTTACGCAGACTCCATTCTATTGTTTACAGGTTTGATGTATTTGATATTATTCACTATCACACACTTTATTAGTAACGATTTGTCTATAACTTATACATCTATATAACAGTAAACATTATATTATCAGCGTTACGGTTTTATTTTTTCAATACCTATCTTAAATTAGATTTAAATTGCATTTTGATTAATATTCATTATATTCCGCCATTTTGATTAAAAATTAAACAAATAATATTTTAATTCTAGAAATATAACCATTCTATACATAGATTATGGCACGTACAAAGCAGACCGCTCGTAAGTCTACTGGGGGAAAGGCTCCTCGTAAGCAGTTGGCTACTAAGGCCGCTCGCAAGAGTGCTCCTTCTACTGGAGGGGTTAAGAAGCCGCACAGATACAGACCTGGTACAGTTGCTCTGAGGGAGATCCGTCGTTACCAAAAATCAACCGAATTGCTTATCCGCAAGCTTCCATTCCAGCGTTTAGTACGTGAAATTGCTCAGGATTTTAAAACTGATCTTCGCTTCCAATCTGCTGCTATTGGTGCTCTCCAGGTTATTAAATGTTTATTAAACGTATACATTAATGATACATTATTACATTATAGGTAGTATACAATTCTGTGTATCACTTAAAATCTCATCTATATAGTTTATATAATATATGTTGAGAAATGACAGTATTTTGAATAATAAATCTTTTTTATCATAATTAGGGAAATATATAATTTATACGAATACATTCTGCTGTATAGGAAGCAAGTGAGGCTTACTTGGTTGGATTGTTCGAGGATACCAACTTGTGTGCTATTCATGCTAAGCGTGTAACTATCATGCCAAAGGACATCCAATTGGCTCGTCGTATCCGTGGTGAACGTGCCTAGAATATTTCTCTAGTGCCCATATCACTATCTATCTCAGTATCCATTTAGAATATGTGTGCATTTATACCATTCATGTTGTTTTAATATATTAAACTGTATTTTTATTAATAAAGATTTTAACTTATTTGAACACATTTTTATTCAAATGCCTATTGATGTTTCATTTGAAATCATATTCTATAATAAAATACTGAATTGGAATTGTTCGAATTATATATATTCATTGTAAAGTAATAGATATTTGAATATATTTTCGATAATCTTGAATATAAAAAATTAAATTTCATTTCGAATAATTGGAGAAAATACTAAATTTATTTTCATGTGTTTGTGTTTCATGTGTGTATTATAATAATATTTTGTAAAGAAAATTGTATATATCCTTATTATTAATATAATACCAAATATGAACTAATCTTTGAATATTCAATTTATTGATATTAGTTTTAAATATTTATTATAGAGATTAATTTAAACATGTAGATTATTGTAGGCTACTTTATGAGAAATTCACATTTTTCCTAAGGTGTATCTTTGAATATGCTATTTATTGAAATTAGTTTTAAACTATTATAGAAATTCATTTTAAAATTTAAACATGTAGATTATAATATAAATTATTGTAGGCTTCTTTATGAGAAATTCACGTTTATCTTAGTGCCTATATAATGCTATGTTTAAACTTATCTGTCGACGTTATTAATAATTATGAAATGATTTACAAATGATTTATTGTATACTATAATGTTTTGCAAATAAATAAGTTCATTATTGTTCAATGATAAGTGTTATATTATTCCTGCATTATCATGATAAATGATTGCATTTCACGGATACTTGAGAGAATTGGTTACATCCTGCAAATTTCATGTTATTTTCGAGTAATGTATATTATTTATTATAATTCTTCTAGTATGTATAGTTCATTATAATTATTGTAATAAAAAAACAAAAAGTATATGAATATTATTTTGTGACAATATATAATATAAATCGGTTAGTATATTCAATATTAAAATTGTTTTTATAAAAATATGATAATATAATAAGTATATAAATATAAAAACAAGATAATAATTTTATTTCATACATTATTATACTATCTAGAAATAAGATCATAAACAATGAATACATAATGATACTCTATGATTCATATTATTAACAAATATTTTTCATTATTCCTCATAAATATCACCCGCTAGGTGTAAAATGTAAACATTTTTTATCTAATAATTTTCTAATATATAAGGAAATAACCATGGAAGCTTGTCCTCGTATGTCGATGCTATATTTCGAATTAAAGACATGTCCAGAGAGCATCGATTTTTCAGTTGTACTTAAAAAGGTATATTCTAACCAAACATAACATTATGGTACACTAAATTTATATTTCTCTAATTTAATATTTTTTTAAAAATAATCATAGTTACTATATTACCATCTTATTAGTTCAAAACTTAAACCAATAAATTGCAAGAAAATGTTATCAATACGTAGTACGACGTACGATCATTTAAATATTGAATCTAGTTATATTTAATAATTCGCAATTTAGATGGTAGTTATTATTTTGGTTGCTAGTTATTTAGTTGGTTTTAGTAAAAAAAACTTTATATTAATTCATATGTAACTACATATTATATAATGTTATATATTATATATATATATAAGGTTATAATGATCGTAATATCAAATATGCAGCATTACATACATATAGGGTGGTTCTGTATATAATTTATTATATGTTACTGGACATATAATATATAAACATGCTGTAGAAATAATAGTTTTAATAATAGTTTTTACTAACTTTGTTTTATTTTTTATATTTTTTATTAATCGAAATTTTCAAAAAATATACATGTTTTATTGTTTATACCAAAATTCAATTTTTATAATATTAATTATCTTATCCTAAGTTCGCATATATTAAAGTGTTGTCGATTCAATTTGTTATCAATAATACCTTTACAGCACACGGGGTCTATGTGTCATAGATAGTAGAACGTCATATTAAAATAGTGTCAGAATCGAGTACACATATTATTATCTCAAGTGATTGCAATGATCTTACTTTTAATATTTTTTAACTCGTACTTTATTACAAAAATCGAATAGTAAAATATGTTTCTTTTTATAAATTGCATTAAATAAATTATATTTGTTATAGATAACATATAGGTAATAAAATTATCACTTTTTAAATTTATATTATTTAATTATTTATTACTATTTTAATATTGTTTATTAGAGCCATTTAATGGTTAATTAATATTTATAAATTAATCTCTATTAAATATGTAATAATTGGTATAAGTTATTTATGACATCAGATAATTTAAAATAATAATTATATATTGAGTAATAATAATTATATATACATGATTATATTTATAACAATAATTATTTTTCTATTAATTCATTTTTGAAGATCTAGTTAAAATTTGTACATATAATTTTGTATTAAAATTTACATATTTATAAATAATTAAAAAAAATTACTCAAATTTTAAATTGACAAAATCAATATTTGAACATAGATAATACTTTGTATACATATTAATTACAATACAAAATTATAATTTGATCTTTTTTGTTGAAAAATCACATATATTAAAAATAATATATTTAATAATATATGACAAATGTAAATATATTATGAATATTTTAAATTTAATTAACAATTATACATTTCTTTATTTTATATTTTTTATGAATTTAAAATTTGTGAAAATTTATTTAAATTTATTACTTAAGAATTGATTACAATTTTTTTATAATAATATATTTCGTATTGTAAATGATTAGATTGATATGTAAATTTTTAATTAATATTTGTTTTTTGAAAAATGCTCTTATCTCTACAATGTTAAAATTCCTATCTTTCCAATGTGTTATTTTAAATGGACCATACAAATTCAATATTTATTATTTATTATGCATAAATTATTTATTTATGCAGCACAACCATTAAATCAAAATAAGAAAAATGAACCAACCAAAAAAAAAAGTTTATATTTTGTAATACTTTATATTTTATATAGTGAATTAATATATAGTAATTAATATTATTGGTAATTTCCAATATATTACAGAAAATAATTTGATTTAAATAGTATTAATTAAGAATCTGTACTTTACATATTCTCTAATATAAAACTAGAAGCACATATAATAAATTATACTTTTAATATTCTTTAAACATATTGTTAGTTATATATATATATATATATATATATATATATATATATATATATATATATATATATATATATGGATATTGATATAACAATATGTAATGCTATATGAAAATGATTTGCTTCTTCTCTATTATTTTCTTAATTATAGTATACTTTTAGTATAGTAAACATATTGCATATGAACTTAATCTTTCTAACATTTGATAGTTATTCATTCCTTAGGATTGCTGTACATTAATTTACTACATTAATTTCTTCATAGTATTGCATAATAATATATTACATAATTACATATTACATAATACTTATAACTACATACTATTAATTAATTAAACAGTATTTACTAAAGCTATATATATTGTATATATTGTATATACTTCTGAATTGATATATATATATATATAATATATGATTATATCTATAAAATATATTATTTTACCATATCTCTTTAGTTTCACTATACTATATACTTTACCTTATACAATATACCCTATAACATATACCCTATACCCTATACCCTATACTAGGCCTCTTTGGCTTCAAGAAGTGTCATCTCGAGTTCGCATAATTCAATTTGAATCTGAATTTCGGCATTCTGTAGAGATCCGCGTTCACGTGGACTACTTCGTATGTATCCCTTGCAGATTCCCAGCTCTCTATCCATCTTCTATCGTAGTCCCTATGTCGAGAGCGATGGTTTACGTAATTCTATTCCTACGGACTCCTCGGGCTAACTTCTATTTGTTATTTACTTTCTTCTCGTCTTTTCGGTGCCGATTTCTCTCGAGTCCGATCTTTTACAGATAAATGCGCTGCTGGAACTAGTTCCTTTTTCTCTACAAATGTAACCTTCGCGTTCTCTGAGCTTCTCTATATTGATAGTATTTTCGGCTGAGGTTTTTACATTGTAGGTATGTGACTCCTGAGTATCATACCCGTAGATAGTTCGAATGGAGACTTACTATTACATAATATGGTATTTCCATACTCTAATAATTATTATAAAAATAGATAAATAAATAAATTTTCATTTGTTCTTTTGTATTTATTAATATTTTTTTTATTACTCGTTCAAAAAGTTTCAATTCAAGCCATTCATATTTTCCTCCTCACCACCAATTCCATAATCATTGTAATTTTGTAATAATTCTTACTGTATTTAAAAGACTATTATTTATTATTGGTATATTGGTTTAATTCTGAATTAATATTTTTATATTAAATATTTTAATATTGTTTTCATGTAAAATATTATTATGATGATCATGCAGATGTAGTGTTGTATTATATTATATATATTATATATATTATATTATAGTCTTGTATTATATTGAATTCAATGTTCTATATTTAATATTTTATTTAAAAAAAAAGATTTTTAGATTGTTTTATTTTTTTTTGTTTATTTTGTTTATTTTTCTAATTATTCTTTTTTGTTGTATTTCAAGTTGTTTACTATATTCTTTGTAACCCCCGCACTATGTTACAATGCATTATATGTGACGGAAACAGGCGTCAATGTTTTGTTTATATACGATGTTTTGTTTTAAAATAATTCTGTAGTTTGCATATATAAAAAGCAATCTAAGATAATTTGTTTATTAAGGCTTTTAAATTTAGCTTATCTATGGAAATTACATATATTTATATTTGTTTACATTTTTAACTATAATATTATTAATGTTATTCATAAATAGGTTTAATAGAGTTTTAATATAGGGTTAATAGAGTTTTAATATAGGGTTAATAGAATTTTAATTATAGGGTTAATAGAGTTTTAATATAAGTTTAATAGAGTTTTAATATAGGGTTAATAGAGTTTTAATATAGGGTTAATTTGATTAGCTATTAAGTTTGAGATCAATAGATGGCAACACTTGATGATTGTCTGTTGGCGTTTATTATTACATCACATGACAATCAGCGCAGTTATTAACTTATTACGGGACATCCTTCCTCCTAACGAATTCTTTAATTAATCCTATGTCCTTCTCAATATTGATGTGATATCGCCGTACATTTTGATCCCGTGTTACGTAAGCTGTTACGTAAGCGGTTACGTAAGCTGTTACGTAAGCTGTTACGTAAGCGGTTACGTAAGCTGTTACGTAAGCTGTTACGTAAGCTGTTACGTAAGCCAATTGATCTGAAATGGACACGCACCTCACTCGAGTAGTCCAGCGGACGCATGCTCCGATGTGTTATTACGTGGTTTTACTGTTTGATGATCGTGTAAACAACGGAGAGACACCGGCGCCCTCTACCGCTGAGGGGTAGAGGGCGCCGGTGACGCTCCTTTAGTTGGTCGCAGTCGACTGTTCCCGCGTAGCTTATGACGTAGCCTTCGCAATAACGTTCAAATACACTATATTGTTGAAATATAGGGAAGGTATATGAAGTAATAGACATTAATATACTATTCGATAATAATAAATAATAATAATAATAATAATAATAGTAAATAATAGAAAATAATAGTAACTCATATTTTTGTTTGTAGTTTATTCCAAATAATGGATGTCGCCATTTTAAAAATCATTACTATGCTAATCGTAATATAAATGACATTTTTGTTTAGATGCTTTTTATGAGTAGTAAATTAGTAAAACCTTCCACTGGTTTATCTATATTGAGATAATAAGGAAACATTTCATAAATACTCTAATTCTAAACTTAATTTCATTTAATTAAAAAAACAGACTTATCTTTACTTGAGTAAATCATAGACTAATCTCAGCTGATAATTGATTTATGTATTCAAATTATCTTATTAGTTTTATATTAGGTCGTAACAATAGAAAATATTAACAATCGGTTTTATAAGTAACAAATAAAAGTGTCAGTTGTTTGTAAAATAATTGTATACTCTTTCTGATATTCCATATATTGAATATATATATATATATATATATATATATATATATATATATATATATATATATATATAATAGATGCATTGTATATATAGTATTTGTCTTAGATACTAAACCCAATATTGCTATCGATAGTTATGTAATTAGATAGTTATGTAATTAGATTTGAAGTTTAGAGTTTGAGTTCTCGTAACCATATGTTTGTTTTAATATCTGTATTATAAAAGTATATAGATTACGAAGTAGTTATTGGAGTAGGAATACGCGTGTTCCGTCCTATACACATTACATCATATCTGTATTATAAAAGTATATAGATTACGAAGTAGTTATTGGAGTAGGAATATGCGTGTTCCGTCCTATACACATTACATCATATCTGTATTATAAAAGTATATAGATTACGAAGTAGTTATTGGAGTAGGAATATGCGTGTTCCATCCTATACACATTACATCATGTAATGACATTGTTTGTGAAAAGAGTAATCTTGAATTGTGGTTATTGAGTCATTTACTGGTTGATTTATTTAAGATAGTAAATCAAATTTATGAAGATGTAGATTCTCTAATTTTTTATCTAATGTTGTTTACTTTATCATGTCATTATCTTTTCTGTCTATTACCTTAATGTTATTATTAGCTTATGATTTTAACTATTAATTTGCTTTGATATACTCAATTAGATTATATTTTATTCACTTTCTAGTTAAAAGGACTACATTATTTCCTAAGCTTGGAAGTTGTAACATTTTACTTTCATAAATATATAGTTTTTTTGTAAATCATTTGTTTTAATTGTTAGTAAATCAGGATACAGTTTTGATTTAATGGTAAATTAAAGTCCAAAGTAAAAATAGTAATTCATTTTGTTATGACAAATATAATTGTTGTAATTATTTGATTAAAGATTTAATTTTTATTTATATAACAACTATTGGATTGGTTTATCATTTTTAGTTTGCATTATAATATGGTCGTATCAGATATCACAATTATATAAAAAGTTTTATTTCGTTAACTCCAGATTTGGATTGTTTATATTATTTATTTTAATTTATATTATTTATTTTAATTTATATTATATATTTAATTTATATAATTTATTTTAATTTATATTAGTTATTTTGATTTATATTATTTATTTTAATTTATATTAGTTATTTAATTTATATTATTTATTTTAATTTATATTAGTTATTATAATTTATATAATTTATTTTAATTTATATTAGTTATTTTAATTTATATTAGTTATGTTAATTTATATTAGTTATTTTAATTTATATTAGTTATTTTAATTTATATTAGTTATTTTAATTTATATTAGTTATTTTATTTAATATTAGCTATTTTTAGATTCTTTAAATAAAATTACTACAAAAATTATATCACTATATTTATATTTTTATACACATGTAAAGTAAACAATACATTTTATATAATTACTTTATAAATTTCCCAAAAAATCTATACAGTAGGATCTGAAATAGCCGACATAAAATTGCTTAAATTACTAATTTATTTTGTATAAATGTAAATCTTTCTATATCTGGATTTACAATGAATTTCAATAATATTTAATATATATATTAATATTTCTATACAAATACTGCAGATAATTGCTACATCTCTGTACTAATATCTGACTAATGACTATATGCATTACCTAGAATATAGCCGAGACCTATCATGAACATGGATCCAACTACGAAAAAGAAATCTCCGAGTTTAATTCTTTAAGAGAGGTTTACTTCTTTTTTATTTTGTAATGAATTTTATTTTTAAAACATTGTCGTATTATTTATAATTTATAATTTTCTTAAATTCATTTGATTCTATTCCTATATTTTTATGGCACATTTAAGCATGTAACTCATTTAGTCATTTAAATTTCATCCTTATCATGCTATGAATTGAAATGAACATTTATTAGATAATAACTAACTTCCACATTAAGCATTGTAATCAATTAAAGAATATTTCATAATTTACATTTCACATTATCGCGATGCCATCTCCATTAATTCAATTGATTCAATCAAAGTCTGCAGTCAACAAATGTAGACTTAAGATGAATAATGTTTCATTTGATCTATTTACAAAATATTTATGTTAAAATACAAAATATGACTTTTTGTACGATATTGCATTTTTCAAGGGCTAGAAATATCAATTTGATTAATTAAACTTGTTTGTAATTATTGATAATTTGCAATCAAATATTACGCCACCAGGAGGCGATAAAAGTGAACTCTGACTTTGTCGGACTCGGGGTGCTGCAACGATACTACTGCCAATTGGAGTATCTACGAAAACGATTCAATACTTTCGATTCAAAAATTGACGATTCCAATGAGCTCTTCTACACCTGGTAAATGCCTGATTAGTACATGTGCACTTATCACTAGTACATGTGCACTTATCACTAGTACGTGTGCACTTATCACTAGTACATGTGAACTTATCACTATAACATGTGCACTTATCACTAGTACATGTGCACTTATCACTAGTACATGTGCACTTATCACTAGTACATGTGCACTTATCACTAGTACGTGTGCACTTATCACTAGTACATGTGCACTTATCACTAGTACATGTGCACTTATCACTAGTACATGTGCACTTATCACTAGTACATGTGCACTTATCACTAGTACGTGTGCACTTATCACTAGTACATGTGCACTTATCACTAGTACATGTGTACTTATCACTAGGTACATGTGCACTTATCACTAGTACATGTGCACTTATCACTAGTACATGTGCACTTATCACTAGTACATGTGCACTTATCACTAGTACATGTGCACTTATCACTAGTACATGTGCACTTATCACTAGTACATGTGCACTTATCACTAGTACATATGCACTTCTAACTAGTACATGTGCACTTATCACTAGTACATGTGCACTTATCACTAGTTCATGTGCACTTATTTGAAAGACATTAACCTCATAGATTGAATATCATAGTAAATAATTACATAATGTTGTAAACAATTGCTAGGATTGGCTATTTCAATTCTTGTGACTCTCATTCTGTATGAATCATAATCATAATATATGAATCATATGTTTTAACACTGAAAAATTAAAAATATATCAGAATCTATGGGAGACTCATTAGATAATGTATTTATAAATATATTAATATTCATCTATTTCTAAATAAAATGACTTTTTTGCCATGACTCACACAATTCAATCTTTCAACTTCAGATGTATTATTCCTCTATAAACTTAACACATAGGAAACTTTTATCTTTCTCTATTATGTTTTCAGAGAAAATATAAATATGTTTGTTTTCCCTATTAACTCTATTAACCTGTATATGTTGATTTGCATTGTAAACACGGCTTGCATTATAGTAAACAGAATATAAACGAGACAGGGCTTCAATTCAACTTTTGATCTCATTTCACTTCGGGAAACTTTATATTAATATAATTTATATTTAATTTATTTAATATTTAATTTGATATTTAATTTTGTATCGTATTTTGGATTTGACACAAATATTTTTGGTACAAATCTTTTATTATGAATACGACGTATATGTATATACCAACATAAGCGCACACACACACACACACACACACCCACCCACACACGCACACACCCACCCACACACCCACACACACTCACACACACACACCGACACCCACCCACACACACACACTCACACACCCACCCACACACACCCACCCACACACGCACACAGGGACGATAATAACACTGGAAGATCTGTATCTTCCCCCGACATCCAATACGAACAAGCATGTATCCTTTACAACATCGCCTGTCTACATACCTTGCTTGGCTGTGCCGACGACAGAACTGAACCCGAGGTCAGGGTCGTATTCGTTTAGCCTTCGACCCGGTGGCTCCCCCTCCGCGTGAACCGTTGCCTTTAGTTTTGTAAAGAATTTCGCAGATATAGATGTTATATAATAATGAATGCCGGCGGCCAGTTGAGACAATGTAAGCATTGTGTCAATATTTGTAAGCTAAGTAAATATTTTTTAGATAAAGGAAAGATTAATGTGGACACTAGATACTAGACATTAGTCACTAGACATTAGCCTCTAGACACTAGACATTAGCCACTAGACATTAGCCTCTAGATACTAGACATTAGCCATTAGCCACTAGACATTAGCCACTAGACATTAGCCATTAGACATTAGCCTCTAGACATTAGCCACTAGACATTAGCCACTAGATATTAGCCACCAGACATTATCCACTAGACATTAGCCACTAGCATTAGCCACTAGACATTAGTCACTAGACATTATCCTCTAGACACTAGACATTAGTCACTAGACCTTCGATACTAGACATTAGCCACTAGACATTAGCCACTAGACATTAGCCACTAGACATTAGCCACTAGACATTAGCCACTAGACATTAGACATTAGTCACTAGATATTAGTCACTAAACATTAGCCACTAGACATTAGCCACTAGACATTAGCCAATAGACATTAGCCACTAGACATTAGCCACTAGATATTAGCCACTAGACATTAGTCACTAGACATTAGCCACTAGACATTAGCCACTAGACATTAGCCACTAGACATTAGCCACTAGACATTAGACATTAGTCACTAGATATTAGTCACTAAACATTAGCCACTAGACATTAGCCACTAGACATTAGCCAATAGACATTAGCCACTAGACATTAGCCACTAGACATTAGCCACTAGACATTAGCCACTAGACATTAGTCACTAGACATTAGCCACTAGACATTAGCCACTAGACATTAGCCACTAGACATTAGACATTAGTCACTAGATATTAGTCACTAAACATTAGCCACTAGACATTAGCCACTAGACATTAGCCACTAGACACTAGACATTAGCCTCTAGACATTAGCCAGTAGACATTAGACATTAGTCACTAGACATTAGTCACTAAACATTAGTTACTAGACATTAGCCTCTAGACATTAGCCACTAGACATTAGCCACTAGATATTAGCCAATAGACATTAGCCACTAGACATTAGCCATTAGCCATTAGCCACTAGACATTAGCCACTAGACATTAGCCACTAGACATTAGCCACTAGAAATTAGCCATTAGACAATAGCCATTAGCCATTAGCCACTAGACATTAGCCACTAGACATTAGCCACTAGACATTAGCCATTAGCCATTAGCCATTAGCCACTAGACATTAGCCACTAGACATTAGCCACTAGACATTATTGATTGTGGTTATCTTCCATTATAAAGAAAGTTTTTATCATAGTTTTTCCAAGATATATTCACCGATATAATATATTGAAATCTTAATTCAATTATCCATTATGATATAAAACTATTTATTTCATTTTATCAATTTATTATTAGATCAATTAGAATCATTAAAATATATAAAGTTAATAAATGTTTTAGGTCTTTGCTAGCAATTATTTTAATTGTAGATATCATTATTTTCACTTCTCCTGCCACAGGGGATGAAGATATCTTGTACACATTTCCAATGCGCGGTTTGG
>OZ038316.1:27855673-27927366 GCA_964035775.1 Osedax frankpressi
CACAAGCTCAACAATGCATTCTCGAGAAATCGATGTCCGATGATCGAAAACATTCGATTGTTGTTAAAATCGCAGGTAAAGTCGTCGATTACTACGAATCTGCGGCCTCAGTTTTTACCAGGCACTCCAAGGTCATGTCGAACGTAGTTACCTCCAGGCAGAACAAGGTCTGTACCCTAAACTAGCCGTGCACCTATACAAACATTTCAGCTTTAGCCTATGACTATTGATGAGCTTAAATTCAACACTCCTTTGGATATATGATTAATATTTCCATCTCATGTGATTCTAGATTAAATCATCATTTAGAAAAACTCTAATGCTCCCTACCACGACCTCGCTTGGCTCGCAGTACGGGAAATTGTTTTCTTCAATCGCGGCCGGTACACCATCTCCCTCTTATCCTCCTCCCTCGACCCTCGACCTTCGACCCTAAATCACTATAGCGTCGAAAGCTCGCCTGTTCTTTCCTTTCCATTCTTCCCATTCTCGCTCGCCCCCGCCATCACCCCCGCCATCGCCCCCGCCATCACCCCCGCCATCACCCCCGCCATCACCCTCCCCCCCCTCCATCGCCCCCGCCATCGCCCCCGCCATCACCCCCGCCATCGCCCCCGCCATCGCCCCCGCTATCACCCCCGCCATCGCCCCCGCCATTACCCCCGCCATTAC
Source organism: Osedax frankpressi (assembly GCA_964035775.1). Lineage (NCBI taxonomy): Eukaryota > Metazoa > Annelida > Polychaeta > Sabellida > Siboglinidae > Osedax > Osedax frankpressi. The sequence goes on from OZ038316.1 coordinate 27,856,346, forward strand.
CCCCGCCATCGCCCCCGCCATCGCCCCCTAGCATTGGAAACTCTATTGTTCCCTGCGCGGCCAGTACCATCTCTGCATGACGCACCTCTATCGCGGCGTCGGAGCCCTCGAAGCCGACGGCGCTTACGGCGTCGCTTGCTGCCTCCTGGCGGAGGCGGCCGCCACGTTGGAACGCTGCGAATCCGTCGGCCGCTCGTTGCCCAAAGATTCCGGAACCCACGCGACCCTGGCGTTCACACGCGACGTAGTCTTCGGCAGGTTAACGGAGTCGCAGCGGGGCAGAGAACGGGGGGAAGGGTAGGGTCACGTTGTACCGAGGATAGTGAGGCGTATGGACAGGGTGGGGAAGATGGGAGTAGGGTAGCAGTAAGATTAGGGTGGGAGGAGGGTGCGGTGGCAGATATGGTAGAGTATAAACGTAGACTGGACGAGGAAGGTTAGGATGGGTACAGGGCAGGGTAGGGTAGGATGGGTACAGGGCAGGGTAGGGTAGGATGGGTACAGGGCAGGGTAGGGTAGGATGGGTACAGGGCAGGGTAGGGTAGGATGGGTGCAGGGTAGGGTAGGATGGGTACAAGGCAGGGTAGGGTAGGATGGGTACAGGGCAGGGTAGGGTAGGATGGGTACAGGGCAGGGTAGGGTAGGATGGGTACAGGGCAGGGTAGGGTAGGATGGGTACAGGGCAGGGTAGGGTAGGATGGGTACAGGGCAGGGTAGGGTAGGATGGGTGCAGGGTAGGGTAGGATGGGTACAAGGCAGGGTAGGGTAGGATGGGTACAGGGCAGGGTAGGGTAGGATGGGTACAGGGCAGGGTAGGGTAGGATGGGTACAGGGCAGGGTAGGGTAGGATGGGTGCAGGGTAGGGTAGGATGGGTACAAGGCAGGGTAGGGTAGGATGGGTACAGGGCAGGGTAGGGTAGGATGGGTACAGGGCAGGGTAGGGTAGGATGGGTACAGGGCAGGGTAGGGTAGGATGGGTACAGGGTAGGGTAGGATGGGTACAGGGTAGGGTAGGGTAGGATGGGTACAGGGCAGGGTAGGGTAGGATGGGTACAGGGTAGGGTAGGATGGGTACAGGGTAGGGTAGGGTAGGATGGGTACAGGGCAGGGTAGGGTAGGATGGGTACAGGGTAGGGTAGGATGGGTACAGGGTAGGATGGGTACAGGGTAGGGTAGGGTAGGATGGGTACAGGGTAGGGTAGGGTAGGATGGGTACAGGGTAGGGTAGGATGGGTACAGGGCAGGGTAGGGTAGGATGGGTACAGGGTAGGGTAGGATGGGTACAGGGCAGGGTAGGGTAGGATGGGTACAGGGTAGGGTAGGATGGGTACAGGGCAGGGTAGGGTAGGATGGGTACAGGGTAGGGTAGGATGGGTACAGGGCAGGGTAGGGTAGGATGGGTACAGGGCAGGGTAGGGTAGGATGGGTACAGGGCAGGGTAGGATGGGTACAGGGCAGGGTAGGGTAGGATGGGTACAGGGTAGGGTAGGATGGGTACAGGGCAGGGTAGGGTAGGATGGGTACAGGGCAGGGTAGGGTAGGATGGGTACAGGGCAGGGTAGGGTAGGATGGGTACAGGGCAGGGTAGGATGGGTACAGGGTAGGGTAGGGTAGGATGGGTACAAGGCAGGGTAGGGTAGGAATGGGTACAGGGTAGGGTAGGATGGGTACAGGGTAGGGTAGGATGGGTACAGGGCAGGGTAGGGTAGGATGGGTACAGGGCAGGGTAGGATGGGTACAGGGTAGGGTAGGGTAGGATGGGTACAGGGCAGGGTAGGATGGGTACAGGGCAGGGCATGGTAGGAATGGGTACAGGGCAGGGTAGGATGGGTACAGGGTAGGGTAGGGTAGGATGGGTACAGGGCAGGGTAGGGTAGGATGGGTACAGGGCAGGGTAGGGTAGGATGGGTACAGGGCAGGGTAGGGTAGGATGGGTACAGGGTAGGGTAGGGTAGGATGGGTACAGGGCAGGGTAGGATGGGTACAGGGCAGGGTAGGATGGGTACAGGGTAGGGTAGGGTAGGATGGGTACAGGGCAGGGTAGGATGGGTACAGGGCAGGGTAGGATGGGTACAGGGTAGGGTAGGGTAGGATGGGTACAGGGCAGGGTAGGGTAGGATGGGTACAGGGCAGGGTAGGGTAGGATGGGTACAGGGCAGGGTAGGGTAGGATGGGTACAGGGCAGGGTAGGGTAGGATGGGTACAGGGCAGGGTAGGGTAGGATGGGTACAGGGCAGGGTAGGGTAGGATGGGTACAGGGCAGGGTAGGGTAGGATGGGTACAGGGCAGGGTAGGGTAGGATGGGTACAGGGCAGGGTAGGGTAGGATGGGTACAGGGCAGGGTAGGGTAGGATGGGTACAGGGCAGGGTAGGGTAGGATGGGTGCAGGGTAGGGTAGGATGGGTACAAGGCAGGGTAGGGTAGGATGGGTACAGGGCAGGGTAGGGTAGGATGGGTACAGGGCAGGGTAGGGTAGGATGGGTACAGGGCAGGGTAGGGTAGGATGGGTACAGGGCAGGGTAGGGTAGGATGGGTACAGGGTAGGATGGGTACAGGGTAGGGTAGGGTAGGATGGGTACAGGGCAGGGTAGGGTAGGATGGGTACAGGGTAGGGTAGGATGGGTACAGGGTAGGGTAGGGTAGGATGGGTACAGGGCAGGGTAGGGTAGGATGGGTACAGGGTAGGGTAGGATGGGTACAGGGTAGGATGGGTACAGGGTAGGGTAGGGTAGGATGGGTACAGGGTAGGGTAGGGTAGGATGGGTATAGGGTAGGGTAGGATGGGTACAGGGCAGGGTAGGGTAGGATGGGTACAGGGTAGGGTAGGATGGGTACAGGGCAGGGTAGGGTAGGATGGGTACAGGGTAGGGTAGGATGGGTACAGGGCAGGGTAGGGTAGGATGGGTACAGGGCAGGGTAGGGTAGGATGGGTACAGGGCAGGGTAGGATGGGTACAGGGCAGGGTAGGGTAGGATGGGTACAGGGTAGGGTAGGATGGGTACAGGGCAGGGTAGGGTAGGATGGGTACAGGGCAGGGTAGGGTAGGATGGGTACAGGGCAGGGTAGGATGGGTACAGGGTAGGGTAGGGTAGGATGGGTACAGGGCAGGGTAGGATGGGTACAGGGCAGGGTAGGATGGGTACAGGGTAGGGTAGGGTAGGATGGGTACAGGGCAGGGTAGGATGGGTACAGGGCAGGGTAGGATGGGTACAGGGTAGGGTAGGGTAGGATGGGTACAGGGCAGGGTAGGATGGGTACAGGGCAGGGTAGGATGGGTACAGGGTAGGGTAGGGTAGGATGGGTACAGGGCAGGGTAGGATGGGTACAGGGCAGGGTAGGATGGGTACAGGGCAGGGTAGGGTAGGAATGGACTAAGAAGTAGGTAGCGCAGTAAGAGGTTAGGCCAACGTCCAATCGAGCATTGCGTTTATATGCAGATGTCGCTAGACGTCAATAGAGTACTCTACGTCCTCTATTGACACATCAATGCCTAGATTAACTGAAGAGAGGTCAATAGAGGTCAAAGGATGAGAAGTCGGTTGCTAAAGAGATTTTATAACGTATAGTGGAATATGGGAAAGATAAATTAATAATAATGGTCAAATCATAATTATTTAGATAGAACAGTAAACTATTTGTTAAAATAGTAGATAATTCAACTGCATGGAAAATAAATTGTCTATATATTAGATAAATAGACTATATAATAGATAAGTAGACTATATATTAGATAAGTAGACTATATAATAGATAGATAGACTATATAATCTCTAATATCTTCTTCTTGTCTGTAGAAACTTATGAGTATAAATCAAAATTTCTGTGTTTATTTCTAATACTTATGGCTATTATAGCTGCTTTGTATGCACCTTTTATTACCTGCCTTATAAACACACCTCTCCCTATCTTCGTTCTAGATACAATTCCGTGAAGAAAGACAATGACTTTGTATACCACGAAACCATTCCTTCGATTGATTCACAGCCAGAAATAATGGGTAGGCGATAATTGCGATTTGATAACTTTGATATATGGCTGCATTACTTTCATTAATATCATTAATATTCAACAGTTCAACAAAATATTTATATTTCATTGAATAAAAGTATAATTTATTTTAATATCTTGCAACAATTCTCATTTCTCTGGTTTCTGAGGAAATTGTACTTCAAAGATATATTTATATACAAAAAGAATTTTGTGTTTTGTGAAAATGAAAAATAATTAGATTCGACCCATCGATAAATAATAAATTGTAAATTCTAATTTACTCTTGACGTGGGGCTTTATTTTGACAGGCGCCTGCCTCGTGAAGGGCATTCCCCTCGACTTCGACTCCGCGTCCGGCGGCGACATCTTCTTGCGTCTGATTTCGTTGCAGATTCACGAGTCTTCGAGTCGTTACAGCTTCCTCAAGGATTCGCTGTTGCGGCAAATTAAGAAGGACATCGAGGACAAGGACTCCGAACTCAAGTACGCAAACATCGCTCACAATTTCAATATCAACATTTGTAATATTGTAAAGATAAATCTTAAATGTATTTTGTAAGAAGTAAAAGCTGTAAAAGAATATTTTGAAGTGAAAAAATGTGAAAAATTTTAAAAATTTTTTATAAATTAAAAAAAAAACGTAATTATGAATTTATGGAATTCGTTGATTGGAGATAGCGGTGTAAATATTGTGTATCCGTTTCACGTTGCTACCTCGCCAGGAGCTACGTGGTTTCGCTGAATACCGGAACGGACACGCTCGACAATCTGCAGACGGACGCCCAACCCGTCACTCAGCTCGAGGAGACGCTGACCGATCTACTCGCCGACTTCCACAACAACGCCGGAGCCTTGAAAGTCCTCACCGACGCCGTCGAAGGTTTAAACGTGGCGCCGAATTCACCAATCACTTCAATAGTTTAAATTGGTCTGGAAAGTTAGGTAAAGGTGGTTCTACCATGGTACATAAATTAGGGAGTTAGTTTAAATTGGTCTGGAAAGTTAAGTAAAGGTGGTTCTACCATGTTACATAAATTAGGGAGTTAGTTTAAATTGGTCTGGAAAGTTAGATAAAGGTGGTTCTACCATGTTACATAAATTAGGTAGTTAGTTTAAATTGGTCTGGAAAGTTAGGTAAAGGTGGTTCTACCATGGTACATAAATTAGGGAGTTAGTTTAAATTGGTCTGGAAAGTTAGGTAAAGGTGGTTCTACCATGTTACATAAATTAGGTAGTTAGTTTAAATTGGTCTAGAAAGTTAGGTAAAGGTGGTTCTACCATGGTACATAAATTAGGGAGTTAGTTTAAATTCGTCTGGAAAGTTAGGTAAAGGTGGTTCTACCATGGTACATAAATTAGGTAGTTAGTTTAAATTGGTCTAGAAAGTTAGGTAAAGGTGGTTCTACCATGTTACATAAATTAGGGAGTTAGTTTAAATTGGTCTGGAAAGTTAGGTAAAGGTGGTTCTACCATGTTACATAAATTAGGGAGTTAGTTTAAATTGGTCTGGAAAGTTAGGTAAAGGTGGTTCTACCATGTTACATAAATTAGGTAGTTAGTTTAAATTGGTCTGGAAAGTTAGGTAAAGGTGGTTCTACCATGGTACATAAATTAGGTAGTTAGTTTAAATTGGTCTGGAAAGTTAGGTAAAGGTAGTTCTACCATGGTACATAAATTAGGGAGTTAGTTTAAATTCGTCTGGAAAGTTAGGTAAAGGTGGTTCTACCATGTTACATAAATTAGGTAGTTAGTTTAAATTGGTCTGGAAAGTTAGGTAAAGGTGGTTCTACCATGGTACATAAATTAGGTAGTTAGTTTAAATTGGTCTGGAAAGTTAGGTAAAGGTGGTTCTACCATGTTACATAAATTAGGTAGTTAGTTTAAATTGGTCTGGAAAGTTAGGTAAAGGTGGTTCTACCATGGTACATAAATTAGGGAGTTAGTTTAAATTCGTCTGGAAAGTTAGGTAAAGGTGGTTCTACCATGGTACATAAATTAGGTAGTTAGTTTAAATTGGTCTGGAAAGTTAGGTAAAGGTGGTTCTACCATGGTACATAAATTAGGTAGTTAGTTTAAATTGGTCTGGAAAGTTAGGTAAAGGTAGTTCTACCATGGTACATAAATTAGGTAGTTAGTTTAAATTGGTCTGGAAAGTTAGGTAAAGGTGGTTCTACCATGGTACATAAATTAGGTAGTTAGTTTAAATTGGTCTGGAAAGTTAGGTAAAGGTGGTTCTACCATGGTACATAAATTAGGTAGTTAGTTTAAATTGGTCTGGAAAGTTAGGTAAAGGTGGTTCTACCATGGTACATAAATTAGGGAGTTAGTTTAAATTGGTCTGGAAAGTTAGGTAAAGGTGGTTCTACCATGGTACATAAATTAGGTAGTTAGTTTAAATTGGTCTGGAAAGTTAGGTAAAGGTGGTTCTACCATGGTACATAAATTAGGTAGTTAGTTTAAATTGGTCTGGAAAGTTAAGTAAAGGTGGTTCTACCATGTTACATAAATTAGGTAGTTAGTTTAAATTGGTCTGGAAAGTTAGGTAAAGGTGGTTCTACCATGTTACATAAATTAGGGAGTTAGTTTAAATTGGTCTGGAAAGTTAGGTAAAGGTGGTTCTACCATGTTACATAAATTAGGGAGTTAGTTTAAATTGGTCTGGAAAGTTAGGTAAAGGTGGTTCTACCATGTTACATAAATTAGGTAGTTAGTTTAAATTGGTCTGGAAAGTTAGGTAAAGGTGGTTCTACCATGGTGCCGTCATTTTATTTAATGGCCCTCGTTAAGCATCTAGTTTTATAGCACTTAATAAATTCATTTTACAATCGATGTTCTACAATGTAAATGACAGATATTGTACAGCAAGATATTGATTGTTCCAAGGAAATGGATGAAATCCACTTAAAAATGAAATATTTGATTCATCTAAAAGATGATAAAACGGTTTTTATCGAAACATTAAAATTAATAATTTTCTATATAAAAAACGGATTATTTTTTAAATCATTTTAATTATACTTAAATTTGTTAAAATCTCTTGATTTAATATAATTTAAATTGATTAGCCTTTACAAATGTAGATGTTTATACTTTCACCTCCTCTAATCATCCGCTACCTCACCCCCGACTCTACCCCCTTACGTATAGTTACACCCTATCCCCTCCATTACTCCCCTATCAAATCTACCTCTCTTATCTCTCAGTACAATATCGCCGAACTTGAATACGAGATATCCGAAAACCAACGTAGACTCGATGCAAGCTCCACCTCGAACCAACTTCTCAACGACGCCATTCAACAATTTCTGCCCGACCTCAAAAGACTCTACGACCTTCCCGACGTCATTATTGCGAGAATGCCCGTCGCCGATCTCAGTACGTCTTCCATTTTTCTAGTTTCTTTACGAATGGCTTAGAAAAACTCTGAGAGAATTAATTTCACTTTCACTTTCATCGTCTTATTTCAATTCAACTTTGAATTTCGTGTTAGGTGAAGACGAGGTGTTGACCATTGAGGAAATGCGCCGTGTGCTCTCCAAGATAGACGAGATGACCTCTCAACGAACGACCTTGCTCTGCGACCTCGAGGCGAAACTGCGGTCAGACGAGGTCACTGCAGACCTCCTCAGCGTCAACGACATTGACGTTAGCTATTTTAACCTCAATCCGCCGTATCTATCTACTTCGGTGCTGCGTTCTCCTGACTAAGTTATTATTTCTGAAACGCAGCGATTTCGAAATGTTTATCGCGAGATTAATTCATTAACGCGAAAGAAATTATAGTGAAATTACCTGCATATTTTAATAATACTTTTCGTGGTCATTTTGAGAACGACATTAATCCTAGATTAATATGTCGATGTTTGATGAGTACGCGTTTAACGCGTCGTATGTTACACATATCCGAGGACATTCGTGTACACACCTACTGCCATACGTATCGTGTTGATCCGAACCCTTCCTCGCCAGCAATTCTTCACGAAGCGTATTGACTTGCAGTACGGCGAATTGACTTCGATTATTGGACTGAATCTCTGCGCTCAAGACAAGATTCTGGCAAAGATGACTCAAATAAACGCAGTATTTTCTAGCACCCGACGCCATGTCATGGACATTAAACGCAGGTATTGGTCACTCACTCACTCACTCACCCACTCACTCACTCACTCACTCACTCACTCACTCACTCACTCACTCACTCACTCACTCACTCACTCACTCACTCACTCACTCACTCACTCACTCACTCACTCACTCACTCACTCACTCACTCACTCACTCACTCACTCACTCACTCACTCACTCACTCACTCACTCACTCACTCACTCACTCACTCACTCACTCACTCACTCACTCACTCACTCACTCACTCACTCACTCACCCACACACCCACTCTCTCACTCACTCTCTCACTCTCTCACTCACTCACTCACCCACTCTCTCACTCACCCACTCACTCACTCACTCACTCACCCACTCACTCACTCACTCACTCACTCACTCACTCACTCACTCACTCACTCACTCACTCACTCACTCACCCACTCAATTACTCACCTGCTCACTCACTCACTCACCCACTCACTCACTCACTCACTCACTCACCCACTCACTCACTCACTCACTCACTCATTAACTCATTAATTCACTCACTCACTCACTCACTCACTCACCCACTCACTCACCCACCCACTCACTCACTCACTCACCCACTCACTCACTCACCCACACACCCACTCTCTCACTCACTCTCTCACTCACTCACCCACTCAATCACTCACCCACTCTCTCACTCACTCACTCACTCACTCACTTACTCACTCACTCACTCACTCACTCACTCACTCACCCACACACCCACTCTCTCACTCACTCTCTCACTCTCTCACTCACTCACTCACCCACTCTCTCACTCACCCACTCAATCACTCACCCACTCTCTCACTCACTCACTCACTCACTCACTCACTCACTCACTCACTCACTCACTTACTCACTCTCTCACTCTCTCACTCTCTCACTCACTCACCCACTCTCTCACTCACTCACTCTCTCACTCTCTCACTCTCTCACTCACTCACTCACTCACCCACTAAACATTGTCAGATACTCGCTGAACTCCTCATTAATACAGACAGAAAAACATTTCTGATTCCTTGATCCAAGCTGGCAATTCGTACGCCGACCTCATTGATAAATGTGACTCGGCGAAAGCTTTCTACAGCAAAATGCGACCTTTGTTACGGAAAACATTGCAACGCGCCGAAACCTTGATGAAAATCGCGTCAATTGAGATTCGAGGTTTAATTTTAGGCTTTGGGATCGGCTCCGGTTTCTTTTTAAATCGAAGGAGAAATTTGTAATTTTTCACAAGTTTTCTGTGAATTTCATAATTGCTCGAAATTCAATTTATTACGATGCAATTGAATTTGGCATCGATATTAATTTGTTTGTGAAACGGTTGTCTAAAATGCATTTATCGTACATTATAGTAGAGACTAATCACTGTAAATAACAATAGTAATCTGTAAATATCTACATCGATACCATTGTTAAGAAGAGCTTCAAAATGTGTAAAATAACATCATACTTCCGTAGATGATTCAATTGCCACTTCTGCTGCCGACGTCTCCCTGACCAACCAGACTACGGCGGTCTTATCGAGAGATTGTGGAGCCAACGAGTTCACCGAACCGCTGGGACCCATTCCGGACCTCCGGCCGGGCATGACGCTCAAACAGTTCCTGCCGTACATGAAACGCAACGGAGCCGAAGCTGCAGCCCAGTCTCGTAGACGTAGGGCCCAAACTAACGTCCCTACGCTCCGCGATCCCCGTTCGGTCTCCGTCGCCCCGCTGCCCAATGCACCGACTGCACCTTGCGATCTAGGTGCTCTCAATTTGAATCCAATAAATCGGCCGTTTGCGCAATTAAATCCCCGGTCACCCGTAAATTACCCCTCGCCCTCTCGAGTTCGTCAAGATTATCCATCCGCCGATCAAATGATTTATCAGAATTACGCGTCTCCCGGAGTTCCTCCTCCAGGAAATGATTTGCGCGAAGCGTATAATTACGGCGCTTTATCTTCTTCCTGCCCAAAACTCGATGATAGGAAATTCGACGCCGGAGACATTTCATTTAAAGCCGACCCAATTCTCCCGGTAAACGATGGATCCAACAACCATTCCCAGTCGACCAATCGGAATCCTCTGAATACTTCTGGTCGATGTGTTGATCTGACCCAATCGGCGGATTACAGCTCTTCTAATTACTTTGCCGTGAATTTACCTCCAAACCAATATGCTCGACAGATCCCTCAACGATACCCGCATCTAAACCCACAGCATAACCCACAGCATAACCCACAGCATAACCCACAGCATAACCCACAGCAAACCTCGCAACAAAATCCACAGCACCCTCAACAAATTCTACAAAATTATCCACAACAAAACCCACAACAAAACCCACAACAAAACCCACAACAAAACCCACAACAAAACCCACAACAAAACCTACCACAAAATCAAAGCCCACATCCACAACATCCACAAACAAATCCTAGGCAATATTTACAGCAAAATCAAAGCCCACAAAGCCCACAACTAAACCTACAACAAAATGTAAACCCACAACACTATCAAAATCAAAATACAGAGCAAATCTTGCAACAAAACCCACAACACCACCCAAATCAACAACAAAATCTAAAACCACAACAAAACCCACAACAAAATCAAAACCTACAATACCCACAACAAAATAAAATCCTACAGCAAAACCCACTGCAAAACCCACAACAAAACCCACAACCAAACCCACAACAAAATCAAAACCCACTACAAAACCCACAACAAAACCCACAACAAAACCCATATCAAGAACCACAGCAAAATCCACTACAAAACCCACAGAAAATCTCACAACAAACTCCGCAACAGAACCTACCACAAAATCAAAGCCCACATCCACAACCAATAATACAACAGATCTCTCAACAAAATCTACAAAATCATCCCCAACCAAATCCTAGGCAATATTTACAGCAACATCAAAGCCCACAACAAAACCTACAACAAAATGTAAACCCACAACATTATAAAAATCAAAATACAGAGCAAATCTTGCAACAAAACCCACAACACCAACCAAATCAACAACAAAATCTAAAACCACAACAAAACCTACAGCAAAATACACAACAAAATCAAAACCTACAATACCCACAACAAAATCAAATCCCACAGCAAAACCCACAACAAAACCCACAACAACACCCATATCAAGAACCACAGCAAAATCCACTGCAAAACCCACTGCAAAACCCACTGCAAAACCCACTGCAAAACCCACAGAAAATCTCACAACAAACTCCACAACAAAACCCACAACAAAACCTACTACAAAACCAACAACAAAACCCACAACAAAACCCACAACAAAACCCACAACATAACTCACAACAAAATCAAAACCCACAACAAAATCTACAACACCCACAACAAAATCTACAACAAAACCCACAACACCCACAACAAAATCTACAGCAAAATCCACAACAGAACCCACAACAGAACCCACAACAGAACCCACAACAGAACCCACAAAAAAACCTACAACACCCACAACAAAATCTACAGCAAAACCCACAACAAAATCAGCAACTAAATCTACAGCCGAACTCACAACAGCATCTACAACAAAATTTATATCAAAACCCAATCCAACCACAATATTTACCAAATCAACAAAATAATCCCCAGAACCAATCACAAAATAACTTACAAAATCAACCAATCAATTTGCAAAAACCATCAAATAGACAACAGATTTGTTCTTTTAATCCATCAATTAAACAACTAAATCAATTCAACTCTTCACAAAATAAACAGAATTTGCAAATAAATCAGCAAATTACGAACCAAATACAGAATAATTTGTCTCAAAATGAAATGCAACCGATTAATTCACAAAATCCATTAATAAAACAAATAAACCCGGAAAACTTTCCGCAAAATCCATTAAACAACCAACAAATCCAAACAAATATCACTCAAAATCAGAAATTACCTCGAGACACCTCATCAACTTCCCAGAACCTACAAAACCTAAATAGTAAGCCCCAACGGAAACACGACTTGCGTGACGGTCCACAGAATCTTGCGATGAATTACTCCGGTGGTCAACATTACCCGGGACAATATCCTGAACAGTTCGCAATGTCCAAACCTCCGCAGGTCCACCAGCAAAACAACGGCCCGGCTATTGCCACCGGCGGCCGGCAATCACTCGCAGACCAACTTCGGAGGCAACAGGAGGCTCTGCCGGCACCTCTGTTGCCCAGCAAAGCGCCGTCTACACCGGAACCGCCTTCGAATGCCGAAACGACGACGCCGACGGAACTTGGTTGCCAGTCGCCCAGCCGACCTCTGCACGTCGAACCGCCGATTACCAGCAATGCGCGACGACCTGTTCCGGATACGCCTCGACCTCCGACCTCGCGGCAACACCGCCGCCATCGAAGGTCTAGTCGCGATTCCGACGCGGCCTCTTCGATAACGTCGTCGTTTGCCGTGGTCGACCTTGCGCAACCTTTGACCCCTGCCGGACCCCCCGCCGCGAAGACCGTCGACCACTACACCACCGACGAAGCGAAGATCCGTCAACTTCAGACTCAGGTTCCATTTGAACTTTGACTCCGACTCGGCTTTTAGAGTTTATTCTTAGAACTCATTTATTATTTTATATTGTTTGCAGATTTGAAACAAGGTTTAAAATGAATTAGTTTTCTAAAGTAGATGAATTAATAAATTGCAGCGAATTTCAATTTTTATTAAACATATTATTTTGTTGTTATTTTTTCAACTAATTCTCCATGAATTATTAAATACAATCATTGTATTATACATCCACTTTTTGTTGAAATTCTATTATAATTTCGGATTTCATATGAGGAGTTATTTTGCAGACAAGTTTTTTGAATTAGTGATATAATAAACTGATGGAGATAGATTAAATGTTATGATGTTGACATGCAATGAGATGATGTAGACATGCAATGTGATGATGTTGACATACAATGTGATGATGTAGACATGCAATGTGATGATGTAGACATGCAATGTGATGATGTAGACATGCAATGAGATGATGTTGACATGCAATGTGATGATGTTGACATGCAATGAGATGATGTAGACATGCAATGAGATGATGTTGACATACAATGTGATGATGTAGACATGCAATGTGATGATGTAGACATGCAATGAGATGATGTTGACATGCAATGTGATGATGTTGACATACAATGTGATGATGTAGACATGCAATGTGATGATGTTGACATACAATGTGATGATGTTGACATGCAATGTGATGATGTTGACATGCAATGTGATGATGTAGACATGCAATGAGATGATGTAGACATGCAATGTGATGATGGTATATATTTATGTGAACTCTTGATCAAATCTCTCTAAAATGTAAATATGCAACAAATTCTAATAATTATTAGATATATTTCTTTTATTATATAACAAAATAACTAAAATGGCCTGGTTGGCTTCTTGGGTAGTTGTTAAATTTTCCTAGAATAAATGTAATAGTTTTTTTTATATAGAATATGAATTCATATTGAAAATGAAATATAATTATCAAAAAAATCACAATAATTTAATTTTTGCATTGCATAATTTCTATTGCATCATTCAATAATTAAATTAATTTATAAAACTATTGCATCTCTAGATCTGGCTCGGTTATAATTCAATTACATATTTACATTCATTTCAGGTGATGAAATTTGATAAGATAGTTTCTAGTCTGAATATTCCAACTCTAAATGGACCAACGCCTCTGGAGAATGAGTGGAATGTTTGTAACCATATTCTAATGGTGCTGTCTTCAATTCTGTTTCTTTTATAACTCTATCAATAAGTATATCAATAACTTTATGAATAACTATATCAATAACTCTATAAATAAATCTATCTATAACTGTATCAATATCTATAACAATAACTATAACAATAAATCTATAAATAACTGTATCAATATCTATAACAATAACTATATCAATAAATCTATCAATAACTGTATCAATATCTAAAACAATAACTATATCAATAACTTTATCAACAACTATATCAATAACTTTATCAATTCTGTACTTCAACAGGATTTAATGAACGAACAGGAAGGTGATTCTCAAAAAATGTCGATTTCTATAGCTAGATGTTACCCCCTTAAGAACCGTCTCGCCATGCCATGTTAGTTCCCTGGGAAGGTGGGAGTAGTGAGGCAGTAGTGCGGCAGTAGTGCGGCAGTAGTGCGGGAGTAGTGCGGGAGTAGTGCGGCAGTAGTGCGGCAGTAGTGCGGCAGTAGTGCGGCAGTAGTGCGGGAGTAGTGCGGGAGTAGTGAGGGAGTAGTGCGGCAGTAGTGCGGCAGTAGTGCGGGAGTAGTGCGGGAGTAGTGCGGCAGTAGTGCGGCAGTAGTGCGGCAGTAGTGCGGCAGTAGTGCGGCAGTAGTGCGGGAGTAGTGCGGCAGTAGTGCGGGAGTAGTGCGGGAGTAGTGAGGGAGTAGTGCGGCAGTAGTGCGGCAGTAGTGCGGGAGTAGTGCGGGAGTAGTGCGGCAGTAGTGCGGCAGTAGTGCGGCAGTAGTGCGGCAGTAGTGCGGGAGTAGTGCGGCAGTAGTGCGGGAGTAGTGCGGGAGTAGTGAGGGAGTAGTGCGGGAGTAGTGAGGCAGTAGTGCGTGAGTAGTGCGGCAGTAGTGCGGCAGTAGTGAGGCAGTAGTGCGGGAGTAGTGCGGGAGTAGTGAAGCAGTAGTGAGGCAGTAGTGCGGCAGTAGTGCGGCAGTAGTGCGGCAGTAGTGCTGGAGTAGTGCGGCAGTAGTGCGGCAGTAGTGCGGCAGTAGTGCGGCAGTAGTGCGGGAGTAGTGAGGGAGTAGTGCGGGAGTAGTGCGGGAGTAGTGAAGCAGTAGTGAGGCAGTAGTGCGGCAGTAGTGAGGGAGTAGTGAGGCAGTAGTGCGGCAGTAGTGCGGCAGTAGTGCGGCAGTAGTGCGGGAGTAGTGCGGCAGTAGTGCGGCAGTAGTGAGGGAGTAGTGCGGCAGTAGTGAGGGAGTAGTGCGGCAGTAGTGAGGGAGTAGTGCGGGAGTAGTGCGGGAGTAGTGCGGGAGTAGTGCGGGAGTAGTGAGGTAGTAGTGCGGGAGTAGTGAGGGAGTAGTGCGGTAGTAGTGAGGTAGTAGTGAGGGAGTAGTGAGGCAGTAGTGCTGGAGTAGTGCGGCAGTAGTGCGGCAGTAGTGCGGTAGTAGTGAGGGAGTAGTGAGGCAGTAGTGCTGGAGTAGTGCGGCAGTAGTGCGGCAGTAGTGCGGGAGTAGTGCGGTAGTAGTGAGGTAGTAGTGAGGGAGTAGTGAGGCAGTAGTGCGGCAGTAGTGCGGCAGTAGTGCGGCAGTAGTGCGGCAGTAGTGCGGCAGTAGTGCGGCAGTAGTGCGGGAGTAGTGCGGCAGTAGTGAGGGAGTAGTGAGGGAGTAGTGCGGTAGTAGTGAGGGAGTAGTGAGGGAGTAGTGCGGTAGTAGTGAGGGAGTAGTGAGGGAGTAGTGCGGTAGTAGTGAGGGAGTAGTGAGGGAGTAGTGAGGGAGTAGTGCGGCAGTAGTGCGGCAGTAGTGAGGGAGTAGTGAGGGAGTAGTGCGGCAGTAGTGCGGGAGTAGTGCGGCAGTAGTGCGGCAGTAGTGCGGCAGTAGTGCGGGAGTAGTGAGGGAGTAGTGCGGCAGTAGTGCGGCAGTAGTGCGGGAGTAGTGAGGGAGTAGTGAGGGAGTAGTGAGGCAGTAGTGCGGCAGTAGTGCGGCAGTAGTGAGGGAGTAGTGAGGCAGTAGTGCTGGAGTAGTGCGGCAGTAGTGCGGCAGTAGTGCGGGAGTAGTGCGTGAGTAGTGCGGCAGTAGTGCGGGAGTAGTGCGGCAGTAGTGAGGGAGTAGTGAGGGAGTAGTGCGGTAGTAGTGAGGGAGTAGTGAGGGAGTAGTGCGGTAGTAGTGAGGGAGTAGTGAGGGAGTAGTGCGGTAGTAGTGAGGGAGTAGTGAGGGAGTAGTGAGGGAGTAGTGAGGGAGTAGTGCGGCAGTAGTGCGGCAGTAGTGAGGGAGTAGTGAGGGAGTAGTGCGGTAGTAGTGAGGGAGTAGTGAGGGAGTAGTGCGGCAGTAGTGCGGCAGTAGTGCGGCAGTAGTGCGGGAGTAGTGCGGCAGTAGTGCGGGAGTAGTGCGGGAGTAGTGAGGGAGTAGTGCGGCAGTAGTGCGGCAGTAGTGCGGGAGTAGTGCGGCAGTAGTGCGGCAGTAGTGCGGCAGTAGTGCGGCAGTAGTGCGGCAGTAGTGCGGCAGTAGTGCGGGAGTAGTGAGGGAGTAGTGAGGGAGTAGTGAGGGAGTAGTGCGGGAGTAGTGCGGGAGTAGTGAGGCAGTAGTGCGGCAGTAGTGCGGGAGTAGTGAGGCAGTAGTGCTGGAGTAGTGCGGCAGTAGTGCTGGAGTAGTGCGGCAGTAGTGCTGGAGTAGTGCGGCAGTAGTGCGGCAGTAGTGCGGCAGTAGTGCGGCAGTAGTGCGGCAGTAGTGCGGCAGTAGTGCGGGAGTAGTGAGGGAGTAGTGCGGGAGTAGTGCGGGAGTAGTGAAGCAGTAGTGAGGCAGTAGTGCGGCAGTAGTGCGTGAGTAGTGAGGGAGTAGTGAGGTAGTAGTGAGGGAGTAGTGCGGCAGTAGTGCGGCAGTAGTGAAGGAGTAGTGCGTGAGTAGTGCGGAGGTAGTGCGGCAGTAGTGCGGCAGTAGTGCTGGAGTAGTGCGGCAGTAGTGCGGCAGTAGTGCGGCAGTAGTGCGGCAGTAGTGCGGGAGTAGTGCGGCAGTAGTGCGGCAGTAGTGCGGCAGTAGTGAGGGAGTAGTGCGGCAGTAGTGAGGGAGTAGTGCGGCAGTAGTGAGGGAGTAGTGCGGGAGTAGTGCGGGAGTAGTGAGGGAGTAGTGAGGTAGTAGTGCGGGAGTAGTGAGGGAGTAGTGCGGTAGTAGTGCGGCAGTAGTGAGGGAGTAGTGAGGGAGTAGTGCGGTAGTAGTGAGGGAGTAGTGCGGCAGTAGTGCTGGAGTAGTGCGGGAGTAGTGAGGTAGTAGTGAGGGAGTAGTGAGGCAGTAGTGCTGGAGTAGTGCGGCAGTAGTGCGGCAGTAGTGCGGTAGTAGTGAGGGAGTAGTGAGGCAGTAGTGCTGGAGTAGTGCGGCAGTAGTGCGGCAGTAGTGCGGGAGTAGTGCGTGAGTAGTGCGGCAGTAGTGCGGGAGTAGTGCGGCAGTAGTGAGGGAGTAGTGAGGGAGTAGTGCGGTAGTAGTGAGGGAGTAGTGAGGGAGTAGTGCGGTAGTAGTGAGGGAGTAGTGAGGGAGTAGTGCGGTAGTAGTGAGGGAGTAGTGAGGGAGTAGTGAGGGAGTAGTGCGGCAGTAGTGCGGCAGTAGTGAGGGAGTAGTGAGGGAGTAGTGCGGCAGTAGTGCGGCAGTAGTGCGGGAGTAGTGCGGCAGTAGTGCGGCAGTAGTGCGGGAGTAGTGAGGGAGTAGTGCGGCAGTAGTGCGGCAGTAGTGCGGGAGTAGTGAGGGAGTAGTGAGGGAGTAGTGCGGCAGTAGTGCGGGAGTAGTGAGGGAGTAGTGCGGCAGTAGTGCGGCAGTAGTGCGGCAGTAGTGAGGGAGTAGTGAGGGAGTAGCGCGGCAGTAGTGCGGCAGTAGTGAGGGAGTAGTGAGGGAGTAGTGAGGGAGTAGTGCGGCAGTAGTGCGGGAGTAGTGCGGCAGTAGTGCGGGAGTAGTGAGGGAGTAGTGAGGGAGTAGTGAGGGAGTAGTGCGGCAGTAGTGCGGCAGTAGTGCGGCAGTAGTGAGGGAGTAGTGCGGTAGTAGTGAGGGAGTAGTGCAGGAGTAGTGCTGGAGTAGTGCGGTAGTAGTGAGGGAGTAGTGAGGCAGTAGTGAGGGAGTAGTGCGGGAGTAGTGCGGCAGTAGTGCGGCAGTAGTGCTGGAGTAGTGCGGCAGTAGTGCGGCAGTAGTGCGGCAGTAGTGCGGCAGTAGTGCGGGAGTAGTGAGGGAGTAATGAGGGAGTAGTGAGGGAGTAGTGCGGGAGTAGTGAGGGAGTAGTGCGGCAGTAGTGCGGCAGTAGTGAGGGAGTAGTGAGGGAGTAGTGAGGGAGTAGTGCGGCAGTAGTGCGGCAGTAGTGCGGCAGTAGTGCGGCAGTAGTGAGGGAGTAGTGCGGTAGTAGTGAGGGAGTAGTGAGGCAGTAGTGAGGGAGTAGTGCGGGAGTAGTGCGGCAGTAGTGCGGCAGTAGTGCTGGAGTAGTGCGGCAGTAGTGCGGCAGTAGTGCGGCAGTAGTGCGGGAGTAGTGAGGGAGTAGTGAGGGAGTAGTGAGGGAGTAGTGAGGGAGTAGTGCGGCAGTAGTGCGGCAGTAGTGCGGCAGTAGTGAGGGAGTAGTGCGGTAGTAGTGAGGGAGTAGTGCAGGAGTAGTGCTGGAGTAGTGCGGTAGTAGTGAGGGAGTAGTGAGGCAGTAGTGAGGGAGTAGTGCGGGAGTAGTGCGGCAGTAGTGCGGCAGTAGTGCTGGAGTAGTGCGGCAGTAGTGCGGCAGTAGTGCGGCAGTAGTGCGGCAGTAGTGCGGCAGTAGTGCGGGAGTAGTGAGGGAGTAATGAGGGAGTAGTGAGGGAGTAGTGCGGGAGTAGTGAGGGAGTAGTGCGGCAGTAGTGCGGCAGTAGTGAGGGAGTAGTGAGGGAGTAGTGAGGGAGTAGTGCGGCAGTAGTGCGGCAGTAGTGAGGGAGTAGTGCGGTAGTAGTGAGGGAGTAGTGAGGCAGTAGTGAGGGAGTAGTGCGGGAGTAGTGCGGCAGTAGTGCGGCAGTAGTGCGGCAGTAGTGCGGCAGTAGTGCGGCAGTAGTGAGGTAGTAGTGCGGTAGTAGTACGGGAGTAGTGCGGCAGTAGTGCTGGAGTAGTGCGGTAGTAGTGAGGGAGTAGTGAGGCAGTAGTGAGGGAGTAGTGCGGGAGTAGTGCGGCAGTAGTGCGGCAGTAGTGCTGGAGTAGTGAGGGAGTAGTGCGGCAGTAGTGAGGGAGTAGTGCGGCAGTAGTGCTGGAGTAGTGCGGCAGTAGTGCGGCAGTAGTGCGGCAGTAGTGCGGGAGTAGTGAGGGAGTAATGAGGGAGTAGTGAGGGAGTAGTGCGGCAGTAGTGCGGGAGTAGTGCGGCAGTAGTGAGGGAGTAGTGAGGCAGTAGTGAGGGAGTAGTGCGGGAGTAGTGAGGGAGTAGTGCGGGAGTAGTGCGGGAGTAGTGAGGAGGTAGTGAGGGCGTAGTGAGGGCGTAGTGAGGGCGTAGTGAGGAGGTAGTGAGGGCGTAGTGAGGGCGTAGTGAGGGCGCAGTGAGGAGGTAGTGAGGAGGTAGTGAGGGCGTAGTGAGTGCGTAGTGAGGGCGTAGTGCGGCAGTAGTGCGTGAGTAGTGCGGCAGTAGTGCGGCAGTAGTGCGGGAGTAGTGCGGCAGTAGTGCGGGAGTAGTGAGGAGGTATTGAGGGCGTAGTGAGGAGGGCGTAGTGAGGACGTAGTGCGGCAGTAGTGCGGGAGTAGTGCCTTTTGAGAATATTTAGAGGCGGGCCGGTTGCATAATGATCTATTATATAAGATTATATAAGATGCCGAAGTGCATTGAATTGCAGGTTTTTATGTTCTATATCTCCTCGAATCATAGTAGTCGAACTTCGGTCTAGTATAGCTTTCCATTGTTTTTCCATTGTTTTCCCATTAATTCGATGTGTACCTGTTGCTATTGATACGCGTGTAAAACTACAACTGACTCCGATATACAGATGATGTTTGGAGAGTGAAATTAAAGAATAACCAAGAGGATTACATTAATTGCAGCGAAATTGGGGTCTGTTCTTTAAGCCTTTAGTTGCATATTATTGCGTATTATCCTTACAAAACTACTTAGTTTTTAAATTGCTAACAATGCCCATATATGTCCACGTATGGCACTCAACCTCCGACGTGCCCCCATGTACCCCTACACCCCTCATCATCTCTATACAATCGGAGCCACCATTTCTGCGGGTTCCAGGACAACATGGTGGTTAAACGCCGGCCTTTCCTGCCAATCCCGCCCGCCCTACACCACCGTATACATTCGTCGGCCAACCTACACCACCCTAAACCACCCTACACCACCCTACACCACCCTACACCACCCTACACCACCCTACACCACCCTACACCACCCTAAACCACCATACTAACCCCACTCGCGCCCCCATCAGAGCCTATCCTTCGGCCCCGAGAATAACATGGTGGGTCAACACCCGTTGATTTCAACTGAATGTGATTTCTGGACGACGTGTTATGAACGAAATGTACGCGTTATTGTTGCACTTAGCCACTCGTCTGAATTCTCCTCCGAGGTCTGCTATTGGCTGAATTGCTATCTCTCCACTGACCACCTAGTGAATGCTCATCTTTCTCTAATTTACGTATCGTCACAATCACTTTAATGTATAAAAATTATTGTTCACCGTTACAAAATACTATTTAGCAAATTAGCTATTTATATGTAAGTGTTAATACTTATAAATTGTTTCCTATATAGAAACATAGTCAAATATAGAAACACCTTTTGTATATTCATTGAAATTGCCATCAGATAATCATTTTAGCATTATTATCTTTAACAGTATCAAGAATGTAAAATCAAAATCATTTTTTTATTAATATTTAAAAAAGACAGAATATGCCATAAAATAAGATAATATACCATATGATGATCTTATTAATTGTATTACATTCCAATATCTGTAACCTTATTATTTATTATATGATACTTTAAATGTGAAATAAATATTAAATGGAATTAAATAGCATCTGAAGAATTGAATTCCGTTATAATCCAGAGTTTTTTTAGTATATAGCTTTAGGAACGTCTTTATCTGTTAGAAATTGATAATTTAGATCAAGATTCCGATTTATAATTAGCCTTCACCCTCGATCCGGCAGAAACTGCAAATCTATTGGCCCGAGTCCGTTGGTGAAACAAAACGTCGAGGATGTTACAGTGTTCGACTGCAATCGGTGAAACAGCGACCCGATTGGACGGAACGC
This sequence comes from Osedax frankpressi, assembly GCA_964035775.1. NCBI lineage: Eukaryota > Metazoa > Annelida > Polychaeta > Sabellida > Siboglinidae > Osedax > Osedax frankpressi. Next base: position 27,877,432 of record OZ038316.1, read on the forward strand.
ATTCTGCAGCTCTCCTACACGGTGCCTAGATTTTACGTTTCACCTCGTTTATTATTTATACATTAGTAATCGCGTTTACTTAATACCCGGTTATTGCCTAGCCTCGTAACTAGGTAGGTTTTTCTACGGCCTTCCTATCAAGCCCGCCTCGTCTTCCCAGCACATCTTAGCTCTCTCTATCTTGTCACCACATCTCCCTAATTGCATAACGTATATCCACAATACCCAGCACATCCGGCGATGTAATAGTTGTGTAAGATCCTTTGACATGTTTAGAATGATAAAGAAATAATACAAACTAAATTATGCAATCACGAAAAAGAAATGACTCTATTTGTTTTTCTAGTTATATCATGTTTACCTCTAAAGCTGATTATCTCTAACCCTATTTATCTCTATTATATTATTTACATTAGTTGGTCCGTCGTGCGAAATCAACATAATCCGATATCAATCATCCATCTAGTCTCACTCCCTAATGCGCATTAAACATGCTCTCTCGTGCAGTTAAAACAGAGGTCGCTGACCATTGTACACCTGCAATTCACCGATTGGACGGTCAGCGGAGAGACGTCCGACGCCCAATTATTATCTTTGCTAGCTTTCGCAGAACGTGTGTTCAAGTTTCACTCCGAACAAGAAAATATTGAGGATCCGATGATGATTCATTGCTGGTATGTTAATTATTGTAAATACTCCCCCAGCATCTTGCAATTCAGACTTTAATATACCTAGGATTTGTTTATGCATCTATCCATAACTCCCCAACATAAAACCCAACATAACACCCAGATATCTCCCCAACATAAAACCCAACATAACACCCAGATAACTCCCCAACATAACACCCAAATAACTCCCCAACATAAACCCCAGATAACTCTTCAACATAAACCCCAGATAACTCTTCAACATAACACCCAATATAACTCCCCAACATAAACCCCAGATAACTCTTCAACATAACTCCCCAACATAACACCCAGATAACTCCCCAACATAACACCCAGATAACTCCCCAACATAAACCCCAGATAACTCTTCAACATAAACCCCAGATAACTCTTCAACATAAACCCCAGATAACTCTTCAACATAACTCCCCAACATAACACCCAGATAACTCCCCAACATAACACCCAGATAACTCCCCAACATAAACCCCAGATAACTCTTCAACATAAACCCCAGATAACTCTTCAACATAACACCCAGATAACTCTTCAACATAACACCCAAATAACTCCCCAACATAAACCCCAGATAACTCTTCAACATAAACCCCAGATAACTCTTCAACATAACACCCAATATAACTCCCCAACATAAACCCCAGATAACTCTTCAACATAACTCTCCAACATAACACCCAGATAACTCCCCAACATAACACCCAGATAACTCCCCAACATAAACCCCAGATAACTCTTCAACATAAACCCCAGATAACTCTTCAACATAAACCCCAGATAACTCTTCAACATAACTCCCCAACATAACACCCAGATAACTCCCCAACATAACACCCAGATAACTCCCCAACATAAACCCCAGATAACTCTTCAACATAAACCCCAGATAACTCTTCAACATAACACCCAGATAACTCTTCAACATAACACCCAAATAACTCCCCAACATAAACCCCAGATAACTCTTCAACATAAACCCCAGATAACTCTTCAACATAACACCCAATATAACTCCCCAACATAAACCCCAGATAACTCTTCAACATAACTCTCCAACATAACACCCAGATAACTCTCCAACATAACACCCAGATAACTCTTCAACATAACACCCAATATAACTCCCCAACATAAACCCCAGATAACTCTTCAACATAACACCCAGATAACTCTTCAACATAACACCCAGATAACTCCCCAACATAAACCCCAGATAACTCTTCAACATAAACCCCAGATAACTCCCCAACATAAACCCCAGATAACTCCCCAACATAACACCCAGATAACTCCCCAACATAAACCCCAGATAACTCTTCAACATAAACCCCAGATAACTCTTCAACATAACACCCAGATAACTCTTCAACATAACACCCAGATAACTCCCCAACATAAACCCCAGATAACTCTTCAACATAAACCCCAGATAACTCCCCAACATAAACCCCAGATAACTCCCCAACATAACACCCAGATAACTCCCCAACATAAACCCCAGATAACTCTTCAACATAAACCCCAGATAACTCTCCAACATAAACCCCAGATAACTCCCCAACATAACACCCAGATAACTCCCCAACATAAACCCCAGATAACTCTTCAACATAAACCCCAGATAACTCTTCAACATAACACCCAGATATCTCTTCAACATAACACCCAGATAACTCCCCAACATAAACCCCAGATAACTCTTCAACATAAACCCCAGATAACTCCCCAACATAAACCCCAGATAACTCCCCAACATAACACCCAGATAACTCTCCAACATAAACCCCAGATAACTCCCCAACATAACACCCAGATAACTCTCCAACATAACACCCAGATAACTCTCCAACATAACACCCAGATAACTCTTCAACATAACACCCAATATAACTCCCCAACATAACACCCAGATAACTCCCCAACATAACACCCAATATAACTCCCCAACATAAACCCCAGATAACTCTTCAACATAACTCCCCAACATAACACCCAGATAACTCTCCAACATAACACCCAGATAACTCTCCAACATAACACCCAGATAACTCTTCAACATAACACCCAATATAACTCCCCAACATAAACCCCAGATAACTCTTCAACATAACACCCAGATAACTCTTCAACATAACACCCAAATAACTCCCCAACATAAAACCCAACATAAACACCAGATATCTCCCCAACATAACACCCATATAACTCTTCAACATAACACCCAGATAACTCCCCAACATAACACCCAGATATCTCCCCAACATAAACCCCAGATAACTCCCCAACATAAACCCCAGATATCTCTTCAACATAAACCCCAGATAACTCCCCAACATAACACCCAAATAACTCCCCTCTTACATAACTCTCCAACATAACACCCAACATAACACCCAGATAACTCTTCAACATAACACCCAGATAACTCTTCAACATAACACCCAAATAACTCCCCAACATAAAACCCAACATAAACACCAGATATCTCCCCAACATAACACCCATATAACTCTTCAACACAACACCCAGATAACTCCCCAACATAACACCCAGATATCTCCCCAACATAAACCCCAGATAACTCCCCAACATAAACCCCAGATATCTCTTCAACATAAACCCCAGATAACTCCCCACCATAAACCCCAGATAACTCCCCAACATAAACCCCAGATAACTCCCCAACATAAACCCCAGATAACTCCCCAACATAACACCCAGATAACTCTTCAACATAACACCCAATATAACTCCCCAACATAACACCCAAATAACTCCCCTCTTACATAACTCTCCAACATAACACCCAACATAACACCCAGATATCTCTTCAACATAAACCCCAGATAACTCCCCACCATAAACCCCAGATAACTCCCCAACATAAACCCCAGATAACTCCCCAACATAAACCCCAGATAACTCCCCAACATAACACCCAGATAACTCCCCAACATAAACCCCAGATAACTCCCCTCCGACATTACATTTTAGCAATGGAATAGGGCGAAGTGGTATTTTCTGTATCGCATATGCGGCTGTGTGTTCGCTGGCTAAGGGGCGTGGTTTAATCGACTGCACTGCGTTGGTTGCGGCTCTACGTCGACGTAGACGCCACCTGGTGGAGAACCAATGCCAATTTGCAGTTTGTCATCGAGTCATACTTTACGCAGCCCAACAAATCCTCGTGAAACGTTTACAATTTAGAACGTAAAAAAATTTAGAAACAGTTCACATTTTATCTTAAAGGCAAATACATTTTTTTGTTTGGCTTTTGATATATTGATAAAAATCTATTGGCCACCATTAAAATATCATAAAAATAATAGTGAAATAAGAAATTTGTTATAAAGTACCAATTCATTTATATAAAATACTCCTAAATTAACATTCATTGTTTGATTTCTGATAGGTGGAATTATCACAACTCATTCATCGTTCTCTCAAAACTGTCACAAGCGATCATCCTCTCACGACTTTATCAACGCTTCTCTATCAACTTGCTCCGGTGTCTCCAACAGCGACGACAATGATTTCTCTTCAGTAAATGTCCCACCTACATTGGATCAGTACAGCGCGGATTCCTCAACCAACTCGATAAAAAGTACAACTAGCAAACTTCACGAGATCCCACAGAATGTTGCCCAAACACAATCGACTAGAATTGATAAACGCAACGATACAAAGATCAACAGAGAAAACGACGCAATGAGAATAAGAGATCCGAGGAATATTGAATGGAAAAAAGATTTAAGATGCGAATCTAATTTATTGAATCTACAAGATCCAAATTCACTAGAACTGGACCTTAAGATTACAGGTTTTTATTGATAATTATTTTATAGTTTTTACTATCACTAGCATCAATAATTTCCATTTAACAGATCTGTGTTATCAGAAGATTACAAAAGAAAGCTTCTTGAAACCATTGGGTAATATTGGAACAAATACTGACAAAGATGATCCTTTATCTTCTTTAGATGTATTGTGGGTAAATAAAAAATAAATTCATTATCAATCACATTATTGATGTAATAATATCAAATAAATATGCATATATATATTTATTTTTTTTAAATTTGAATATTGATTTCTAGATACATGATGAAATGATAAATAACATAATGTTAATAATCGTAGCTCTAGCTTTCAGAACTCAACAGAACTCATTAGTTCATATACATTGATCTATACAAAAATATATAGAGTTATCTATACAAAAATATAGGCAAATTTGACAAATGAATACTGATTTAGATCGTATACAAAATGACATGGCATTCGAAGCATATATATTTACATATATACATTAGCAATATAACAATGGAATTATTATACAGTATATCTATTCTTAGCCATAGATCCCTTCTTTGTTTTTGATTCTGCATGAGCTTGATAGGTAATTCTCACAGTATCCGGAATTCTTAATTTTTCTCTAAATATGCGACTGTTTATATAATGATTTTGTAAAGAATATAAAATACATGTTCATGTTATACAAATATATATTTGTTATCTATTAATAGAACATACCCAATTTTGAGAGTCGCTTCCTGGTTTTCAGCATTAGCTGTCCAAAGACACACCTTATCACCTTTACCTCGAACATTAACTACAATCCCACAAATCTCATGACTCATATCTTCAAATAATTCTCCAATAATACATAAAATCTAAAATATAATATTCCATATTAATACATGGAGATCATTATGGTTTAACAAAGTAATAATTATTTATACCAACAGCTTCCAGCCAAATCTTGTCCAATTCATTACCTCTCTGTTTCTTATCTAGATTAACAGTCCATTTTCCCCCGTGAAAGTTTTGATGATCCTCCCACTCGGGCTTAATTCCTTCCTGTGAATGTTATCATACATTTATAATATATTTAAAGTGTATATCGGAAAAATAAATGGACATTTATTTTCAATATTCTAATTATTTTGAAATGTTTATTAGAAAATCATATATATGTAACCATAAACAGTACAAATGTATAACATTCACTAATTAAATCAATAAAAAAAACAAATTATAATAAATTGTCCAAAAAAATCTAATAAATTATTAATATTATTTTTATTGCAGAATCCAACGGCCATTACCAATATTATATTAGTAAACAATAGAAAAACTACTATGGCTTTATCATTCAGTATTTAATCATGAGATATATATAAAATATTCACCTACACCAAAGATATCACATTTAGAGTGATATATTTCTGAAGTTGTTTCCTCATGATATTGGTCTTATAATTTCCGAACCGACTAATATATATTTATATTCATATACAAAGTATCAGTTATTATATGTAATTTTATTGCTTATTTAATTAAAATAAATATAAAATAATATATTATCCATTTAAAATTATATGTCTAGTTATAAATCTTTCAAACAAGAAAAATTATAGTATTATTAAAAGAAATATTACTTCTAGTTTTGATTATAATTTAAAGATCAAAATTTATTATTAAAACTAATTAAACATGAAATTATATGATAAATATATGAATTATGTGAAAATTTGATGTGAATTTTTTTTAGACGTAGAATAATGTGTAAAATTAAATTAGTATTACTAGGAAACCTTAAAGAATGAATAATCGCATTGAATTGGTAGTTTGCTAGCAGGTTTAACATGGTTATATAAACTCCAGAAGTCTTCAATGAAACGAACAGTAGATATCATCAAATTGTTTTCATTCCATGTCTTGGCAAAATTATTTTTATAATAATATAAAGTCCATCTATTTGGATTAAATAAAGTTTAATTAAATAATTGTAAATAAATGGATGTTTTGGTATTTATATTTTAAATATTATTTGATTGAAAATCTATATAATATTTTTAAAATACTAAGCATAAATTATGAAATTACAAATATTAATTAAAAATTGTTAATATATAATATGGGTCGAAATCATGTTGTTAAATTAATACTGACCCTATTGGTCAAAATCACAAATAGGATATCACTAAATGAAATTGGGTGAAAAAATCGGTTGGAAATATTGAATGGATTTTTTAACTTATTAAATACATTTTATTTGATGATTTTAATCGATTGAATAAAATAATAGAAAATCGCGCAGGAATGAATTAATTAATGTATAAATTTAATATATAATTTGTAACCCATTTTCAAGTGGATGTTTGATTTCAGGTGCATCTATAGCAACATCAGTGTTAGTGGTTTCAGTTTCATCACAAGAATCAACGACATCTTTACATTCATCTTTTGATGCAGTAATATCATTTGATGAAGATACATCTTTTGAATCAGATTGTCCTTCCAAATCTTTAGTATTCTATTACCAAATGATTTTAAATTTATCAATATTTATAATATTTTGATATATAGAAACAATACAATTTTATAAAATATAGGCAATTCTTTATCAATATAGAGACTAGCATACATTAAAATATCTGCAATAAATATTACCTTTATATCTGATGGTGTTAGTGCTATTTCAGCAACATTCTATTGATAAGGGTAATTTATTAAAATTTAAATAAATAATAATCTATTAATAATACATTAAAATATATATGTATCATTAAAAGCAATATAATCGTAATACAAATTTAACCTTCAGAAAATACATAAAAATTCTACATTAGAAAATAAATGGGATCATGAATATATACCTGATCTGTCAACACAAGTAATATTCACATATAAAAGAATAATTAACTTTATATTGACAAAATAAATAAATAAAAAAACATAATTTCTAGTTTATCATATTTAATCATTTTCATCAATTATAATGCATGAATAAATATTATGCAAGGCAAAGTAATTTATAAAAAATGTTACCTAGTAGGCTGCCTATGTTATCATATAAATGTTATAATTCATACAATTTATTAAAAAAGTATATAAAATAAACATTAATATATAACATTTATATACACGATTTAAAATAATTATTTCCCTCTTATCTAAGAGATAGCTTCGAATTAAATATATTAAAAATAAATCATGAACTATTTAACCTATTAATTGAATTGTCGGATCACATGTAGATGATCAAGTGAACATTTATTTAAATTAGTTGACCCAAATCACAGAATATAATTACTCGACTTGTATTCATGATTTTAATGAGTCATATTTATGAAAACTAATAAATATTATTAGTTTTTTATTGACAATTAATTATTCTTACATATGTGAATATTATTTGTAGGTTTGAGCATATGAAATATGTGAATTCACTACAAGTATAGAGGATGACCAGATTGCATATCAGACTATACAATATGATATTATTTCATAGTATAATATATGATATGCATATCATATTATTAAGTAATATATTTTTGAAAAATGTAATGTAACTTATATAAATAATTATTAAATTTGTAAAAAAAAATATTGATATTCACCTTAGTTAAGTTAGCTTCCATATATGTGATGAATTCACATACAAATTCACCTTACTTTTTTATGATATACTAATGATTTATATATAATATATGTATAATATTCTACAATATGAAGTAATATCATAATGTATATTATGTCTGATATTAGTCTGAGTCAGCTTTTATAATTGTGGTGAATTCACATGTTTTATATCTTGAAACTACATGTATACATATATATAAAAATAATTACTATCATAACAAAAAAAACTTAAAAATACCATTATATAATATTATAATAGTTTTCATAAATTTTGTATAAAAATAAAGGAATTCTATTCAGTGACTAGGATTATATGTTTACGAATTTTTACCGGGTATTCCATACGTTATCAGAATTGTTTATAAGTGTACATTATATATATATATATATATTTCTTCTAATTATTATTTCTTTAGTTACTAATTTAGTTTATTATTAAAACATTGTTAAATAATGTATTAATACAATATAATAGTTATATGGATAAGTTATTGATGCAATACATTATAGAATAACATTGTAAAACATATTTGTATAAAATTAAGATAACATAGTTGTATAATTATTATTTATATTATATTAATTAAATTGTTTACATTCAATATACATGTAGCTATATATTATATCTAGCATTTCACTGTAAATATATTCATAGTATATTTAATAATTTATAATTACAATAAATAAAATATTGAATAATGTATTTTTGCGTAACAGAATATATAAAAAATTATATATAGGAAAAAGTATATAATAATAAAAAATATTTGAACTAAAAAATGTATTCCAAACAATATTATAAATATAATTAATAGCTAATAACCGTAGGTTGTACATTTGGAACAGCCATGCTAAAGTTATCGGAAGCGGCTATGTTTATAGACATTAAACGGATGTTGTTTTTAATTTCATGACGTATGTAAATACAAAGATTATAACATCAATAAATTATAAATATATATTAATTAATTTCAGATTTAAAATGGGTAATGCAGATACTAAGTTAAATTTTAGAAAAGCTGTAGTTCAATTAACTACAAAGACACAGGTATTGTAATACGATATTATTATATATACAATTTAGTTTATATTTTACTTAACTACCCGACATAATTATTCTAGAGTAATAGTTTAGTATATCGAACATAATTGCAATTTAAAATAAAATGTTGCTTATTTTTTATTTTCACTGTTTTAAATTCAATAATATAAAACGGCATACAAATAGTACTAGCTCGCATGACTGGTTATAGCATGGTATCGCTGACTGTTGATCGAATATTACGTGCTAGTGATTTCGGGTAATCAATAATAGTAATAAAGTGATGACATAATTTTACTTTTGATTTGCCGAAATCACTAGCCCGTAACATTTGATCGACCATCGGGCACGCCCCGCCCAACGTACCGCGTTAAAAAGTAGCCTTTACATATTTTTTTAATGGATATTTGTACAAGTATGTGAGATATTTAATATTCACTTTATATATTTTTTATATATAGTTATCAATACGATTAACCGTATCTCACCCTGAAAATAGAATATACATTTTTAAAAACATAATAACCTATTTAATATGTTTTAACATTCGACGACAAGAGATGTAGCTTATGGACGTAGCCCGCTCCAGAGTTGTAGCTATATAAATTATCGCTAATGTAATATGCGAATCTGTTGAATTAGTGTGTAATTAGGTACTAGGAATGTGAGCTTTATTGTGTTAATAATTATCTAATAATTCGCGTTTCAAGAGCTGTCAATCAAATTAAACTACGCCCTAAATTGTATATAGTGATAATATATTTATCTAAGTCGGGTGGCTTCAATGTGTCATATTTATATTATTTGTTTTTGATTTATTATATGATATCTTAATTATTATGATTCATAATATCTTATTAACTTTATATTAGTATTTAAAATATTCATTTCATGATTTTAGTATTTTACTTCTAAGTAAATTATAGTTAGTTATTATTTATTAAAATATTATATAATTACTATAAAATCATATAAATTAAGATATCATCCAATTGAAATGTTTTAATTCAAATTTTGACTCTATGTGATTAATATATAAATGGTTATAAATAATATTAACATATTCATTTTTTTTTCATTATTAATGTTAAGCGGAATCATATTCTAGAGAATATTTACAAATCATTTATTTTATTAATTTTTGCAAGTACATTTTAATATTCGTCGTTTTCATTTTCAGCCTTGAGAATATCTCTACCCTCGTAACCATTATCCTAGGAAATTGTTGTTTACAATTTGTGTTATTAACTTCTAGATATTAATACTATAAAGTTAAGTTATTAATTATTAATTATTATAAGTTATTAATACTTTCAAGTATTAAAAATCTACTTCCGCTTTAAATATCCCTTGTTCAATATAAAGCGAATAAATAATAAATTAATGATATCATATAATGTACAACATACATAATAGTATAATGTTTGTAATGAATTATTCCGAGAGTGAAATGAATTAATGATCCTAAATAAATTCCGATGTTTATTTATGATTCATTTGGTGGCGTGTTTTGTGTAATGGATATTATTCTGTAATAATTTGTTTACAATATGTTAAATATCTTTTATCATATTGTGTTTAATACCTTTTAACATTAATCTCGTTGGTTTTATAGTAATATTATTCTATCCTATATTCTCTAGCTTGGACAACAGTTGTATTAAACTAGATTTGTAGTTAGTGAGCATATCAGACTTGCATAGTTATTGTTGTGTTTTTTATAAAATTATTAATAACTTAAAATCTCAAATTCTCTTATTAAATTATTCTGCGAATGTTATATAACGTTATGTCATGTGGTCATTTGTAAGACTATAAATGACTTTTCGTTATATGATATATCAACATATTAATAGATGATACAGTTAAATATTATATATATATATATATACATTTCTAATGATTCACCAATATTTATTTCAGTGTTTATTTTTTATTTTAAATATATTGATATTTTTTATTTTAAATATAAAAATCTCTTTTTCAGGCAATTACATCATGAAAAATATGAAAAATACATTTTCTAACTCCTTAAAAACATAAATAAATAGAAACATATATAGCTATTTAATTTTAAATATATTTTGTAATATTTAAAAATATATATATATATATTATATATTATCATAATAATTATGCCAAACATTGTTGCACTCTACATAACTTTATGTAATACTCATCGACCACTCTTCCTTCCGATAAAAATAAAGCACTCAATTAGAATTACTAAAACATATAATGATGAAAAGTGCATTGATATTGCCTCGCCTACAATATATGATGTCATTCCCTCTGTTTCGATTGCTTCCCCTCCCCGCCCTAAACAACGCCCTCCCCGCTCTCCTCTCCCTCCCCTCCCCTAAACAACGCCCTCCCGCCCTAAACAACGCCCGCCCCTAAACAACAGTCTCCCCGCCCCTAAACAACCCCCTCCCTCTCCTAAACAACGCCCTCCCCTAAACAACACCATCCCCTCCCCTAAACAACACCCTTCCCTCCCTAACAACACCCTCCCCTCCCCTAAACAACACCCTCCCTTAAACAACTCCCTCCCCATCAGCCCGTCGACATAGGGGATGAGCACTTCTGGTCTCAGTTCTGGTGTGAACCGCTGGCGGGCGGAGCTCAAGACGTATTCGCTTTGATACCCGCAGCTGAGATACGAGCCCTTCGAGAAGAATCCCCCTCAAATCTAGCCACGCTTTGCTACAAAGCTGTTGAAAATCTTGTAAACGCTGCCAACAATGCCTGTATAGGCAAACGTTCTCACCAGACTGGTTAGTATTCTTAATACGGTGTTAGGTACGGTGTTAGGTACGGTGTTAGGTACGGTGTTAGGTACGGTGTTAGGTACGGTGTTAGGTACGGTGTTTGGTACGGTGTTAGGTAAGGTGTTTAATACGGTGTTTGGTACGGTGTTTAATACGGTGTTAGGTACGGTGTTAGGTAAGGTGTTTAATACGGTGTTTGGTACGGTGTTTAATACGGTGTTTGATAAGGTGTTTGATAAGGTGTTTGATACGGTGTTTAATACGGTGTTAGGTACGGTGTTTGATACGGTGTTAGGTACGGTGTTAGGTACGGTGTTAGGTACGGTGTTAGGTACGGTGTTTGGTATAGTGTTAGGTACGGTGTTTGGTATAGTGTTAGGTACGGTGTTAGGTACAGTATTAGGTACGGTGTTAGGTACGGTGTTAGGTACAGTATTAGGTACGGTGTTAGGTACGGTGTTAGGTACGGTGTTAGGTACGGTGTTAGGTACGGTGTTAGGTACGGTGTTAGGTAAGGTGTTAGGTAAGGTGTTAGGTACGGTGTTAGGTACGGTGTTAGGTACGGTGTTAGGTACGGTGTTAGGTACGTTGTTTAATACGGTGTTAGGTACGGTGTTAGGTACGGTGTTAGGTACGGTGTTAGGTACGGTGTTAGGTACTGTGTTTGATAAGGTGTTTGATAAGGTGTTTAATACGGTGTTAGGTACGGTGTTAGGTACGGTGTTAGGTACGGTGTTAGGTACGGTGTTAGGTACGGTGTTAGGTACGGTGTTAGGTACGGTGTTAGGTAAGGTGTTAGGTACGGTGTTAGGTACGGTGTTAGGTACGGTGTTTGGTAAGGTGTTAGGTACGGTGTTAGGTACGGTGTTAGGTACGGTGTTAGGTACGGTGTTAGGTACGGTGTTAGGTACGGTGTTAGGTACGGTGTTAGGTACGGTGTTTGGTAAGGTGTTAGGTACGGTGTTAGGTACGGTGTTAGGTACGGTGTTAGGTACGGTGTTAGGTACGGTGTTAGGTACGGTGTTAGGTACGGTGTTAGGTACGGTGTTAGGTACGGTGTTAGGTACGGTGTTAGGTACGGTGTTAGGTACGGTGTTTGGTACGGTGTTTGGTACGGTGTTAGGTACGGTGTTAGGTACGGTGTTAGGTACGGTGTTTGGTAAGGTGTTAGGTACGGTGTTAGGTACGGTGTTAGGTAAGGTGTTAGGTACGGTGTTAGGTACGGTGTTAGGTACGGTGTTAGGTACGGTGTTTGGTAAGGTGTTAGGTACGGTGTTAGGTACGGTGTTAGGTAAGGTGTTAGGTACGGTGTTAGGTACGGTGTTAGGTACGGTGTTAGGTACGGTGTTAGGTACGGTGTTTAATACGGTGTTAGGTACGGTGTTAGGTACGGTGTTAGGTACGGTGTTTGGTAAGGTGTTAGGTACGGTGTTAGGTACGGTGTTTAATACGGTGTTAGGTACGGTGTTAGGTACGGTGTTAGGTACGGTGTTAGGTACGGTGTTAGGTACGGTGTTAGGTACGGTGTTAGGTACGGTGTTAGGTACGGTGTTAGGTACGGTGTTAGGTAAGGTGTTAGGTACGGTGTTAGGTACGGTGTTAGGTAAGGTGTTAGGTACGGTGTTAGGTACGGTGTTAGGTACGGTGTTAGGTACGGTGTTAGGTACGGTGTTAGGTACGGTGTTAGGTACGGTGTTAGGTACGGTGTTTGGTAAGGTGTTTGGTAAGGTGTTAGGTACGGTGTTAGGTACGGTGTTTAATACGGTGTTAGGTACGGTGTTAGGTACGGTGTTAGGTACGGTGTTAGGTACGGTGTTAGGTACGGTGTTAGGTACGGTGTTAGGTACGGTGTTAGGTACGGTGTTAGGTACGGTGTTAGGTAAGGTGTTAGGTACGGTGTTAGGTACGGTGTTAGGTACGGTGTTAGGTAAGGTGTTAGGTACGGTGTTTGTTACGGTGATTAATACGGTGTTAGGTACGGTGTTAGGTACGGTGTTAGGTACGGTGTTAGGTACGGTGTTAGGTACGGTGTTAGGTACGGTGTTAGGTACGGTGTTAGGTACGGTGTTAGGTACGGTGTTAGGTACGGTGTTTGGTACGGTGTTAGGTACGGTGTTAGGTAAGGTGTTTGGTACGGTGTTAGGTACGGTGTTAGGTACGGTGTTAGGTACAGTGTTTGATAAGGTGTTAGGTACGGTGTTAGGTACGGTGTTAGGTACGGTGTTAGATACAGTGTTTGATAAGGTGTTAGGTACGGTGTTAGGTACGGTGTTAGGTACGGTGTTAGGTACGGTGTTAGGTACGGTGTTAGGTACGGTGTTAGGTACGGTGTTAGGTACGGTGTTAGGTACGGTGTTAGGTACGGTGTTTGATAAGGTGTTTGATAAGGTGTTTAATACGGTGTTAGGTACGGTGTTAGGTACGGTGTTAGGTACTGTGTTTGATAAGGTGTTTGATAAGGTGTTTAATACGGTGTTAGGTACGGTGTTAGGTACGGTGTTAGGTACGGTGTTAACTACGGTGTTTAATACGGTGTTAGATACGGTGTTAGATACGGTGTTAGGTACGGTGTTTGGTACGGTGTTAGGTACGGTGTTAGGTACGGTGTTAGGTACTGTGTTTGATAAGGTGTTTGATAAGGTGTTTAATACGGTGTTAGGTACGGTGTTAGGTACGGTGTTAGGTACGGTGTTAGGTACGGTGTTAGGTACGGTGTTTGGTACGGTGTTAGGTACGGTGTTAGGTACGGTGTTAGGTACGGTGTTTGGTACGGTGTTAGGTACGGTGTTTGGTACGGTGTTAGGTACGGTGTTAGGTACGGTGTTAGGTACGATGTTAGGTAAGGTGTTAGGTAAGGTGTTAGGTACGGTGTTAGGTACGGTGTTAACTACGGTGTTAGGTACGGTGTTAGGTACGGTGTTAGGTACGATGTTAGGTAAGGTGTTAGGTAAGGTGTTAGGTACGGTGTTAGGTACGGTGTTAGGTACGGTGTTAGGTACGGTGTTAACTACGGTGTTAGGTACGGTGTTAGGTACGGTGTTAGGTACGGTGTTAACTACGGTGTTAGGTACGGTGTTAGGTACGGTGTTTGTTACGGTGTTTGGTACGGTGTTTGGTACGGTGTTAGGTACAGTGTTAGGTACGGTGTTAGGTACGGTGTTAGGTACGGTGTTAGGTACGGTGTTTGTTACGGTGTTTGGTACGGTGTTAGGTACGGTGTTAGGTACGGTGTTTGTTACGGTGTTTGGTACGGTGTTAGGTACGGTGTTAGGTACGGTGTTTGATAAGGTGTTTGGTACGGTGTTAAATACAATATTTATGGTTTCCATTTCCAGGTGTTAATCAAGCTGCGAGTTGTGATAAATTTAAAATGAAAATAAATTAATATGTTGATATTTCCACACTCATTTCAGCCCTATCATTTATACAATCCTCGGCACCCATCGCATAACCCCCCACTCTATAAGAGGCAATATCGCCTTAACTCCACCTACTCCCTTCTCCAATACTCATTACTGACACCCAATACCCATCACTCCACCCACACCCAATACCTCTTCCCCTACACCCTACAGTGCTGAACTGCATAAGGCTTCTTACTCGTATCCTACCTTACATCTTCGAAGACACCGATTGGAGGGCTTTCTTTTGGTCTACGGTTCCCTCCCAAACTCAGAAATCGGTGGAACCTCAGGTTAGTGAACTAAATCCACACTCTTTAAAAACTAGATAATTATGTTTTTAAATTAATAAGAATTTTTATAAATCAAATAGAAATCATTAGTTTTGGTATACAAAATTCTTATGATATAAATCTTAATACTGTTTATAGCAATAATTTGATATCTATGACATCACAAGCTAATGTTACTTCCACTTTTTACCACTTGAGGAAAATATTTCAATTAAACCAAGATAAATATTTATATTTTAATTTATAAAATCAAATTGAATACATGCAGAGTAATTTATATTTATATTATATTTAAATAGTTATATGATTATTTATAAATATAGTTATATATTTATATAGAATCATATAGCTTCGATGAAGTCATTACATGGTTATGTTATGTTTATTTTACATTGGTTAAATTAGAAATAGTTTATATTTATTAATATCAATAGAGATATTTATTAATATCAATAAACACAATAAACTAAGAAACATTCATTCTAGAAAGATTCTTTTCAGGATTATAACATTTTATATATCTTAATTTTTGCAATTGTGGTTTAATTATTACTAATGATATCATCCAATACTGTCTTCAATAATCCCTATCTATTAATCTCCTGTTATATATCATATTGTTGTTTATGTATTGTACATTAGTTGTTAAATAGATGCTATACATTGTATACATTGGTACACATTGTAGGATAATTGTATTTATCTGAGGATTCTTATGTTATATTATATAATATTATATATCGGATTACATAATGATACCAATCATGTGATTTTTTGTTTTCAATTTTAGATATATGATATTATAGAGAAGTATAATGTACATTGTATCTACTGCTAATCATTTCTTTTTGTGCTATTGTTATTTAATATGTTATTGCATAACTTTTAGATTGTAGAATATCAATATATCACTCCAATTACTAACTACAGAATACTCATGTCATAGGAAGAAACTCAACCTCTCGCCCAGTCGCTACTGAATGCCTTATCAGATCTATTGTTCTGTCCAGATTTCACTGTCTCTTCCCACCGCAAGTCCAGAAGTGCTGTTAGTTTGAACTTTAAGGTGAACATTTTCCATTGCATTCAATCCGGATTTCAACTATCCCACTCCATCTTATTCCCTTCCCTCCTATCCCACTCCATCTTATTCCCTTCTCTCATATCCCACTCTATCTTATTCCCTTCCCTCCTATCCCACTCCATCCCATTCCCTTCCCTTCCTGTCCCACTCCACCCCATTCCCTTCCCTCCTGTCCCACTCCACCCCATGCCCTTGCCTCCTATCCCACTCCATCCCATGCCCTTCCCTCCTTTCCCACTCCATCCCATTCCCTTCCCTCCTATCCCACTCCATCCCATTCCCTTCCCTTCCTGTCCCACTCCACCCCATTCCCTTCCCTCCTGTCCCACTCCACCCCATGCCCTTCCCTCCTATCCCACTCCATCCCATGCCCTTCCCTCCTTTCCCACTCCATCCCATTCCCTTCCCTCCTATCCCACTCCATCCCATTCCCTTCCCTTCCTGTCCCACTCCACCCCATTCCCTTCCCTCCTATCCCACTCCACCCCATTCCCTTCCCTCCTATCCCACTCCACCCCATTCCCTTCCCTCCTATCCCACTCCATCCCATTCCCTTCCCTCCTATCCCACCCCATTCCCTTCCCTCCTATCCCACCCCATGCCCTTCCCTCCTATCCCACCCCATGCCCTTCCCTCCTTTCCCACTCCATCCCATTCCCTTCCCTCCTATCCCACTCCACCCTATGCCCTTCCCTCCTATCCCACTCCGCCCCATTCCCTTCCCTCCTATCCCACTCCACCCTATGCCCTTCCCTCCTATCCCACTCCGCCCCATTCCCTTCCCTCCTATCCCACCCCATTCCCTTCCCTCCTATCCCACCCCATGCCCTTCCCTCCTTTCCCACTCCATCCCATTCCCTTCCCTCCTATCCCACTCCACCCTATGCCTTTCCCTCCTATCCCACTCCGCCCCATTCCCTTCCCTCCTATCCCACTCCACCCTATGCCCTTCCCTCCTATCCCACTCCGCCCCATTCCCTTCCCTCCTATCCCACTCCACCCCATTCCCTTCCCTTCCTGTCCCACTCCACCCCATTCCCTTCCCTCCTATCCCACTCCATCCCATTCCCTTCCCTCATATCCCACTCCGCCCCATTCCCTTCCCTCCTATCCCACTCCACCCCATTCCCTTCCCTTCCTGTCCCACTCCACCCCATTCCCTTCCCTTCCTGTCCCACTCCACCCCATTCCCTTCCCTCCTATCCCACTCCACCCCATTCCCTTCCCTCCTATCCCACTCCACCCCATTCCCTTCCCTCCTATCCCACTCCACCCCATTCCCTTCCCTCCTATCCCACTCCACCTCATTCCCTTCCCTCCTATCCCACTCCACCCCATTCCCTTCCCTCCTATCCCACTCCATCCCATTCCCTTCCCTCCTATCCCACTCCACCCTATGCCCTTCCCTCCTATCCCACTCCGCCCTATGCTCTTCCCTCCTATCCCACTCCTCCCCATTCCCTTCCCTACTATCCCACTCCATCCCATTCCCTTCCCTCCTATCCCACTCCACCCCATGCCCTTCCCTCCTATCCCATCCCATTCCCTTCCCTACTATCCCACTCCATCCCATTCCCTTCCCTCCTATCCCACTCCATCCCATTCCCTTCCCTCCTATCCCACTCCGCCCCATTCCCTTCCCTCCTATCCCACTCCACCCCATTCCCTTCCCTCCTATCCCACTCCACCCCATTCCCTTCCCTCCTATCCCACTCCACCCCATTCCCTTCCCTCCTATCCCACTCCATCCCATTCCCTTCCCTCCTATCCCACTCCATTCCATTACCTTCCCTTCCTATCCCACTCCGCCCCATTCCCTTCCCTCCTATCCCACTCCACCCCATTCCCTTCCCTCCTATCCCACTCCATCCCATTCCCTTCCCTCCTATCCCACTCCGCCCCATTCCCTTCCCTCCTATCCCACTCCACCCCATTCCCTTTCCCTCCTATCCCACTCCATCCCATTCCCTTCCCTCCTATCCCACTCCATCCCATTCCCTTCCCTCCTATCCCACTCCACCCCATCCCCTTTCCTCCTATCCCACTCCACCCCATTCCCTTCCCTCCTATCCCATCCCATTCCCTTCCTTCCTATCCCACTCCGCCCAGGACGGCCAAGATGACGGTCTCTCCGCCGTGGACAGCTGCGAATACATTTGGGCTGCCGGCGTCGGATTTGCCAACGCTCCTCAGATTGAGCCTGTACACGATTGCAACCGAAACGAAATCCTAAAGCTCGTATTGACCTGCTTCTCGGAGACTATGTACCTGCTTCCCATTGGTCGGTTCCATCTTAACCGGGTGTCCCCGAATCGTAGATCGCGAATCTAAATGCGTTCAT
Source organism: Osedax frankpressi (assembly GCA_964035775.1). Lineage (NCBI taxonomy): Eukaryota > Metazoa > Annelida > Polychaeta > Sabellida > Siboglinidae > Osedax > Osedax frankpressi. The sequence goes on from OZ038316.1 coordinate 27,896,484, forward strand.
AGCTAAACCTACTGCCACCCTACCGTAATACTAAGTACAGAACCTCGACCCTTAACTTAACCCTCGACCCTTACCTTAATCCTCGACCCTTACCTTAATCCTCGATCCTTACCTTAACCCTCGACCCTTACCTTAACCCTCGACCCTTACCTTAACCCTCAACCCTTACCTTAACTCTCAACACTTACCTTAATCCTCGACCCTTACCTTAACCCTCGACCCTTACCTTAATCCTCGACCCTTACCTTAACCCTCGACCCTTACCTTAATCCTCGACCCTTATCTTAACCCTCTACCCTTACCTTAATCATCGACCCTCACCTTAACCCTCGACCCTTACCTTAACCCTCTACCCTTACCTTAATCCTCGACCCTTATCTTAACCCTCTACCCTCACCTTAATCCTCGACCCTTACCTTAATCCTCGACCCTTACCTTAACCCTCGACCCTTACCTTAACCCTCGACCCTTACCTTAACTCTCAACACTTACCTTAATCCTCGACCCTTACCTTAACCCTCTACCCTTACCTTAACCCTCGACCCTTACCTTAACCCTCGACCCTTACCTTAACTCTCAACACTTACCTTAATCCTCGACCCTTACCTTAACCCTCTACCCTTACCTTAACCCTCGACCCTTACCTTAACCCTCGACCCTTACCTTAACTCTCAACACTTACCTTAATCCTCGACCCTTATCTTAACCCTCTACCCTCACCTTAATCCTCGACCCTTACCTTAATCCTCGACCCTTACCTTAACCCTCGACCCTTACCTTAACCCTCGACCCTCTCACAGCCGAGGTGCATGCAAAACCTAACCCCTGGATCGCCTACTTCACCTCGACCGACAACCGCCACGCCCTGCCGATTTTCACGTCTCTGCTCAACGTGGTTGCCTCCTACGATCCGATTGGCTACGGCTTGCCCTATAACCACCTGATGTTCTCGGACTCCCGGGAACCGCTAGTCGAGGTGCGACCCTCGCGGAACCTTTAATTGGCTCTGGCGACCATTGTAGGCGTAGACCCGCGTAGACCCGTGTAGACCCGTGTAGTTTACATGCTCTCGGTTGAGGTCGTTGAGGTCGTTGAATTGTTTACTCAGCGCAGTTTACATGCTCTCGATATCGGTGTTGCGTACCGATTACGCCAAATGCGTTGGCGATACTAATTAGCTACGCCATTTTTTCATCGACTAAGAAATTAGTCTAAAAGCGTATGTTTTTTATTTGTACTCGCGATTTCGCGTTCAATTACACCTTTGAAACATTTGCGCAAATTCTTAGTATTTTATAAGATTATAAGTTGAATATTGTACGCAAAATACAGCGTTGCCGATTATATGATTTATTTACGTCATCGTTGGCACCAGGTGGCCCTTCAAGTGTTGTGCGTGACTCTCGATAACGAGCCTTCGTTTACGTCGGACAACGGCCTGCCCCCAGGTGGCGTGAGCACCACGACCAGCGTCATCGGACCCCAGGGTGTAGACTCCGGCGGCGCGGACACAGCAGAGGTTACAGAAGATCGCTCGACGATTGCTTCCCTACGTGCCATTAGCTTTCGCTATGCTCCCCTAACTAGATATATCTTATCTAGAAGGCCTCCTTTAAGCTAACTTATGGTCCCCCCCCTCCCCAGAACTCCACGTTTAATAGATTTTCTCATTTTAGGTCTGCGGATCCGATAACTTATTTGTTAATTATTTATCCAGAATACACCGCGAAGAGGTTTGTAACAAATTCAATGCGTCAAATAATAAGGTCAATAGGTCAAATAATAAGGTCAATAGGTCAAATAATATTTAATCTAGTCACCCCCCCCCCCCCCCCCCCCCCCGAGGCTGGAATCTCGGGACACACAATTTAGCAACTTAATACGTAATGGAAACTATCATTTCTCTAAATAGTATTTTATAATAAATAATAATGTCTAATAATAAATAAGATTATTTAATAATATTTAATAGCATTCAATAGCAATTATTAGTATTTAATAATAATTAATAATATTTAATAATATTTAATAATATTTAATAGTATTTAATGGTATGTGATATTATTTGATAGTATTTAATAGTATTTAATGGCATTTAATGGTAATGTTTTGATATCAGTCTAATCTATTGCAGGACTTTGAGTTTGTTTTGAAGGGTCTGACCCGTTTACTTAATAATCCACTCATGCAAACCTACTTACCCGGCTCTTGCAAGAAGGTACAGTTCCATCAGGAGCTGTTGGTGTTTTTCTGGAAATTATGCGACATTAACAAGGTGTTCATCTAATTTATATGAGCCCCTACCTCGAGCCCCTACCTCGAGCCCCTACCTCAAGCCCCTACCTCGAGCCCCTACCTCGAGCCCCTACCTCGAGCCCCTACCCTGAGTTCCTACCTCGAGTCCCTACCTCGAGTTCCTACCTCGAGCCCCTACCTCGAGCCCCTACCTCAAGCCCCTACCTCGAGCCCCTACCTCGAGTTCCTACCTCGAGCCCTTACCTCGAGTTCCTACCTCGAGCCCCTACCTCGAGTTCCTACCTCGAGCCCCTACCTCGAGCCCCTACCTCGAGTTCCTACCTCGAGTCCCTACCTCGAGTTCCTACCTCGAGCCCCTACCTCGAGCCCCTACCTCGAGTTCCTACCTCGAGCCCCTACCTCGAGCCCCTACCTCGAGTCCCTACCTCGAGCCCCTAGCTCGAGTCCCTACCTCGAGCCCCTACCTCGAGCCCCTACCTCGAGTTCCTACCTCGAGCCCCTACCTCGAGTTCCTACCTCGAGCCCCTACCTCGAGCCCCTACCTCGAGTCCCTACCTCGAGCCCCTACCTCGAGCCCCTACCTCGAGTTCCTACCTCGAGTCCCTACCTCGAGCCCCTACCTCGAGTCCCTACCTCGAGTCCCTACCTCGAGTTCCTACCTCGAGCCCCTACCTCGAGCCCCTACCTCGAGTTCCTACCTCGAGCCCCTACCTCGAGCCCCTACCTCGAGTCCCTACCTCGAGCCCCTAGCTCGAGTCCCTACCTCGAGCCCCTACCTCGAGCCCCTACCTCGAGTTCCTACCTCGAGCCCCTACCTCGAGTTCCTACCTCGAGTTCCTACCTCGAGTTCCTACCTCGAGTCCCTACCTCGAGCCCCTACCTCGAGTCCCTATCTCGAGCCCCTACCTCGAGCCCCTACCTCGAGCCCCTAACTTAAGGAGAACCCACTGTCGTATGCGTTTACATTGTAGAGATAGAAATTTATAGCTCTATGCAAAATGCAACTGTAGATTCAATTCTCTGAATATCATTTTTTGACCTACTTATTGAAAATATATAATTGTATTATTATACAAAGGGTTCTTTTTAATTGTGATGACATTAATACATGCATGTCATTGTCTTACAATAAGATATATTCTAACATTGATATTATCTAAAAACTATAACTAAATTGATACTCATTAAAAACACTATTGCTGTTGTATACATATGTCATTAGTATATAGACAATGTAGTGAATTAGTGATGTATTGAATCTGTAATATAAATTATAAATATCAAATTAGTAGGTTTATGAAAATAATTCTACTGAGAAAATGAACCTCAACAATGATGTGTTTTATTATGGACAATTTGAATTTGTATTGTATATTCACTAATAGTTATATTTATAATCTATATTATATATATTAAATATGATATATAAGTAGTACTAAAGTATAGATAAAGAAGTTATAAGTATGATTGTTAGTAATAAAATATAAATGTTATGAAATATGCAAAAAAAAAACTAGACGAAGATAATGTCGATATTATGCTTTGAACATAATATTGGTTGTAGAAATCACATAATAACAATATTATATTATTTGACAGATTATTCAATATTAGATAATTAGATTTTGAAAATCCATTATTTATGGATATATATTATATATATATTATATTTAACTATTTTTTGTTATTTTATGACAGCTGCCTCCCCTTAATGATAGAAACCTCCCAAATCGTAGCTATATATATTCCTTAATGTAGTTAAACCAATTTCATAATGCAACTAAATTCCTCCCATAAATATTTAATATTATGATAAGAATGACCACAGGGCAAATTTTATTTTTCAAAACATTTTATAAATGTAGAGTTTTTGGGATCTAAATAAGTCATCATATGACATCAATATATAAACATAAGTTATAGTTTGTTATAAATGCAATATTAAAAGCAAGTCTAAATCAGTTATATAACCAAGTTATTAATATTAACAATACAAAATATCTAAAATAGAATATTAGTTTGTAATTTATTTTCTCATTTCTGCTCACATGAAATGTGAGATTTGTATATTATACCTATATTATACCTATGTTATATATATTATACCTATATTATATATATATTATACCTATATTATATATATATTATACCTATATTATACCTATATTATATATATATTATACCTATATTTTACCTATATTTTACCTATATTTTACCTATATTATATATATATATTATACCTATATTATATATATATATTATACCTATATTATATATATAATTTAAGATTAACACTATACATATTGTGAAAGAATCATATAATTTTATAAAAAGCATATATTATATTTCCCCTTTCTTCCTTTTACAGAAGTTCATGTTTTATGTTTTGAAAAGCAGTAATGTGTTGGATGTACTCGTACCAATATTGTACTTCCTGAATGATGCTAGAGCTGATCAGTGTTAGCATTTCACTTCCTTTCTACGTTGTTCTATCTCCTCAACATGCTAAACTTCTCTCTAATTCATTTTCATCCCCTCGACTCTTCCCAAGATCAACGTATTGTAGACAGTCCTCGTTTATTAAATACTCCGTGACCTCTGGGTCTCTCCCTATCTATGCCTCCCCCCAAGTAACCGTATCCATCCTACTATCCGCTCGATGCTAATCCCAACGCATACGACACACGCCAAATGGTCGGAACAGCTTCCCTCCGTCTCATTAAGCTTCGACCACGCAGCCAGAGTTGGTCTGATGCACATCGGAGTTTTCATTCTGTTGCTCTTGAGCGGAGAGAGGAACTTCGGCGTTCGACTAAATAAACCTTACAGCGTTCGCGTCCCCATGGATATCCCCGTCTTCACTGGGACCCACGCAGACTTTCTTATCATTGTTAGTGAGGTGTAGTCTCATTTCACTATACCTCTCTCCTCTCTCCTCTCTCCTCTCCTCGCTCCTCACTCCTCTCCTCACTCCTCTCCTCTCCTCGCTCCTCTCCTCTCCTCGCTCCTCTCCTCGCTCCTCTCCTCTCCTCGCTCCTCTCCTCTCTCCTCTCCTCGCTCCTCTCCTCTCCTCTCTCCTCACTCCTTTCCTCTCTCCTCGCTCCTCTCCTCACTCATCGCTCCTCTCCTCGCTCCTCTCCTCGCTCCTCTCCTCTCCTCGCTCCTCTCCTCTCTCATCTCCTCTCTCCTCTCCTCTCTCCTCTCCTCTCCTCTCTCCTCACTCATTTCCTCTCTCCTCTCTCCTTGCTCCTCTCCTCACTCCTCGCTCCTCTCCTCGCTCCTCTCCTCGCTCCTCTCCTCTCTCCTCTCCTCTCTCCTCTCCTCTCCTCTCTCCTCTCTCCTCACTACTTTCCTCTCTCCTCTCTCCTCGCTCCTCTCCTCACTCCTCGCTCCTCTCCTCGCTCCTCTCCTCTCTCCTCTCCTCGCTCCTCTCCTCTCCTCTCTCCTCACTCCTTTCCTCTCTCCTCACTCCTTTCCTCTCTCCTCTCTCCTCGCTCCTCTCTCCTCGCTCCTCTCTCCTCGTTCCTCTACTCGCTCCTCTCCTCACCTCGCTCCTCTCCTCTCCTCTCTCCTCGCTCCTCTCCTCGCTCCTTTCCTCGCTCATCTACTCACTCCTCTCCTCTCTCCTCACTCCTCTCCTCACTCATCTCATCATTCCTCTCCTCAATCCTCTCCTCGCTCCTCTCCTCTCCTCTCCTCTCCTCTCCTCTCCTCTCCTCTCCTCTCCTCTCCTCTCCTCTCCTCTCCTCTCCTCTCCTCTCCTCTCCTCTCCTCTCCTCTCCTCTCCTCTCCTCTCCTCTCCTCTCCTCTCCTCTCCTCTCCTCTCCTCTCCTCTCCTCTCCTCTCCTCTCCTCTCCTCTCCTCTCCTCTCCTCTCCTCTCCTCTCCTCTCCTCTCCTCTCCTCTCCTCTCCTCTCCTCTCCTCTCCTCTCCTCTCCTCTCCTCTCCTCTCCTCTCCTCTCCTCTCCTCTCCTCTCCTCTCCTCTCCTCTCCTCTCCTCTCCTCTCCTCTCCTCTCCTCTCCTCTCCTCTCCTCTCCTCTCCTCTCCTCTCCTCTCCTCTCCTCTATATGATTCTCTCTAACCTTAATTTACAGTTAAATGTAAATCTATCTTATAGACATGAATATATTATCTGGTATTATATTTATTTCGCAATAATTCTAGCAAGATAATGTTGTTCCGTTTATTCTCACCAGGTGTTCCACAAGATCATCACGACGGGACATCAACGATTACAGCCCCTGTTTGACTGCCTGCATACAATTGTAGTGAACGGTTAGTTAGCGGGATGGAATGAGGAGGGGGATGGGAAGATGGGGAGGATTAAGTGGTGAACATGGGGGGATTAGGAAGAGATACGATTGAAGAGAAAAAGGAGATTTTTGAAGAGGATTTCAAATAAGTTGCCTTAATATTTCATTATAAACAATGTATTTATTTACAAGTTCAAATGTATTTCTATTTCAAATTAACAATGGAATGGATCTTAGTATATTATATATTTCTTTTGATTTCTAATTCCACATTTACATTTAACCTCATCACCTATGTCAGTATCTCCCTACTTGAAGACATTATCAATGGTAGCCAGTACAAAACTTCTACACCTTTTGGAGGTCAGTGCAATTCAAAACAAATAAACTCATTAAACTGATTATAAGAAATTGAATTTAGTAAAATCTATTTGTAAAATTGTATTCATTTTGACCATCACTTATAATTCTAATTAATAATTTGAATTAAGTTTCAATTGTCTATATAATGAATTTTTCATATCTACTGAAATGAAATCGTTTAAGTAAATAAACAAATTATTTAGTAAATCACTTTTTCGTAGATGTGTCTCATGAATATTTGTATCAAATTATTTCAAGAATATGAATTGAATTTTTTACTCATTTGATTTAGTTTTTACTTTAAAAAAAGTAATATAAAATATGAAAATAAAATGGCAAAAATTTATTGAATTGTCTCGAACTTTCTAGATTAATTAATTTAATCTAAAATCAACAATATATCATAATTTCGGTTTTATTTCATTGTTTTATTTCATTTTATATGGATCCTCAAAGAAATTTTAAGAGAAAAATATTAGAAAAAATATTAGAAAAAATATAACTAAAAATTACTTTTATCAATAATTAAATTCATTCTATACAAAAAAATGGATGCAGTGATTGGTATTGGTCCACGGACAAGACCAGTTAGTAGTTCAGGATGTACCTACAATAAAAAATATCAAAATTTATAAATTTTATTATAAAATTCAAATATTTTTTTTATAAAAAATATATAAATTACATTAAAATATAATATTTTATAAAATGATATTCTTTGAATATTCTTTGAAATGTAGAATATTCAAATATTGCCAAATAGTTTTCAAATTTAATTATCCTAAAATTAAATCATATATAATTGTAATATTATATGTTTAAATATATCAATAATATTTGTAAGTTATTTATTTTTATTTCATCACTAGCTTTTTTTTATCCGAAACCACGATTTTATTTAGAATAAATAAATAAATCTAAATATAAATTTAAAAATCAGTAAAATATTATAAAATTAATTTTTGATGACTCTGACTTCCTCCTTAAACCACTAGGGGTCAGGTTCTGCTGATAGAATATTACTGACCCCTAGTGGTGACCTAGCTGCTAATCATTATTTGTTGGATACCAATTAAATCAGAAAATTGAAAATTAGATTTCTAATAATATTATATCTGATTTATTTTACTTAAATAACTTAAGTATAGTAATAACTTAAATAACTTAAGTATAGTTAATTAAGAAGTATTAAGTATAATTAATAATATATTTATTCTAAGGCGTTTGGCACTCCATGGTTCCTCTATTCCAGCCCCACAAACCACCACTTGATTTTCTTTCTCTTGGAGGTGCTCAACAATATCATTCAGTATCAATTTGATGGTTAGTAAGGGATAATTGATGGTTAGTAAGCTGTATATCGGATATTCTGTGTTTATAATGTTTATACATATTGTATTAAAATAATCTATTTAATATCGATCAAATAAATTCAAAACTACTCCCCAACAAATAAAGAAAATAGATCCAACATATTAACCTAATCTCAGAGTATTGGTAGAATATTGACCTCTTGACCTCATTCCTACAATGAGTAATATTAACCATATCAATACTTCTTTATAGAGTACAAACCAACTGACAAATGTTTCTTTAGTTAAAACTACACACCCCGCCTCTAATTCCCTCCCCTAACCCTGCCCCTAATTCCTTCCCCTAACCCCGCCTCTAATTCCCTCCCCTAACTGCGCCCCTAATTCCTTCCCCAAACCGCGCCCCTAATTCCCTCCCCTAACCCCGCCTCCTAATTACATCCCCTAACCCCACCTACTAATTCTCTTCCCTAACCGTGCCCTAACCGCGCCCCTAATCCCTCTCCTAACCCGCCTCTAATTCCCTCCCCTAACCCTGCCCCTAATTCCCTCCCCTAACCTCGCCTGTAATTCTCTCCCCTAATTACATCCCCCCGCCTCTAATTCCCTCCCCTAACCCTGCCCCTAATTCCCTCCCCTAACCCCATCCCTAATCCCCTCCCCTAATTCCCTCCCCTAACCCCGCCCACTAATTCCCTCTCCTAACCGTGCCGCCTAATTCTCTCCCCTAACCGCGCCCTAACTCCGCCTCTAATTCCCTCCCCTAACCCCGCCCCTAATTCCCTCCCCTAACCACGCCCCTAATTCCCTCCCCTAACCACGCCCCTAATTCCCTCCCCTAACCACGCCCCTCCCCTATCCTCGTCGCCAGGCAATGCTAACCTGATCTACACTCTGATACGTAAACGCAACGTACTCCACCAACTCGCCAACCTGCCGACCGACCACGCCGCCATTGCCAAGGCAATGATTAAGCGCAGTTCGTCTGGTCCAGCTTCACGTACCACCGCCAGGACACGCCTTTCTAGTTCTGCTTCGGCCGCAGACGTCTGCTCACTCTCGGTTGGTATTAGAGTCACAGAGTTTCTCTATGTTATCGCCACTACCTCTACCTCCATTAACCCTACTACCTCTACCTCCATTAACCCTACTATCTATACCTCCATTAACCCTACTATCTATACCTCCATTAACCCTACTATCTCTACCTTCATTAACCCTACTATCTCTACCTCCATTAACCCTACTACCTCTACCTCCATTAACCCTACTATCTACCTCCATTAACCCTACTATCTATACCTCCATTAACCCTACTATCTATACCTCCATTAACCCTACTATCTCTACCTCCATTAACCCTACTATCTCTACCTTCATTAACCCTACTATCTCTACCTCCATTAACCCTACTACCTCTACCTCCATTAACCCTACTATCTACCTCCATTAACCCTACTATCTATACCTCCATTAACCCTACTATCTCTACCTTCATTAACCCTACTATCTCTACCTCCATTAACCCTACTACCTCTACCTCCATTAACCCTACTACCTCTACCTCCATTAACCCTACTACCTCTACCTCCATTAACCCTACTATCTACCTCCATTAACCCTACTATCTACCTCCATTAACCCTACTATCTATACCTCCATTAACCCTACTATCTCTACCTTCATTAACCCTACTATCTCTACCTCCATTAACCCTACTACCTCTACCTCCATTAACCCTACTATCTACCTTCATTAACCCTACTATCTCTACCTCCATTAACCCTACTATCTCTACCTCCATTAACCCTAATATCTACCTCCATTAACCCTACTATCTACCTCCATTAACCCCACTATCTCTACCTCCATTAACCCTACTATCTACCTCCATTAACCCTAATATCTACCTCCATTAACCCTACTATCTACCTCCATTAACCCTAATATCTACCTCCATTAACCCTACTATTTATACTTCCATTAACTCTACTATCTATAACTCCATTATTACCACTATCTATAACTCCATTAACCCTAATATCTACCTCCATTAACCCTAATATCTACCTCCATTAACCCTAATATCTACCTTCATTAACCCTACTATCTCTACCTCCATTAACCCTAATATCAACCTCCATTAACCCTACTATTTATACTTCCATTAACTCTACTATCTATAACTCCATTATTACCACTATCTATACCTCCATTATCACCACTATCTCTACCTCCATTAACCCTACTATCTACCTCCATTAACCCTACTATCTATACCTCCATTAACACTACTATCTCTACCTCCATTAACCCTACTATCAACCTCCATTAACCCTACTATCTCTACCTCCATTAACCCTACTATCAACCTCCATTAACCCTACTATTTATACTTCCATTAACCCTACTATCTATACCTCCATTATCACCACTATCTCTACCTCCATTAACCCTAATATCTATACCTCCATTAACCCTAATATCAACCTCCATTAACCCTACTATCTATACCTCCATTAACCCTACTATCTCTACCTCCATTAACCCTAATATCTACCTCCATTAACCCTAATATCTACCTCCATTAACACTACTATCTACCTCCATTAACACTACTATCTACCTCCATTAACCCTACTATCTATACCTCCATTAACCCTACTATCTACCTCCATTAACCCTACTATCTATACCTCCATTAACCCTACTATCTACCTCCATTAAACCTACTATCTATACCTCCATTAACCCTACTATCTATACCTCCATTAACCCTACTATCTATACCTCCATTAACCCTACTATCTATACCTTCATTAACCCTACTATTTATACCTCCATTAACCCTACTATCTATACCTCCATTAACCCTACTATCTATACCTCCATTAACCCTACTATCTATACCTTCATTAACCCTACTATTTATACCTCCATTAACTCTACTATCTATAACTCCATTATTACCACTATCTATACCTCCATTATCAATACTATATATGCCTCCTTTATCATCATCAATATCTCCTTTATCATATGTTATCTCTTCTATCTCGCTCTCTTATCTCTCCTCATACAAAGAACAATTCAACAATGGCATATTTAATCTGTAAGTATATTTCAACTTAATAAAGAATTCTTCTCAATCTGAAACACAATAGATTGATTAATATCCAACCGACTAAATTAACATTTCTTTTGTTTAGTTATTGATAAATTATTTCCATTTGATTTTGTATTATTATCGAATATAATTTTATTGTATGTTAACGGGTTTTGGGTTTATTTCGCACCAGTTTTCTCGTTAACCAATATACAAATCCTTATATGGCATGTTAATTGTCCAATCAAATCAGTCTGATTCCGGTATGCCCTTGTCGATGGACAGTGCTCGTCCTCCCACCGAAGCGGAACCGGGAACACTAAACGTTACACTGGCAGCAACACCTAGTTAGTAGTTGTAGTTGGTTGCACATTTATTCTGTTTACGCCCTATGCTTTGTCCGCTGTAACAATCCACAAACACTGGTCATCGTTCTAGAAACTAAATGATGTAATGATTGTATGTTTTTATGCAATTTACGTAATAATATATGTTTTGTTGTTATTATATATTAGTTCTTTCTTGTTCATCTTTTCACCTGATTATATAATTATGTGAAAATTAATTGTTCATTTCATTTTCTTTAATGTGTTCTTTTGTAGTAAGAATTAGCAAAACCTGTTAGTTTAAAAAACTACCTTTATCATATATATTTACATATAAACTTATTCTTTAATCTATTTCAATATTGTCAAAAATGAATATCAAGAAATATTATTACGAATTTGCTTTTACCTCTAACTTCTAATATCTTGTAACGTATTCAGGAATAGACAAGATGACCGAAAAGTCAACAGCTTCCTCTGCGGCCGGCATTCTTGACCCACTGACCCTTAACCCCGCCGAACCATCTGACCCCTCTATGCCACCATTAACAAAATCTACAAGTAACGTTAGCTGTGTGACGATTCATTCGATGATACTTAAGGATGTGATTAAAGAAGTGATTCCCCTTGAACAATAGATTACCGACTTATGTCATTACTTATGTATTTTAGACGCACAACAGTTAATACTGAATATATTTTAAAAGCATATTACCTTTCTACTTCAACATTACCTAAAGGAACACAACTCTCAATCTCCTCCTCCTTCAATTTATAAGAATCTTTCATCTGATTGTTAATCAGAATAAGAATTTATCCTTCGCCATTTTGCCTGTCACACACATATCACCCTCCATACCTCATCCCCTCTCACTAACCCCTCCATACCTCATCCCCTACATATCTCATACCCTCCATACCCCGTACCCTCCATACCTCATTCCCTCTCACTAACTCCCTACATACCTCATTCCCTCTCACTCACCCCCATCTAGTCCTCGTCCTCTCTCACTCGCCCCCATCTAGTCCTCGCCCCCATCTGGTCCTCACCACCTCTCACTCGCCCCCATCTGGTCCTCACCACCTCTCACTCACCCCCATCTAGTCCTCACCACCTCTCACTCACTCCATCTAGTCCTCGCCCCCATCTGGTCCTTACCCCCTCTCACTCGCCCCCATCTTGTCCTCGTCCCCTCTCACTCGCCCCCATCTAGTCCTCACCTCCTCTCACTCACTCCATCTAGTCCTCGCCCCCATCTGGTCCTTACCCCCTCTCACTCGCCCCCATCTTGTCCTCGTCCCCTCTCACTCGCCCCCATCTTGTCCTCACCCCCTCTCACTTGCCCCCATCTAGTCCTCGCCCCCATCTGGTCCTTACCCCCTCTCACTCGCCCCCATCTAGTCCTCACCTCCTCTCACTCACTCCATCTAGTCCTCGCCCCCATCTGGTCCTTACCCCCTCTCACTCGCCCCCATCTTGTCCTCGTCCCCTCTCACTCGCCCCCATCTTGTCCTCACCCCCTCTCACTTGCCCCCATCTAGTCCTCGCCCCCATCTGGTCCTCACCCCCTCTCACTCGCCCCCATCTAGTCCTCGCCCTCTGGAAGTGCGGAAGGAACCTATCGACCGTTCAGACGACAGGATTCGAATATTTCGTCTAGCAACTGGGTTGCCACTCAGGAATGGGTTTACAAAACAAACACACCCACACACATACACACACACACACCCACACACACACCCACACACACCCACACCCACACCCACACACACCCACACACACCCACACACACACACCTACACACACACACACACACATCTCTTGTAATCGTATTAATAAAATTCAGCCGTTATTTCTGTCTAGGCTGCGGAGATTTATAAATTATTTGATTTCAAATAAATTTATGCGATTAGGTTTTTATTCTGCATTATTTTGATGTTGCGTACTTCTGTAATCAACCGAATACACACAAATGTACTCTACTCGTATTTTAAATACTTGAATATACTTATATTATTCTCATTTAATCTACATAGTGTACTCATATACTCATGTACTCACGTTAATTACCATAATCAATCTGCAGGTGAACTCTTGGAAACAAAAACTTCCTTTGCAAACCATAATGAGGCTGTTACAGGTATTGGTGCCTCAAGTAGAGAAGATTTGTATAGATAAGTTAGTTATGATGTAAGAGATAAGTTAGTTATGATGTAAGAGATAAGTTAGTTATGATGTAAGAGATAAGTTAGTTATGATGTAAGCGATAAGTTAGTTATGATGTAAGCGATAAGTTAGTTATGATGTAAGCGATAAGTTAGTTATGATGTAAGCGATAAGTTAGTTATGATGTAAGCGATAAGTTAGTTATGATGTAAGCGATAAGTTAGTTATGATGTAAGCGATAAGTTAGTTATGATGTAAGAGATAAGTTAGTTATGATGTAAGCGATAAGTTAGTTATGATGTAAGCGATAAGTTAGTTATGATGTAAGCGATAAGTTAGTTATGATGTAAGAGATAAGTTAGTTATGGTATAAGCGATAAGTTAGTTATGATGTAAGCGATAAGTTAGTTATGATGTAAGCGATAAGTTAGTTATGATGTAAGCGATAAGTTAGTTATGATGTAAGCGATAAGTTAGTTATGATGTAAGCGATAAGTTAGTTATGATGTAAGCGATAAGTTAGTTATGATGTAAGCGATAAGTTAGTTATGATGTAAGAGATAAGTTAGTTATGATGTAAGCGATAAGTTAGTTATGATGTAAGCGATAAGTTAGTTATGATGTAAGAGATAAGTTAGTTATGATGTAAGCGATAAGTTAGTTATGATGTAAGCGATATGTTAGTTATGATGTAAGCGATAAGTTAGTTATGATGTAAGAGATAAGTTAGTTATGATGTAAGCGATAAGTTAGTTATGATGTAAGCGATAAGTTAGTTATGATGTAAGCGATAAGTTAGTTATGATGTAAGAGATAAGTTAGATATGATGTAAGAGATAAGTTAGTTATGATGTAAGAGACATGGTCTAATGAACACTTCTTCACTTCTCGGCATGTTTTATTTCGTGTAATTATAAACAAATATATAAACTCTTAAAATATATATCTACATATTTTGATGTTAGATATTCAAAAACTAATTTTTTTTTATAAATTTATAACATTTTACATCTATGTGCCCTTAATGGTGCCCTTAATAGTGCCCTTAATGGTGCCCTTAATGGTGCCCTTAATGGTGCCCTTAATGGTGCCCTTAATGGTGCCCTTAATGGTGCCCTTAATGGTGCCCTTAATGGTGCCCTTAATGGTGCCCTTAATGGTGCCCTTAATGGTGCCCTTAATGGTGCCCTTAATGGTGCCCTTAATGGTGCCCTTAATGGTGCCCTTAATGGTGCCCTTAATGGTGCCCTTAATGGTGCCCTTAATGGTGCCCTTAATGGTGCCCTTAATGGTGCCCTTAATGGTGCCCTTAATGGTGCCCTTAATGGTGCCCTTAATGGTGCCCTTAATGGTGCCCTTAATGGTGCCCTTAATGGTGCCCTTAATGGTGCCCTTAATGGTGCCCTTAATGGTGCCCTTAATGGTGCCCTTAATGGTGCCCTTAATGGTGCCCTTAATGGTGCCCTTAATGGTGCCCTTAATGGTGCCCTTAATGGTGCCCTTAATGGTGCCCTTAATGGTGCCCTTAATGGTGCCCTTAATGGTGCCCTTAATGGTGCCCTTAATGGTGCCCTTAATGGTGCCCTTAATGGTGCCCTTAATGGTGCCCTTAATGGTGCCCTTAATGGTGCCCTTAATGGTGCCCTTAATGGTGCCCTTAATGGTGCCCTTAATGGTGCCCTTAATGGTGCCCTTAATGGTGCCCTTAATGGTGCCCTTAATGGTGCCCTTAATGGTGCCCTTAATGGTGCCCTTAATGGTGCCCTTAATGGTGCCCTTAATGGTGCCCTTAATGGTGCCCTTAATGGTGCCCTTAATGGTGCCCTTAATGGTGCCCTTAATGGTGCCCTTAATGGTGCCCTTAATGGTGCCCTTAATGGTGCCCTTAATGGTGCCCTTAATGGTGCCCTTAATGGTGCCCTTAATGGTGCCCTTAATGGTGACCTTAATGGTGACCTTAATGGTGACCTTAATGGTGACCTTAATGGTGACCTTAATGGTGACCTTAATGGTGACCTTAATGGTGACCTTAATGGTGACCTTAATGGTGACCTTAATGGTTCCCTTAATGGTTCCCTTAATGGTGCCCTTAATGGTGCCCTTAATGGTGCCCTTAATGGTGCCCTTAATGGTGCCCTTAATGGTGCCCTTAATGGTACCCTTAATGGTGCCCTTAATGGTGCCCTTAATGGTGCCCTTAATGGTGACCTTTATCGTTACGTTTACCCTCTAGGGGTTTAACCGACGAATCGGAGATTATCAAGTTTCTGCAGCACGGAACTCTGGTGGGATTATTACCAGTCCCGCACCCGATTTTAATCCGCAAGTATCAAGCTAACAGCGGTACTACCATGTGGTTTAGGACCTACATGTGGGGAGTTATCTATCTCAGGTTCTGATGAATATACACAGACTCCTAAATTCTCTATTTCCTTATCCGCACCCACTTTAGCCACTACTCCTAGCCACTACTCCTAGTCACTACTCCTAGCCACTACTCCTAGCCACTACTCCTAGCCACTACTCCTAGCTACTACTCCTAGCCACTACTCCTAGCCACTACTCCTAGCTACTACTCCTAGCCACTACTCCTAACCACTACTCCTAGCCACTACTCCTAGCCACTACTCCTAGCCACTACTCCTAGCCACTACTCCTAGCCACTACTCCTAGCCACTACTCCTAGCTACTACTCCTAGCCACTACTCCTAGCCACTACTCCTAGCCACTACTCCTAGCCACTACTCCTAGCCACTACTCCTAGCCACTACTCCTAGCCACTACTCCTAGCCACTACTCCTAGCCACTACTCCTAGCCACTACTCCTAGCCACTACTCCTAGCCACTACTCCTAGCCACTACTCCTAGCCACTACTCCTAGCTACTACTCCTAGCCACTACTCCTAGCCACTACTCCTAGCCACTACTCCTAGCCACTACTCCTAGCCACTACTCCTAGCCACTACTCCTAGCCACTACTCCTAGCCACTACTCCTAGCCACTACTCCTAGCCACTACTCCTAGCCACTACTCACCACTACTCCTAGCCACTACTAGCCACTACTCCTAGCCACTACTCCTAGCTACTACTCCTAGCCACTACTCCTAGCCACTACTCCTAGCTACTACTCCTAGCCACTACTCACCACTACTCCTAGCCACTACTAGCCACTACTCCTAGCTACTACTCCTAGCTACTACTCCTAGCCACTACTCCTAGCCACTACTCACCACTACTCCTAGCCACTACTCCTAGCCACTACTCCTAGCCACTACTCCTAGCCACTACTCCTAGCCACTACTCCTAGCCACTACTCCTAGCCACTACTCCTAGCCACTACTCCTAGCCACTACTCCTAGCTACTACTCCTAGCCACTACTCACCACTACTCCTAGCCACTACTCCTAGCCACTACTCCTAGCCACTACTCCTAGCCACTACTCCTAGCCACTACTCCTAGCTACTACTCCTAGCCACTACTCCTAGCCACTACTCCTAGCCACTACTCCTAGCTACTACTCCTAGCCACTACTCACCACTACTCCTAGCCACTACTCCTAGCTACTACTCCTACCCACTACTCCTAGCCACTACTCCTAGCCACTACTCCTAGCCACTACTCCTAGCCACTACTACTAGCCACTACTCCTAGCCACTACTCCTAGCCAATACTCCTAGCCACTACTCCTAGCCACTACTCCTAGCCACTACTGCTAGCCACTACTCCTAGCCACTACTCCTAGCCACTACTCCTAGCCACTACTCACCACTACTCCTAGCCACTACTCCTAGCTACTACTCCTAGCCACTACTCCTAGCCACTACTCCTAGCCACTACTCCTAGCCACTACTCCTAGCCACTACTCCTAGCCACTACTCCTAGCCACTACTCCTAGCCACTACTCCTAGCCACTACTCCTAGCCACTACTCCTAGCCACTACTCCTAGCCACTACTCCTAGCCACTACTCACCACTACTCCTAGCCACTACTCCTAGCCACTACTCTTAGGCACTACTCCTAGCCACTACTCCTAGCCACTACTCCTAGCCACTACTCCTAGCCACTACTCCTAGCCACTACTCCTAGCCACTACTCCTAGCCACTACTCACCACTACTCCTAGCCACTACTCCTAGCCACTACTCCTAGCCACTACTCCTAGCCACTACTCCTAGCCACTACTCCTAGCCACTACTCCTAGCCACTACTCCTAGCCACTACTCCTAGCCACTACTCCTAGCCACTACTCCTAGCCACTACTAGCCACTACTCCTAGCCACTACTTCTAGCCACTACTCCTAGCCACTACTCCTAGCCACTACTCCTAGCCACTACTCCTAGCCACTACTCCTAGCTACTACTCCTAGCCACTACTCCTAGCCACTACTCCTAGCCACTACTCCTAGACACTACTCCTAGCCACTACTCCTAGCCACTACTCCTAGCCACTACTCCTAGCCACTACTCCTAGCCACTACTACTAGCCACTACTCCTAGCCACTACTCCTAGCCACTACTCCTAGCCACTACTCCTAGCCACTACTCCTAGCTACTACTCCTAGCCACTACTCCTAGCCACTACTCCTAGCCACTACTCCTAGCCACTACTCCTAGCCACTACTCCTAGCCACTACTCCTAGCCACTACTCCTAGCCACTACTCCTAGCCACTACTCCTAGCCACTACTCCTAGCCACTACTCCTAGCCACTACTCCTAGCCACTACTAGCCACTACTCCTAGCCACTACTTCTAGCCACTACTCCTAGCCACTACTCCTAGCCACTACTCCTAGCCACTACTCCTAGCCACTACTCCTAGCCACTACTCCTAGCCACTACTCCTAGCCACTACTCCTAGCCACTACTCCTAGCCACTACTCCTAGCCACTACTCCTAGCCACTATTCCTAGCCACTACTCCTAGCCACTACTCCTAGCCACTACTCCTAGCCACTACTCCTAGCCACTACTCCTAGCCACTACTCCTAGCCACTACTCCTAGCCACTACTCCTAGCCACTACTCCTAGCCACTACTCCTAGCCACTACTCCTAGCCACTACTCCTAGCCACTACTCACCACTACTCCTAGCCACTACTCCTAGCCACTACTCCTAGCCACTACTCCTAGCCACTACTCCTAGCCACTACTCACCACTACTCCTGGCCACTACTCCTGGCCACTACTCCTAGCCACTACTCCTAGCCACTACTCACCACTACTCCTAGCCACTACTCCTAGCCACTACTCCTAGCCACTACTCCTAGCCACTACTCCTAGCCACTACTCCTAGCCACTACTCCTAGCCACTACTCCTAGCCACTACTCACCACTACTCCTAGCCACTACTCCTAGCCACTACTCCTAGCCACTACTCCTAGCCACTACTCCTAGCCAATACTCGCCACTACATTCTCTACATATCAATACCCATCCTTCACTTGTTACCACGCCCTTTACGAGTTCCTCTACATTTGACTAGATTCTACCTTTGCTCGGTGCAATGCACCCTCTTTATGCCCGTCTCTATACCTATATTTATACCTATACCTTCCCTACTACCACTCGATTCCTATATTCCCCATATCGGAGTAATCTAAACTATACTCTCCAACCATCACATCTGCTCTACACTTTACTTCCTCTTCCTTATCTTCACACTCTCCCCGACCACCTTAATATTCCGCTATACCCTCCTAACCTTAAATGCTAACTCGAGCTCTATTCCTCCTCTCGACGTTACCTTCTGTCATTCCTTACACCATGCGATCTCCTCCCACATCCACTATTCGCGACCTTCACTCACCTTCAAACCCTCGTTCGTCTACAGGAACGTAGATCCTCCGATATGGTACGACACCGGAGTGAAATTGTTTGAAATTCAACGCGTCTGATGTAGGCGCAGATTTCAATAATATCTCGGATCTTTTGAATAGTTATCCGAGTAATTTCTGTTTCCTCGTGTTTCCCAACTTCAATTCAATTCGAAATTGAGTTCAATCGTCTGAGTTTATTTATATATCCGCTTATATTGTTTGACCAATTCAATAGTATTCTATATCGTATTATATAACGTATTCTTTTAAATTCGAACTTTACGTATTTCCACCATTTATTTTTGTCACCATCTATTTCATAAGAATTGAATATTCCCTTAAGAATTTCATCTAATCACGCAGAACATTCCAGAGAACCCGATCTCTACCTCTATTTATTAATACTATGTTACCTCATTACCTACAATTGTGTTTAGTGATTATTTTTTCATTTGCCATTATATATTTGTACAACCATGGTTAAATAAAGTAGAATAGTTAATGTCTAGGAATATACTATATTATATTCCAATATATGTCATATCATATTATATTGTGGAATATTGATTAAATAAAACAAATAATATATTTTGAATGAGAATGTCAACTACTGGACAGTATATATATATATATACATATATATATATATATATATATATATATATATATATATATATACATATATATATATATATATTGTATTTTATCTCGCGTAATACTTTATGTGCTTCGTAAGTCTTCTAAAAGTAGACATTTCATAAGAATAATACTACTGTTGTTGTCTATGCCGTTTGACCATAAGGTTCGAAATAAAATATTTACTAGTCATAAGTTGACCTATTTGGTTTTAACAATTCAAAGAGACTAACTGCCCAGACAACATTGTTGACAATAATATTACAATTTATGTAATTTTAAATATTTTATATATAAAATGTTTAAAATTACAATAAATTTTATATCTTAAATTAATATAAAAGAAATATTGTTACAAATAAGAAATTAAGTCACTTGCAATATTGGATAGAATATACAAAATTAGTAACTAATTCATAATTCTTGAATGAGAATAATAATTAAAACCGAACATGATAGTATGTTAATTCTAAAATAATGCAATAGGATGTGGATTTTATATTAATTTTTTAATTACATGCTTATATATAACAATAAAATCGTTTTACTCACTATATTAGGCACTACTGTCAGATCCAGTTCTTACGTGTACAAAAGAAATAGATGCCCAATTAAACTGCACATAATATCATATTAAAATTATTACTAATTTCCCATAGCACTATATGAAAGATATAATATTAATTTGCAATATGATAATGTAGAAAACATCTATGATTTATTCATATTCTATGTCAAAAGTCATTGGTTACCATTTTCAAATTTTTATTCAAATCCATTTTATAAATATAGGATATTTTTAATACTCGTTAGTATTATTTTTCTTTCCATAATGACAATTTATTAAGATAATTTAATGATATAAAATTAAGATAGTGATCAATCGAAATATCCATTATATATAACGTGTTTTTAAAAAATTAATTAAATATTTTTATAATAATATCATAATATATTATACATATAAATTGATATAAAGTTCTACACGGGGGCTAAATAATAATAAAAAAAAATGTATTCAAGATTTAAAATTTAAATGAGTGTAGTTTAATTCATTAGGCCTTGTTGATACGCTGCATACTTTGAATGATATGTACATCGTGCATTGTGCACTGTACAGTTATTTATTATGTATTGTAGTAAATTTCAATCGGCATTGACTAGAGAGGCTGTGAATTGTGCTGATTTGTTTAAAAATAATATTATTATAATTCGTGCAATTTCCACGTCATTGTGATTCATATGTGGTTTATTTAAATTTTATAGAAATTGAAGTGATCTTGATTTATCTTTTATACGTGTTATACGTGTTATACGCAGATATTTCCAACTATATGGTTAATTTTAATTGTATAGATATTTAACTGATACCAATATAGCTTTTATTTGTTACACGCTGATATTTCCTAATATATTCCATATAGATATTATATGTGATACATTTTAATATTATTAACAAATAAGCATATTACCCAAATTATATTATTTTTCAACATTTAAGATAATAGAACAAATTTGTGGAAATTTAACGATATTACATTTTCATACCATCTTTATGGAATATATTGAATAATTTTTGCCCAACAAATTTCAATGCGTCTGCCATGTACACCTCAAATAAATCTGTCAGCTGAATATGCATTTCCCCCATATTATTTTATTTTTCTATTGACAAAATGTTGAAAAATAGTACTGGGAAAATGCTATAAATATTAGATAAACTATCATATGATATATATTTGGAGATACCTGCGTGTAACACATAAAAACTATAGCGAGACCAATTTAATATCTATCAAATTTAAATCAATCATATATGAACTACAAAGACGTGTAATTGAAAACAGTTTTGTAAATAATATTATTTGTAGACAAATCAACACAGCCTCTAGCCAGTGCCATTTCCACCATTTATTATAATACTATATTGGCTTTATAATACTGTATTGGCTTTATAATACTATATTGGCTTTATAATACTATATTGGCTTTATAATACTATATTGGCTTTATAATACTATATTGGCTTTATAATACTATATTGGCTTTATAATACTATATTGGCTTTATAATACTATATTGGCTTTATAATACTATATCTGCTTTATAATACTTTATTGGCTTTATAATACTATATTGGCTTTATAATACTATATTGGCTTTATAATACTATATTGGCTTTAAATTGGCTTCCACATATAACTTTACTTGCTGACAATCATAGATTCTAGAAAATATATTTATTTCTTTAATAGTTATTTAATTTGACACACCTGATTTATGTATATGTATTACCGTCGATAATGATTTGCTTTTATATTATAAATTGTATATGTATGATTTTAATAATATTATTTATATAATTTATAAAATGACAAAAATTTTTTTTTAATAATTTAGAATTTTGACATTGCAAAAACTGGGAAAAACTGTTTTTACTGCAGTCGTTATAATAATTATTAGAAACCTACTTTTTGCAATATATATATTACATATATTATAATGTTTGCATATTTTATATTATCTACGTCATATATAAATTTATATATTTATTTATTAAAATTTAGTAATGTTCGAATAAGATTTTAAAAAGTTGTATTCCTAGGCACATTTAGTGGGGAGGTATAGAGAATGTATATATATCCAAGTGATACTTTAAAGTAAATATTATTTGTAGATTGTGACACTGACAGTAATAATGATTATAAAATTAATTTGATAGTTTACATTATTGCATTTTATTTTGTTATAATTATAAATTAAGATTTACCTTTTATTTAGTTATATATTTCAAAAGAATAATATATCTATATTTTAACTATATTTTAGATTATGTTATAAACAAATGTAATATATATTTTAGTGAAATTACGTTATAACAAATAATATGTAAGTATGAAATTACTAATTAACTATTTAGTATATTCTAGAAATTCACTGTTACCAAAATACACTTTATTAATATAACTGAATAGATTGTAAAAGAAAACTAATTTATAATTGCAATTGTTGACAGGTTAAAGTGGTAAAATGACTTACACAAAGTCCGACTATAAACATGGAGCCATCGTGAAAATAAATCTTAAGAATTTCATGTTATATTATATTATTAACAAGATTTTACTCAATTATATTTTACACGCATTTTAACAATAGACAAATTATTATGTATCACCGTCTATTTATCATTATTGTGTTAACTTTTATTATATAACCCATAACCATCATCATTATTATAAATAATATATTCGTAAACAGTACGTTCACAAATATTGAATTAATTCCGGGACCATTTTTAAATTTAATAATTGGAGCTAATGGTTTGTCACACTCTTATATAATATCATAAATATTTATTATAAATTTAGTAGAGAAATATAATTTTTATAATATATAATTATGATATTAATTTTAAAATTTTATGATTCAATTGTCATTCATACCACCTCCATAGATACTCAATTCTCGCGGACTCCTCTCCCATACCCCACTATCTTATGTACCCTCTTCCCGTCGACGTAGCACCCTCTCCTACGCCCTCTCCTACGCCCTCTCCTACACCCTCTCCTACACCCTCTCCTACACCCTCCCCTACACCCTCTCCTACACCCTCTCCTACACCCTCTCCTACACCCTCTCCTACACCCTCTCCTACGCCCTCTATAACGCCCTCTCCTACACCCTCTCCTACACCCTCTCCTACACCCTCTCCTACATCCTCTCCTACATCCTCCCCTACGCCCTCTCCTACATCCTCCCCTACGCCCTCTCCTACACCCTCTCCTACACCCTCTCCTATGCCCTCTCCTACGCCCTCTCCTACACCCTCTCCTACACCCTCTCCTACACCCTCTCCTACACCCTCTCCTACACCCTCTCCTACATCCTCTCCTACATCCTCCCCTACGCCCTCTCCTACATCCTCCCCTACGCCCTCTCCTACACCCTCTCCTACACCCTCTCCTACGCCCTCCCCTACGCCCTCTCCTACACCCTCTCCTACACCCTCTCCTACACC
This sequence comes from Osedax frankpressi, assembly GCA_964035775.1. NCBI lineage: Eukaryota > Metazoa > Annelida > Polychaeta > Sabellida > Siboglinidae > Osedax > Osedax frankpressi. Next base: position 27,920,738 of record OZ038316.1, read on the forward strand.
CTCTCCTACACCCTCTCCTACACCCTCTCCTACACCCTCTCCTACACCCTCTCCTACACCCTCTCCTACACCCTCCCTTACACTCACCCCTCCAGGCACTGGTAAGTCTTCTGTGCTGTGCGCCATTTGCCTTGGTCTGGCTGGCAAGCCAGGCGTGCTCGGACGTTCCGAAAACGTATCCGGTTTCGTGAAACACGGCTGCATTGAAGCTTCCATCAAAATAGAACTGTACGTTGGCACAGCATCTCTACCTAGATATCACTAACTATCTAATCACTGACTATCTAATCACTAACTATCTAATTACTAACTATCTAATCACTAACTATCTAATCACTAACTATCTAATCACTGACTATCTAATCACTAACTATCTAATCACTGACTATCTAATCACTAACTATCTAATCACTAACTATCTAATCACTAACTATCTAATCACTAACTATCTAATCACTAACTATCTAATTACTAACTATCTAATCACTAACTATATCTAATCACTGACTATCTAATTACTAACTATCTAATCACTAACTATCTAATCACTAACTATATCTAATCACTAACTATATCTAATCACTAACTATCTAATCACTAACTATCTAATCACTAACTATCTAATCACTAACTATCTAATCACTAACTATCTAATCACTAACTATCTAATCACTAACTATCTAATCACTAACTATCTAATCACTAACTATCTAATCACTAACTATATCTAATCACTGACTATATAATTACTAACTATCTAATCACTGACTATCTAATCACTAACTATCTAATCACTAACTATCTAATCACTAACTATCTAATCACTAACTATCTAATCACTGACTATCTAATCACTAACTATATCTAATCACTAACTATCTAATTACTAACTATCTAATCACTAACTATCTAATCACTAACTATCTAATGTGAACGCATTAAGATTTGTGATATTTAGTTAGATATAATTTACGTATTTGTACAAAATGGCAAATATGATGAAAAACTATTTTTGACCAATCAGACTTTCTAATCTAGTTTCTACTTTTTAATTACTTCATATTTAAACCATACAAATTTAACTTTGTTTGAAAGTTTTGTCTATCAGTTTACTAACATAGAACTTCTTTTGAATGTATGAATGAATTTCCTGAATAATGATTATGTAATAGTCGACTTCCCATAAAAAGAATTAACTTTATTTTCCTTATTAGATGTAATTTGGAGGGAGATAATTGGGTGATTGAACGGAGAATTAAAGATAACAGCTCAAATTGGTTTATAAACAAAAAAGCAGTGATCAACAAAACGGTTATTATGGAGGGAGATTGCAAGAGATGCAGAGGAAGGAGGATAGAAATAGTGGGAGAAGGATCCGGAGGGAGAGAGAGAGAGCGTGTGTGAGGGGTTGGATGGAGGAGGGATGGAGAGACAATAATGAGAAATAACTCTATCGCAGGTGGACGCACTTGTCACAAGTTTAAATGTGCAGATGAACAACCTCTGTCAGTTTCTACCTCAGGACCGAGTTGCAGACTTTGCGAAAATGACCAACCAACAGATGCTGATAAGCACTGAAAATGCGGTAAGTGATCCCGTTCCCTTGACCTCTGATCTCATGATTACATAATTTCGATTAGATAGTTAATTGATATTCAATCTATTAGAAATAAATTATTAAACTAAGGTATGCATATTTATATCTCATTTAGATTAATTATAGATAGTAAATTATTTTATATTGTAGATATACTATCTCTAAACCTAATAACATTTATGTTATATAAGGATAGATTAAGTAATTAGATATATATATGACGTAAACATTATTTTGTTTTATTATATCTACAATATAAAACAATTTACTAATAATTAACTAAAATTTATAATTTCAATATCCTTAAATTTCAAGTACATTTTACTTCTGAATAAAATGCATCAATATGATTGTAGTCTTAATCTGACTTTTGTCTATTCAGATAAACAAAGACATCTATAAGCAACACAAATTACTTATGGAAACCAGCAAAGATGTCAATAAACAAAATTTAAAAATGGACACGCTCGAAGAATCTCTGAAATTGGTTTTTATCTCGGCTTTAAATTACGAATTATGTTATTAAATAAATTAGACGAGATCATTGTTATTCAATTTAATTAACCTATATAAAATGAATTATATAATAGTATAATAAATAACAGTAAATTATGTAAACTTCTGTATATATTGATATTGATATTGATATTGATAAAGATATTGATATTAATATTGATAAAGATATTGATATTAATATTGATTTTGATATTGATATTGATATTGATATTGATATTAATATTGATATTGATATTGATATTGATATTGATATTAATATTGATATTGATAGTGATATTGATATTGATATTGATAGTGATATTGATATTAATAAAGATATTGATATTAATAAAGATATTGATATTAATAAAGATATTGATATTGATATTGATATTAATATTGATATTAATAAAGATATTGATATTAATAAAGATATTGATATTGATATTGATATTGATATTAATATTGATATTGATATTGATATTGATATTAATAAAGATATTGATATTAATAAAGATATTGAAATTGATATTGATATTGATATTGATATTGATATTGATATTGATATTGATATAAATAAAGATATTGATATAAATAAAGATATTGATATTAATAAAGATATTGATATAAATAAAGATATTGATATTAATAAAGATATTGATATTAATAAAGATATTGATATTAATAAAGATATTGATATTGATATTGATATTAATATTGATATTGATATTAATAAAGATATTGATATTAATAAAGATATTGATATTAATAAAGATATTGATATTGATATTGATATTGATATTGATATTGATATTAATAAAGATATTGATATTAATAAAGATATTGATATTAATAAAGATATTGATATTGATATTGATATTAATAAAGATATTGATATTAATAAAGATATTGATATTGATATTGATATTGATATTAATAAAGATATTGATATTGATATTGATATTAATAAAGATATTGATATTAATAAAGATATTGATATTGATATTGATATTAATAAAGATATTGATATTAATAAAGATATTGATATTGATATTGATATTAATAAAGATATTGATATTAATAAAGATATTGATATTGATATTGATATTAATAAAGATATTGATATTGATATTGATATTGATATTGATATTGATATTAATAAAGATATTGATATTGATATTGATATTAATAAAGATATTGATATTAATAAAGATATTGATATTAATAAAGATATTGATATTGATATTGATATTAATAAAGATATTGATATTAATAAAGATATTGATATTGATATTGATATTGATATTGATATTGATATTAATAAAGATATTGATATTGATAAAGATATTGATATTAATAAAGATATTGATATTGATATTGATATTAATAAAGATATTGATATTAATAAAGATATTGATATTAATAAAGATATTGATATTGATATTGATATTGATATTGATATTAATAAAGATATTGATATTAATAAAGATATTGATATTGATATTGATATTAATAAAGATATTGATATTAATAAAGATATTGATATTGATATTGATATTAATAAAGATATTGATATTAATAAAGATATTGATATTAATAAAGATATTGATATTGATATTGATATTGATATTGATATTAATAAAGATATTGATATTAATAAAGATATTGATATTGATATTGATATTGATATTAATAAAGATATTGATATTAATAAAGATATTGATATTGATATTGATATTAATAAAGATATTGATATTAATAAAGATATTGATATTAATAAATATATTGATATTAATAAAGATATTGATATTGATATTAATAAAGATATTGATATTGGTATTGATATTAATAAAGATATTGATATTGGTATTGATATTAATAAAGATATTGATATTAATAAAGATATTGATATTAATATTGATATTGATATTGATATTAATAAAGATATTGATATTAATAAAGATATTGATATTAATAAAGATATTGATATTGATATTGATATTGATATTGATATTGATATTGATATTAATAAAGATATTGATATTAATAAAGATATTGATATTGGTATTGATATTGATATTGATATTGATATTAATAAAGATATTGATATTAATAAAGATATTGATATTAATAAAGATATTGATATTAATAAAGATATTGATATTAATAAAGATATTGATATTGATATTGATATTAATAAAGATATTGATATTAATAAAGATATTGATATTAATAAAGATATTGATATTAATAAAGATATTGATATTGATATTGATATTGATATTGATATTGATATTAATAAAGATATTGATATTAATAAAGAGATTAGAACGTTACGAGATTGTTAAAGTTTCTGAGGAAGGTTACCGAGAAAGGGAACTTTTGATTGAAATTGTGAAATGTTTGAAGAAAAAGAAAATAGTTTTGGTTAAAATTATTCCTTTTTCTTATTTGAAATTATTCTATGAGTTAATAAATGTTTCTTCTTATATTTTAAATGTTCATATTTCCAATTTAAATTGTAATACTAACCGATGCAATAATATAGTTTACACTTATATGTTACTGTTCGCAGATGTTTGAGAATAAATGTGAAGAGTATAGACTTGGTAAGGCGAATCTTGAAGAATTAGTAAAAATCATAAACAAACTCCGCAAAGAAATTATCCCTAAAGAAATGCTCCTCAAAAAGAATCTCGATAAATCGGAAAATTTGCTCGAAAAATGTAAATGCCAGGTGAGTTTCAATAATTACTAATCTGTTTTAATTTTCTACGAATAATATTGAAAATAATTGCACATCAAATTGTAATCGCGTTTAATCCAATTGTTGTCTTGGGCAATAGGTCGACATCTTTGATTTGAACTACGGCAAGTATCGTTTACATATTGAACAATTGAACGACTGCTCCGTCGAGGTTAAGATACGATGGCGTCGAATCATTCTTTAATTCCACTTTCTCTTATTGCCCGCTGAAGTGCCGCCCGACACATATACACCCCTACGCCGTTATCGCTCTCTAATAATGTCGCTCCGACCGATAATTAATAACTGCCAATACTCGACAACAATTAAACTCCATCTCATCACTAATTGAAATCGACTCTAGAAAAATGATCTCCTCCTCCAATCTCTATGTTTATTAACATCAATTCAACTCTCGGAACTACAAATACTCCTTTACTACTTACTCCTCTTTACTCTACTCCGATATCTCTTACACGACCGATCCAGGCCTTATGTTGCCATCGAGATTACGTGTAAACCAAGTCCAATTGTCCGCCCGGCCAATCCCCCAAATCTATACACAATCTATACACAACTCCGCTACTCGATACTAAACCGCTGGTCTAGGTCATTCCGCGGGTACTCGACCCCGCTCGTCGATACCCCGCACCGCCTATCCCCCCACCCATCCCTCTAACGACGCCCACGTGAACAGATTGATGAAATCCACGAGGATTTGAGTAAAAAGAAAATGGAGAAGGAGAACGAGAAAAAGAAAGTGGAGCAGCAGAAAACGTTAATTTCCGATATGAAAAAAGAGATCAAGACCCTCGATGAAAAGCAGGATTTTCAGGTTATTGAATGACATTTGCGTAGCGAATCACACTTCCTCGGGTTGATTAGTGCCCCTTATTGCCACCTGGTGAGTTATTTTACGTAATTACCTTATTTACGAGCCTTAACCTCTTTTTCAAGTTACGTCCATATTGTTAATATTTACACCTAAAATGGTCTATATAAACTTATTAATTATTTGATTGATCCAATAAACGAGATGGTTTTTATTTGACAACTCAATTCATTGATTATTCACTAAATTAATGTTTTATTATAATAAAAACAAGTTGATAAGAATAATAGTAATAATTTAGAAAAATTAAAATATATTTATTTTAGAAAATATTCATTAAATATTAACTATCACAATATCTAACCAAGGTTGTATAGCATCAGCATATATCCAAATTGTATTTTGTTACACGAAATGCGTGTGAGCTATTTCAAAAGTATTTCCACTGTTTCGCAGAAAGATATCAACAACCTTAAGAGTGAAATCAACGTTTTGACTACGAAAATGTATCACCAGAAAGTCGAGACCAAGAATATTGGAAATCATATTGCAGAGGTTGAAGGTCATATGGCTCGTGAGATCAGACTTCTCAAGGATTTAGTGAGCATTCGGATGCAGAAAATCTCAATGTTAGTAAGTCCGCAGTTTGTGTCAAGTTGGTAAATAGGATTATAGTTAGTACTGCCGAGCTTGAAACTATAATTTCTTTTGGATATTAGGAGACACTCATTTGAGAAATAAAATGCATTATTATGTAATTCTGCATAATAATCCATAATAATCACTCGTCGAATGCAATATATACGCATTGTAGACTGAAATCCACCGACTCCAATGTCTTCTCTGCCTACACCTGGCTTCAAGACAACCGCCATCTGTTTAAATATGAGGTGTGCGGACCCATCATGATTGAGGTTCGAGGCAATCCGTGTCCCCGTTCACTCCCCAGCCTCCATATC
>OZ038316.1:27927566-28000428 GCA_964035775.1 Osedax frankpressi
TAATTAATTTAGTAAAGTTCACCGAGATAAAGAATAATCTAGATTAAGATGTGTAAATGCTTTACTATTTATTAAATTAAGTAAAATAGATGCAGTTTATGTTATTCATACATTTTGATAAATATTGACAAATTTCTTATAATATACCATTATTATGTGATTATTTGTATTCTATTATGAGATAACAATATGTCCTTTCAGGACAAACAAATCTCAATCTTATGTGGGAAGAGATTTGGCAAGATGTGATACCAGGTTTATTGTACAAATTCATATTTACTGACATTATATTATTACATCATAATGTATCAGTTTTATAAATAATTATTGTTCGTAAAACATAAAATTGAATTAAATTTTGTATAAATTTAATATTTTAATCAATACATTTTATATAACTTAACAAATTACTCCCGATTCACTTTTAAAATCTCTGAAATCTCACTGAATAGCTAATCGATGATTACATTTAATGTGATTTCTGCAACCACCAGGCACCGAGTGCAGTGCTATTCGACTTTACTTCGATGATATCATGGAATTAAGTCGCACGATGTTGAAATGCGACAACTGGAATAATCGCTCTCAAGCTTGTCGTTCAATTAGCCATGCTGTGAAAATAATATCCAAGAGTGCGGTGAGTGTATGTCACTCTGTGTGTGTATGTGTGTGTGTGTGTGTGTGTGTGAGTGTGTATATGTTAGGGTGTGTGTATGTGTGAATGTGTGCGTGTGTGTGTGTGTCTGTCACTTTGTGTGTGTGTGTATCTGTCATTCTGTGTGTGTGTGTGTGAATATATGTTTATGTGTGTGTATATGTATGAGTGCGGGTGTGTGTCTGTCACTTTGTGTGTGTCTGTCTGTCATTCTGTATGTGTGTGTGTCTGTCACTTTGTGTGTGTGTGTCTGTCACTCTGCGTGTGTGTATATGTGTGTGTGTGTGTATATATGTGTGAGTGCGGGTGTTTGTTTGTGAGTGAGTGAATGTCTGATTTGTAATTTGTGCTTTATCCATTTAAACACAGATATTCAGTCTTTCACCCAATCAGGTATATATAGAATATTACTTTATATTATTGTTATATCCATGTTAAATATTGTAAATAGAATTACTCATTGTTTCAAATATCAGACTGATAACTACTTGAATGAAATCAATTTGGAACCGGTTTTTGATGATTTGGTTGCAGTTGTTGGCAAATCGTGGGATGGAAAAGTAAGCTTTCCTTGTATAATACATAATTCTAAAGTACTATATCTTGATTTTTTAAATTTCCTTGATATTGGCTATTTTCTCTGTTGTCAAGGTTCCCTCCCTCCCTCCCTCCCACCCTCCCTCCCTCCCTCCCTCCCTCCTCCCTCCCTCCCTCCCTCCCTCCCTCCCTCCCTCCCTCCCTCCCTCCCTCCCTCCCTCCCTCCCTCCCTCCCTCCCTCCCTTCCCTCCCTCCCTCCTATAGTTGTCTCTGAACTATATTAATATTGTATTTAGGAACATGTGATTAGATGTTTATCTGTGATCCTGGTGGACAACAAGTTTGTAATAATCTTTTGCAATTTGTTGATATTTATTAATTTTTCAATTATTTTTATATTCAATAAATATTAATATTTCAGTTATGTTAAAAGAATTTCTTATTTTTATCAAAATAATTAATAAATTACTAAAAATCAAAACAATCATTTCTACTATGAATTATAACGATGCATTTTTTAGATCAATTTCCAAAAAATGGAACAAAGATAAAATCCTGGAAGTTATTTTCCGTTTGCAAAAAATTGCATTCAAAGTAGAACATAAAACTCAGGTGATAATCTTTTCTATTTCCTTTAGAATGTTGAAATCCTAAATATAAAATATTTAAACTTTTACTCGCAATGCAATTTCTATTTCAACAATTTTAATCGAAACCTCTTTTCACTCTTCAGATTTCCGTGAACAGCATCGAAACTTTAATTGACATCGTCGATGCACACAAATTGGACGTTTCCGATCGGTTCTGGGACCTGCTCAAGTTAACCATCGAAGAGGTAATCGTAACTGACCGCGACGACTGAGCGAGACGTCGACTTCAATCCTATCCGATATCGGGAGACGCGCGGAACAATAACTCGATGCAACATTTCGCAGGAATCCATGGAAGTCGATCAAAATTCTAGAAAGTTCTGCGAACAGTTTACGAAATTCATCTACAAGTTCATGGCTACTGTGTACGAGTACAGCGGTCAAGCGATTAAGAGTTGAGTACCGCGACCGCTCTACCAACGCTACCACGCTACCAACCATACTAATGTCTACGAACCTCAATGTATTCCGTTTCCATTTCTAGACCATAACTTCCCCTAAATTACCACAAGTTCCCCTAAATTACCACAAGTTCCCCTAAATTACCGTAACTTCCCCTAAATTACCACAATTTCCCTAAATTACCACAAGTTCCCCTAAATTACCGTAACTTCCCCTAAATTACCACAAATTCCCTTACAAAGCTGTCTCTCGTATACCAATTAGTTTCCAAACACATATAATCTCTATATTACCACCTCTATACCATACTCCTACATCGTAATCTCTACGCCATTGCCTCTACTCTCCGTCAGCGCTGAAAGTCGAGGCACTGCTGAATCTGTTGAAACAGAAACTCGCTGTGTTACCCTTAAAGATTCAATTTGAATGTCTGAACGTCATTGCGAGGATTTGCCTTGAGTTGGTACGAATGGTAGCAGTTTCACAATTGTGACTTCCGGACATCCAACTCATGGCGACGGGATGTAGTAGTCTTGAGAACTTTTGAGAAAGTAGTCTTGAGAACTCTTTTGGAATGCTTGCAAAATTGGACAATAATTTTATATAAATTAAAAAAAAAAAAAAACACAATACAAAAATTGAATTTTACTTAGATCATGATTTTTAATTTTATGTACAAATTAAATAGAGTTAAAACATGTCTTTATTTATATACAAATATATTTGTATCTAGTTTTTGTATGTGTATTTATTTATTATTGTAAATATATTTATAAGTCTTCTATAGAAATAAATGAAGTAATAGTTTTAACGACATCCCTTGATAATCTTACAAAAAATAAAATGATGATTATTAATAAATAAAAAATTACATTTATTTATATTGGATTTATTAACTAGCATTACTTTCATTTAAAAATCTTTGTTATTTAGTTTTTTCGTGCCTAAATTATTTAATATTTCTGTTCACAATTAGCATCCCTCACTCTTCTGATTGCTAGGTTCTCTGTTCAATCTTGTTAAAACTTTATTACAATGTATTCAGGTACAAAGAAGCTAGTGAGAAAAATGTTGAAATTGACTTATTTCAGGCGAAAAATGTTATGTCAATTATTCCAGAAATTAATAAAATATTATGTTAGTAATTCGACGAGTTTATTAAATTGGTTAGAAATTATGCTTTAGTCATTTAATGATAGAAGTTTAATTGTAGAAATTTAATATCAATAATTTAATAATTGTATTTACTTTGGCATTATTTCAACCTATCTTGTTTTACTGAAATTGCTTTATCTTTCTACAGTGTTCAACAGATCCAGCTCCACAATTTCCATCTGTTTCTATATCATTTCCTGTGTCGGAGAATTATCAAACAGTTAGTTTAACAATCAATTATCAAACAATTATCTAAATAAGGACATTTTAATTATTGAATTCCTTAGTTGAATCTTTGATGGGTTATATTTTACAAAATATTAGTTAATATATAAATTGTATTGCTACCTTTTTCAAAAAATATGAGTTTAATGAATTTATCTCATTGGAAATAATAAATGTATTTGTGCAAAGTTTTGTGATGCTGATTTATATAATTATTAAGAATAATAATTAGTAAGAATAATAATTATTAAGAATAATAATTATTAAGAATAATAATTATTAAGAATAATAATTATTTAGAATAATAATTAATAAGAATAATAATTATTAAGAATAATAATTATTAAGAATAATAATTATTAAGAATAATTATACATTATTAAACATTATCATTGTAGAAATATAACTGTATGCAACATTACAATTATATTTGGTTTCTGATAAAATTGTTGAAAAAATGTGATTCTGATTTGACCATTTAACAAAGTTATTAATAATTCTCATTTAATGCTTTAGAAATCGGGGAATTGGATTATTTCATCGAGCTTCTCGGTTCAGAATCAATTGCAATCATCAAAGAACACGGCAAAGATATCCATAATAAACCAGCATCCAGTGTTCGAATCGTAATCATGGATCTTATTAACTTACTGAAAATTGAGTAGAATTTGTTTACTGAATTGTATTCCTTGCATCATTACAATGTATTCTCATCAAATAACTTATCTCCTTCTTCAGGCATATCTTTATTTATAATTTATTGATAATAAAATATTTTTTAATATCGAATCATTTTAATTTGTGGCAATCATTTCGAGTGTCTCCAGACAGGTGTAATATTTTTGTGAAGTCATTTAAAATGTTCGTAAATATAATAAAGAATAATATTTATGGCAATCGATGAATTACCCGATGGAGTTTTCTTTGCAATTACGTTAATGAAACTTCCTTTAAAATAGATTGATTTAATAGATGTATAATATATTGCTAAGTTTATATATTGTAAGTATAGTTAAAGTATAAGTTATAGTTATAAGTATTGTAAGTATAGTCTAAGTTTATAAGTTTATATTGCTATATATTGTAAGTTTATGTATTTCACATATGTATGAGAAATTTAAATCAATAATTGTATTATTTACCTAAAGTGATACCGATATTGTAAATGAAATCACATGAATTGTTAGTTTTATATTTATAACAGATTGAATACACCCAGCAAATAATTGGGGTGATTTATATTGTGTAATATTTTAATATATAGGGAAATCTGAAGAATAAAAATGTAATGAGAACATTTCTATAATATACAAGACACTATTATTTATTATGATTATAATATAAAGTTATAACTATAAATTTATGGATTAGCTTTTGAATAAAGTATTTTAAAATATTATATTACAATATAGATATTATTATTTAAACGGGTTTTTTTCAGTATTAATTCATTCATTTCGTATTAAATATCTTTATTAAATATGAAATATTATATTATTTTATACATTTATTTATAAGCCAAATGTTTAAACATCTAGATCTACCTTGATGAGTCATTACAAGAACTTAACTCACGGGTATTAAGAGTTTCTTTATAACATTACTAAATACGGAAATATTTATTTCACATCTATATCTAGATATTTAAAATAGTCTATTAATTGCTGTATGGTGGTAAATTCATTTACATCCTGAATTAGATCAGTTTCGTTTAATTTAGTATATTTTCTTTTCTAAAATCAAGTTAAATTAATTATGTTTAATAATATGTATATTATATTAAAATATATATAAATATAATTTAATATATACAATTAGTATATATATTATTATATAGATACTGTAGCGTATGTATGTCCTGCAATACCAGACAACTTTCCTGATATATTGATATCGTATATTTATCTATATATATATTAGCAATCTATATTCCTACAAATCTTCTCCTATTTATGATTATATAGTTTGTGAAAAAGTTTTGTGTGTAAGCTATTCGTTAGTTTCTATATTGTTAAGCAGAGTCATTCTAACCAGGAGTCTACATTGGACATAGCCTACCTATTCTATAGAAATGGTGATTTTATGATATTTTATAATTTTACTATATAGTATAAAGACTAGTATATAAACATGTATATACACTAGCATATAGACTAGTTTATAGAATAGTTTATAGATTAGTTTATAGACTAATTTATAGATTAGTTTATAGACTAGTTTATAGACTAGTTTATAGACTAGTTTATAGACTAGTTTATAGACTGGTTTATAGACTAGTTTATAGACTAGTTTATAGACTGGTTTATAGACTGGTTTATAGACTAGTTTATAGACTAGTTTATAGACTAGTTTATAGACTAGTTTATAGACTAGTTCATAGACTGGTTTATAGACTGGTTTATAGGCTGGTTTATAGACTAGTTTATAGACTAGTGTATAGACTATAGTCTATAATAACATGTATTATTGCTAACTTCGGTTTCATGATATTTTTCAATGTCTTGCATTTTTTGTAGTATTATTTTATTTTGCTTGTGTTTATTCCTATTCCATTGTCTTAATATCAAGTACTCCCGTTATAATTTGTTTTTCTTGTAGATAATCTTTTAATAATTCTAATTTCCTCCCCAAAACGCTATATTTATATGTTATAATTATCGTTATACCGATAACTCAATATATAACATAATCATTATTTCTTAACGTTTTACTTTTGATGCCAATATGTGAAATTATATTTTTAATTGTTTAAAATAATACACTTTTAATATGTTTTAGTTTATTATTAGTGATGTTAAGTAATTATAAAAGTTTTTTCTTGTGACTATACCAGGATGTTTCGAATTAATAATTATTAATTATTAGCTTTAATTAATTTTATTAATTAAGGCTTTTCAAATCTTCTCAGGTCTTCCGTGTCTATAAAGTGATTTCATTCATATACAAAATACAATTAGAATACATATAGATATATACTGCCTCACTGTATATGATGATACTATAATTGCTGACATATATATATATATATATATATATATATATATATATATATTTTAGCTTATCTATACCATCATACTGTTGTAACGGTTTATTTGCTTACAAATCGAAATCTACTGATGAAATATCTGTAGAAGGTTAATTAAGCTTTTAAATGATCAGGGGTTATGGTTCATGTAACCGGTAGAGTTAATTAACTCCAATATTAATCACAATATTACAATAGATACCGTCTCATTTCTACAGTTTTAATCAATTTAATTTATTAGATTTACATTAAGAAATATGTAATCTGAGATGCATCTAAAACTACCTTATAATGAAAGTATCAACTGATCCTGCAATAGAATCATCTACGGCCATTAATAATATGACTTTCCAATGTTCTAACCCTTTAATTTTGTAATCTATAACGAAACCTCTATCTACCAAATATGTTTTCAGATTGAAATACGAATTTAGTTACCATTGCAAGAAATCAGATAAACTCTACACGACTAACACACACATACGCTGGTGACTAAACTATGCATTAATACCCACCATATCGTTTGTGATTAACTGGTTTTCTATAATTATTATTATTATTATAATATATGTTACGATCCCTATTTTTAATAAACCTGCTACTATAATGAGTTCATATAACAAATAACTAGAGAAATATAAGAAACTATGAACAAATTATACCGCTTGTTGTTAATGGTATGAAACTAAAAAAATAATGATATTATTATATCACTATATATAAGGAAAATATAAATATTTTAATATATAAGTTTAATTGATTATCATTATATACATATACCCATATATATATATATATATATATATATATATATATATATACAAACACACATACACACACACATATATATATATATATATATATATATATATATATATATATAGTTTTTGTTCTTTGAGGAATTAGTGCAAATCAATTAAACTATATTATAAGTATATTTACAATATATATGATCTACATAAAGTATATATAAGGTATTTACGATGTATATATGAGGTATATAATAGGTCCATAGAGAGTATATAGAAATTATATAGAAGGTATATAGGGGATAAATATGTGATGTATATAAGGTCCTAATGGAGAAAATAGGTATGGTGGAACATATACTAATAGGTGAGTTAACTGACAATAGTTATAATACGGATTATTATTAATATTTTGGTTTGCGTAATCATTTTATTATATAGCAACATATAATCAAGGTTAAAGATTATAATCTTGTATGTTTTATATATATGTGTAACATATGCCAAATATATAGTAGTATGTAACAACAAATATTTCCGATAGAGATTTCTGTAAGAGCTGGGGAATATATTATTTCAATTATATGCTGGAATGGGGAATTGTGATAATATAATGTGTAATAATATACTGTAGATCTATAGATTATAGGTGTGAAATTCTATTTTTTAAAAATTATAATTAATTATTTTAATATAATTTTTAAAATTTTAATTATTAAACCTTAATTTTTGTAATTATATACTATAATTGTATTATAATAATTATATTCTGATACAATTTATATACTTATTATAATTATAACGGAAATGTAGAATGATTTAATACATTTTATTTTGATACTACTCACCTATATTTATAAATAATTAAATAGAATGACCCAAAAATTTTATAAATAATTTATGGGTGGGTTTTATCAAATATATATCGCAGTTCTCCAATAAATAACGCAAACATGATTTAATTTTAAAATGCTTTTAACTATATATATAATTAATTAAGAGAGATAATATAAGTAAATAATAAATATAATATATATATAAATATATAATAGTTTTTGTATTAATTAAATACTATATTTTCCGAAGAAATATCATCACATATATACAATGACCATGTTTAGATATTCACAAATAGTAATAGATCATTATATTTTATTTCAACTATAGATATTAAAAGCGCGCGAATCAAATTTAATAAAAGTATTGATTTACTAATATAATTTCTTTACTAGGTTAATTATTATAAGACAGTTATAATTTATAACTATATGTATATTCACTATATATATATATATATATATATATATATATATATATAAAATTATACAAAAATTATACATACGATCTTCATATCTTCATAATCTTCCATTATATAGTACAATAACTGTATAGTAAAATAATAAGGTTATGAATAATATTATTTCCATTGTATAATTAGATACAAATGCAATTAATGTGGATATAGTAGAAAAAATATTCAAAATTTTAGTATTATTAATATTTTGTTAAATTCGGTCGATTGGCGATATGCCCATTGTTATCTGTGATGCCCAACGAAATAACTCTCTCGATATAATTTGTATATTAATTTTATACAATATTTTCTGACGATAATTATTATCTATTATAAGAGGGTATACCTTTCTCTGGGTGCACTATTGTTCACCCAGAGGATGCATTGTCTAGTATTGGTAATTCTGGCGGTTAATTTACTTTACTACTCGAGTAGTAGGATATATCTACTCTACTACTCGAGTAGTAAAGTAGATCTACTCTACCGACCTAGTCTATTTATATGCACAAGTCGAGTGGGTAGAATAGCACATTCTAAAATACTCGATTATACTCTACGTTCCACCGAGTAGAGTTTTCGAATGTTGTACATTACCGAATAGGGATTATAAGTGGTGTACTCTATTGATTCGAGTTAAGTAGTGTACATCACTCGTTCGAGTGAAAGATGTTTGCGTGCGTTTCATAGTGCATTTTTTGAAATAACCAATATTTCATATAGCCAATCATAATATAACTTGTAAATATATTTTGTAATTATATAACCTACTATTAAATCTACTTTAATTTATATTATAATACTGATTTCATAATAATAATTAAAAGAATTATAAATTAAAATAAATAAATGTTAGTAAAAAATTAAATATCACTATTATTGTATAGATAAAACAAAATAACTGATTGAAAAGTAGATTGATTGTAGATTAGAGAATATATTCTCTATAGAGTAGTGTTACATTATCCCGGAACAAAACAGAATAATGGTAGTATTGAGTAGACTAGAGATATGTAGAACATACTATGTATCCTTGATAGGAGCCAAGCAATTATTGAGTATAATATAATTATTGATATATAAATTAGAAAGTATATATGATGAGTCATTAATTCTTAATAAGCAAGTATTGAGTTTAGTATAATTAGCGATTCATAAATTAGAAAATATATATGATGAGTGATTAATATTTTAATTAATTAATATTTATTATATATTAATTAATATTTAATAACTATTAGTCATTGTCTAATCTTATCTTTACTAGAAAATACATTTCAAGTATATAATATAATTTGTATGTTACGACTTTAAATTTATGAACTATAAAAATCAATATTGTAGAACCAAATATATCAAAACATACTTTAGCACTCACTTTATATATTAGATTTATTAATTACATAAGTATTAAATAATAATCTATGGAATATCAATACAAATAATATCTTGTATCTATAGATATTTTTAATAGCTTCACATAAATATTCTATAATTAGTGCGGATTATATTTTTAAATTATTTATATTACAAACGTTATGAAATAAATCTATGATATGCGCCTAAATGAAAATCTAAAACTGGTAGGGAATAAAATCACATTAGTACCCTATAAGAAAAAACATGTCGAAAAGTTAGTTATTAGTTATATTTCATTAATTCAATGTATCAATATAAAACAAAAATTATGAATTATGAATTCATTTCAGAAGATTGGCACGAAAAAAATCCAGCGTGTGTTAGTTGTTGTTTTTAGTGGGCGGGCCTATGGGCAAAGCAGATTCCTTTTATTCGCGATAATCTAAGCAGTTAAATAACAAATAATATCAACCATCAGATTTTGATAATGTTAACAGTGTCTGGATTATTTCCAATAATCATTTTTATATATATTTAATATTTATATAATACACATGTAGATATATATAAATGCTGTATATAATGATGGAAAATGATATATATATATATATATATATATATATATATATAATGTATAATATATAATGTATAATATGTCTACTTATTCTATTATCTGATGTCTTCCCAGATAGTTATAAATAGCATTTTATAGGTCTGATAAAACATCATATATATTTACTTAATACATATTTTTTTAAATGTTTTATTTATTCCATATAAGTAAAGGTGATAAATATTTACAAATTACACTTTAACAATCATAAGAACTGTCTTACTGTGTTACCAATCATCTTTTCCACGGCTTAACTAAGATATAGTTATTTACATAAGTTTAGTTTCATCATGTAACAGATTAAGCAATCAATTGAGAATAATGGCAGCTTTATCATTTAAACGACTTTGGTAGCCTCTTGTACAATGTACATCATTAGTTTGATTATTGAACCTTTATCTTTAAATTTGGAATAATACTCACGAGTCGGATAATTCGTCGACGGGTGAATTTCTATATTCTATTGATTATTCAACTGGTACTACCAACTGGTACTACCAACTGGTACTACCAACTGGTACTACCAACTGGTACTATAGTACACATGTAGATATATATAAATGCTGTATATAATGATGGAAAATGATATATATATATATATATATATATATATATATATATATATAATGTATAATATATAATGTATAATATGTCTACTTATTCTATTATCTGATGTCTTCCCAGATAGTTATAAATAGCATTTTATAGGTCTGATAAAACATCATATATATTTACTTAATACATATTTTTTTAAATGTTTTATTTATTCCATATAAGTAAAGGTGATAAATATTTACAAATTACACTTTAACAATCATAAGAACTGTCTTACTGTGTTACCAATCATCTTTTCCACGGCTTAACTAAGATATAGTTATTTACATAAGTTTAGTTTCATCATGTAACAGATTAAGCAATCAATTGAGAATAATGGCAGCTTTATCATTTAAACGACTTTGGTAGCCTCTTGTACAATGTACATCATTAGTTTGATTATTGAACCTTTATCTTTAAATTTGGAATAATACTCACGAGTCGGATAATTCGTCGACGGGTGAATTTCTATATTCTATTGATTATTCAACTGGTACTACCAACTGGTACTACCAACTGGTACTACCAACTGGTACTACCAACTGGTACTACCAACTGGTACTACCAACTGGTACTACCAACTGGTACTACCAACTGGTACTACCAACTGGTACTACCAACTGGTACTACCAACTGGTACTACCAACTGGTACTACCAACTGGTACTACCAACTGGTACTACCAACTGGTACTACCAACTGGTACTACCAACTGGTACTACCAACTGGTACTACCAACTGGTACTACCAACTGGTACTACCAACTGGTACTACCAACTGGTACTACCAACTGGTACTACCAACTGGTACTACCAACTGGTACTACCAACTGGTACTACCAACTGGTACTACCAACTGGTACTACCAACTGGTACTACCAACTGGTACTACCAACTGGTACTACCAACTGGTACTACCAACTGGTACTACCAACTGGTACTACCAACTGGTACTACCAACTGGTACTACCAACTGGTACTACCAACTGGTACTACCAACTGGTACTACCAACTGGTACTACCAACTGGTACTACCAACTGGTACTACCAACTGGTACTACCAACTGGTACTACCAACTGGTACTACCAACTGGTACTACCAACTGGTACTACCAATTGGTACTACCAACTGGTACTACCAACTGGTACTACCAACTGGTACTACCAACTGGTACTACCAACTGGTACTACCAACTGGTACTACCAACTGGTACTACCAACTGGTACTACCAACTGGTACTACCAACTGGTACTACCAACTGGTACTACCAACTGGTACTACCAACTGGTACTACCAACTGGTACTACCAACTGGTACTACCAACTGGTACTACCAACTGGTACTACCAACTGGTACTACCAACTGGTACTACCAACTGGTACTACCAACTGGTACTACCAACTGGTACTACCAACTGGTACTACCAACTGGTACTACCAACTGGTACTACCAACTGGTACTACCAACTGGTACTACCAACTGGTACTACCAACTGGTACTACCAACTGGTACTACCAACTGGTACTACCAACTGGTACTACCAACTGGTACTACCAACTGGTACTACAAACTGGTGCTACCAACTGGTACTACCAACGGAGGTTCAATTAAATAAGATATAAAGGGTAGACAATAGAATTAAATGCTCACAAGGGAACTGCGTACCTAAATACCATTCTACGAGTGATCGGAGAACTGAATCCGTTGCTTTCTGATATAATGTAACGCTTGTTATAGTCGGGTTTAGCTACATGGTGCCGAGTTGCTAATCCTCTGAATCCGGCCTCAATTAGGAGGTGAAGAGAGTACTTTAACCTGATACCTGGACCTTATCGTGCGACCGTAGTGAAATAAAATAGACTTTTTTCTCAACGTTGTTTACGAAATTGGTTATTCTGTTTATATGTAAAGTATTATTAGCATACCACTGGATATTGATTATTTAATCAAAGTCATATATGCTCATTACTGTTTTCGTTTACTCCTATACCATACATTTGATCCATCTTGCTTTAGATTATGAACATGCTGAATTGTTTATTTATATATATATATATATATGTATATTTATATATTTATAATTTGAGGTCTAGCAGAGTTTGGATTATACTAATGGACTCCTATGAACTGTTTATCCAGATATAACTAGTAAGTATACAAAGCCCCCTATATTCTCTGGAATTACTGGGAGCTATATATGATATATTCTTATTCTATTTTTATTTATATTTTAAACATTTAGATAATGATTGTACCATTCTGTATGTTGGTAATGTAATATATGATATATATAGCATATATACTATATATGTATATATATATATGTATATATATATATATAACTGAGCTATTTTGACATATATATATATATACCAATATATATATATGCCAAAATAGCTCAGTTGGGAGAGCGTTAGACTGAAGATCTAAATGTCCCCGGTTCGATCCCGGGTTTTGGCAGTATTTTTAAATTTAATACATCTTATAAATATTTATATTATTTTACATATAAATTTATAAACCTAATTAATTTTGATAAATTTTCATATTTTATATATATTATAATTTTAATATATATATTAGATATACTATAATATATCATATATCATGAGTATTCATTATATATATATTTATGTATATACTTTCATATAGGCATGTTATATTATATTATAATATAATATATAACCCTATATAGACTTTTAAATATAATATCAATTTTCTTAATAAATATTTTATATATTTATTTAATTATGTATAATTATTTAAACTAAAAATACCTTTCAATATAATTTATAAATATTCAGTTCTAGTTTCACGTATTATCTATACAATTTCGTCATATTACAATAACTACAGGTATGTGTCGTATTGATAATAAATATTCAAAAAATGTCAATGAATTGATTTGTAAATAAAATTCAGTTGTAAATGAATTATCTTAATAATTTTGAAAGTTTAATATTTAGGTATATTGTATATTATCACTTATTCTCGATGAATCAAACTATAATTACATATATTCTAATTGTCAATCGTATCAAAAGTAAGCGTATCAATCATACTTTATAAATATAATGATTCCATTTTTTAAATAATTATATTATTTAGAATTCATATGCATTTAAATATATAATATTTAATATTTAATAAATACTAAATAATTATATTGATTATATTAATGAAATAATTTTATTACTAAAATATATATGTATAATTACGTATTGTTATTCATTATAAGTTCAAATTAAATCATTATTTGTGTTATTATTATAGTTATTAATAACTTATACATAAAATTATGTTACATCGATGTTTATTATATTATGTAATAAGTTTGAATTTAATATTAGACACATCTATCTTTTTATAAAATTCATGCAAATATTAGCTGTCGTAAATTTTAAGCCGAAAATATGAAAAATTATCTTACCATATTTTCAAATATATATCCGAACAACTCGATTATCTTAGGACAATCCTTAGCACCGAAAAACATGCAAACAACCGGTCTTAGAAACTGTTCTAGGACAATTTTTATGCTAGGATAATTATTTTTTATCCGAGCAACCGAAATTGTCCTAGGATTATCCTAAAACAATGTTTTTTCATCCGAACAACCAGGTACAACCCGGTACAGGTCATAATCATAACATTGTATAGATGACCAAATTACACATAATAATAGCACACTGTATTGTTTATGAATTTAGTATGCAAATTGTATTATATTAATTTATCAATTTATATAATATTAAATAGTATAATTTGTATATAATATAATTATTAATGTATTGACTTATACTATTTAGTGTTAATATGTTAACTATTGAGATACAATTCATATTTTATTAATTTAATGTATAAACACGAAAATATATGTATATATTAACCATAGTAGTTATTAAAATGTTGAGGTTCGCAGTAATCCTACCTAATTAATGAAGTCAAAAACAGTTTATCTTTAGACTGGTATCTCATAACAATGGGAGGTCAAGTATAAACATCAATGTACGCATTTACGAGTGCGTCCACACCAGCTAGCATGTAACTTGACTTCATTTCACTTATTGCCCCTATTTTAGTATATTTCACGAAAAGAACAATTTTAATCTTTGTTGATTCCGTAAAATCTGATTTTTCCCTGATTTTATTGTAAAAATCGATTGTAAACAATTTGTTTGGTATTCATTATTTTTAGAATCTGTGTTCACAAACTATACAATTTTTCTTGAGATTTTTACACGCATTCAAAACTATGCTAATTAGTGTTCATTTTCATACACATTATTGTTAATGCGTATGAAAATAAATATATTTAGTTATTAGATAAACTTAGATATATTTTATTATCACAGAAATCCAATATGATCATATTACAATTTCAATAACGTCATGGATAATAAATTATATTTTTAGTAATATTATTTAAAATATTATTTAATTGAAAATTAATAGCAGCTTATTATATTTATAAATACAAATTTTCAATGCAAAGATAGAATAAATTTATCGTTTGAAATTATTATTAAAAATATTTATTAAATAAGAATGATATTGTTCATTTACAATTACAATATAATAAAACTTATAATTTAATATATTTGGAAATAATTGTGTTTGATTAAAAGTGCTCAAATCCGCTTGTGTGTGTGATCTCCCTGTATATATATATATATATATATATACACATATATATGTATATATATATGTATATATATATGTATATATACATATATTAGCATATTAATTTTAATATACATTATTAATTAGTGAATTATAAATCTCTATAACTATATGAAAAATGTTTTTATGAATTTCATAAATTACTATTATTTATAATCGTGTTCTTTAACTATTTCAATATTTTCTCATCATTGTTACTAAGGCCACTCTAATTTTTTTCTTTTCAATTTCTGTAAATCCTAATTATTATTTAAATAAAATTTATGAACTTAAATAAATTTCTCGGAAATAACAAATGTAATGTAACTGCGTTTTCGCGCACTGTCTAGACACTATACGGGTACCACTACACAGATACCACGGCTGGATGAAGAGTCCGATACTACAAGAGCTCACGGCGTCCATCCCCCTCTCGATCGCCGAGGAGTTTGAGATGCAGATCTCGTGGCATAACGATTCGGATAGTTGGTACACTTTAGCAACTAATAAGGTGTTAATGCGGGTTCAATTCAACCTCTTTACACATGGAAACGTAACTTTCAACGCAAAATGCAACGAGTTCAATTCTGGTGTTTCGGTGATTCGGTAAATTGGAGGGAAGTTTACATTTAGTTGTAAACCAATTCGCATTTTATTCAGTGTATTAAATATGGATTGTTTAATTGGGATTTTAGTAAAACTTGCCAAGAGAATTGCGTGTATATGGGATATGAATATAAGCCCGCATATAAATATCTTTATATTAATTGCTTTATTAAAATTCGTTTTTAAAAATATTTTTTATTGTTTGAATAATCTTGGAATATATTTCTCAAAAGCAAGAATTAAATTAAAAACGTAGACAGTAATTTGTAGTCACTGAGTTTTGTTGAGAATTTACCAAGTCAATACAATTTAGTGACCCGAGTCATATCCAGTTCGAATAGCCTATGTTAATTTATAACAACAATGATTATTGTTTGTTTCAAGGAATATGTTAATTGTTTTTATTGGCAAACTTAATCATTTTATTGGAATAGAACTAATATAATATTTATATTAATATTCATATTTTTTTGTATTCGAAAGTTTTTAAAATTATAATCCATTACAGATTTTTTGATATATACATATTTTGATTTTTTATAAATGTGAAATATAATTATAATTATAATTTCATTGTTATTTAATAGAGTAATTATATTATTTTCTGATATTTGGATTACATTACATTTGTTTACTATAATATTTTATAATAATAACTTTTATAAATCGTAATGATATTTACTGTAAATTTTACATTATTATGACTAAAGTGTTAATTGTGAATTTCATCCTTCTAAAATAAACTTTAATGTAATTATTGATGAGTATCAAATTTTTGATCATTTTGAAACTTAATTACATTAAAAAATATTATTTTTTTTAATGTTTTTTTTTTGAATTCCCAGCTTAATTTGTTATTAAATATATCACTTCTTATAAGTTATATATTTACAGTATATTGGTTATTTTATCATGAATTAATACCTTATCCAATGTACAAAGAATACATTCTAAAAATAGATACAATATTAGTAGTATTGCTTACCACAAGTATTTAATATACTTTTACAATTTAATAATAAATATAATACTTATAAAAAATACTAATTCAAAATGCATCATTACATACTTTATGTGGAATTATAATCAAATTGCTGTAACATTTGACACAAATAAATTAGAAACAATAAATATTGAAATTTTCCATGTTCACAAACAATAAATGAAATAGCACATCATATTGAAGATATTATTAATTATTATAAAAGAAGAGATAAATGGTAAAAAATTATAATCATGATTGTGTTTTCTTTTATTAATTTCTTTTATTTGATTTTTTATTAAATATTCAGGAAAATAAGACAAAGAATGAACTACAAAATTAAAAAAAAACATTAATAATTTGTTGTTAAATTATCAGATGTTCTAATAAGTTAACAATAAATGTCTGATGTTATTTTATAA
This sequence comes from Osedax frankpressi, assembly GCA_964035775.1. Lineage (NCBI taxonomy): Eukaryota > Metazoa > Annelida > Polychaeta > Sabellida > Siboglinidae > Osedax > Osedax frankpressi. Next base: position 27,945,493 of record OZ038316.1, read on the forward strand.
CTATTTGTATAGAGTCAAGATCTTTATTGAAAGTCGAAATGTTATTATAAATTAATTTATGCGTATTGTACTTAAATCAGTGATATTTTGTAATAGCAGTAAGATTTATGATTGTAATTAAACTTGTAATATAAGTAAGTAATAAACATTATTCGATAATATAATGATTATGAAAGTATTATATAATAGTACTTTCATAATCAATAAAGATGTTTGATACATAGATTGCCAACCTTTATTTCAATAATTTTTTTTTGCCATAAAACATTTTATACATTTAATCGGAATGTCATCAGTAATCACTCGTAGCTATCATGATTAGATTCCTAGACAGGTTGAATATTCTATGCCAGAATACAAAGTGAAATATTTGTATATTTTTCATGGAATAATGATATTTATATTACAAATATTAATTTAACATATTAATCTTGACGATAATAAATAATGTATATTATTCGTGAAAATACTCGTAACAATTAAAAACTTTCAATACATCTCTAAGAAGAGTGCGTTGACTTGCAAAGTGGAAGCTTTTTTACAATTCTATACAAATATAAAGAAATGAACGTTTTTACTTAATTATTGTCTTAATGTAATTTAATAAAAATTATTTTTGATTAGGATCGATCAAAGTTATTTATGAAGATTGTTTGAGAACTTTAGATGAGGTTATAATAGGAAGAAGGTACCAATTAAAGTAAAGAGAATTGATTAACTAAAGAAAGAGAAAATATATAGAAGTTTATTTATTATTAAACATCATTTTGTAAATAATGTATCTCCTCATATTATCATAATTAAAACTGATAATTATTAATGATATATCTTATAAAATAGAATTATATATCTCTACTATTAGGTTATGAAAAAATGAAAAATGCTAAATGAATATTACTTTAGTATTCGAACGTGTATCCAAAGTGTTGAAACAGTAAAACACAATCCAGTGCGATCATTATACGCTAACACACTATCTCTTGCCGTTTACGAGTCGATCTCCGATGTTGATTTGCTAGAAACATTATCCGCCTGCTTTTCAGAGTTGACCTTCATCGTGCTGAACAATGACCCTTTGAACGACGAAGTAGCCAATATGATAGGGGACGTGAATCTGTTCTTTTCTGGCGACTACGGCGATAAACAGAACTCCGCTGAACTCGAGGTCATGATTGCTGGTTAGCTCAAGCCTCTCCGCCGTAATCTATTTATAGATCGTCGCTTTACCCGTTCTCAGATCTATTGAATCTTTAGTTGCCCATCTAAAGCGACGAAACAATTCTTTGTTTTACATTTATGAATTCAATTCCTACCGAAAACAATGCAGAATTATATCGTGTTTCATTTATTTGCTAGCGTAGAACGCGACTAATTATCAAACTTAAAACGCCGGCGTAATGAACTCTGACCTTTCCGAATGATATTGAAACGTACTATAAATTAAAATTATCATTCAGTGAATTATTAATTAATTTTTATTTAAGTATAATATAGTTATGGATATCTGAAATTCGTCTATATGGAAGGTGTAATGTATAATAATGATTGTTGAGGTAATTTTTTTACGGCGAAATAATTCATTATTTATATCCATGCCCGCGCTTTTCCTTTCAGAAGAAACGGCCCGAGGAAAAGGCTGCGGCAGCGAAGCTGTTAAGATGCTCATGCAGTATGGTTAGTTGTTCAGTTACTAGGGAAGGTACTCGAGTTCCCGAGTAATGTGTACCCGAGTAGTGCATCCAGTATCATCGTCGATGTCGTAGAGTGTCGAAATTAGTTTCAATGGAGGCTGTTTAAGTTATTCGGTTCCGATTGCAATAAATTCCATAAAATACTTTGCTGCCATTGAACCCAAACCCCGCACCATTAAACAAGTCACTCCCCTTAAACAAGTCACTCCTCTTAAACAAGTCACTCCCCTTAAACAAGTCACTCCTCTTAAACAAGTCACTCCCCTTAAACAAGTCACTCCCCTTAAACAAGTCACTCCCCTTAAACAAATCACTCCCCTTAAACAAGTCACTCCCCTTAAACAAGTCACTCCCATTAAATAAGTCACTCCTCTTAAACAAATCACTCCCATTAAACAAGTCAGTCCTCTTAAACAATTCACTCCCCTTAAACAAGTCACTTCCCTTAAACAAGTCACTCCTCTTAAACAAGTCACTCCCCTTAAACAAGTCACTCCCCTTAAACAAGTCACTCCCCTTAAACAAATCACTCCCCTTAAACAAGTCACTCCCCTTAAACAAGTCACTCCCATTAAATAAGTCACTCCTCTTAAACAAATCACTCCCATTAAACAAGTCAGTCCTCTTAAACAATTCACTCCCCTTAAACAAGTCACTTCCCTTAAACAAGTCACTCCCATTAAATAAGTCACTCCTCTTAAACAAATCACTCCCATTAAACAAGTCAGTCCTCTTAAACAATTCACTCCCCTTAAACAAGTCACTTCCCTTAAACAAGTCACTCCCATTAAATAAGTCACTCCTCTTAAACAAGTCACTCCCCTTAAACAAGTCACTCCCATTAAACAAGTCACTCCTCTTAAACAAGTCACTCCCATTAAACAAGTCAGTCCTCTTAAACAATTCACTCCCCTTAAACAAGTCACTTCCCTTAAACAAGTCACTCCCATTAAACAAGTCACTCCCCTTAAACAATTCACTCCCCTTAAACAAGTCACTTCCCTTAAACAAGTCACTCCCATTAAATAAGTCACTCCTCTTAAACAAGTCACTCCCATTAAATAAGTCACTCCTCTTAAACAAATCACTCCCCTTAAACAAGTCACTCCCATTAAATAAGTCAGTCCTCTTAAACAAGTCACTCCCCTTAAACAAGTCAGTCCTCTTAAATAAGTCACTCCTATTAAACAAGTCACTCCCCTTAAACAAGTCAGTCCTCTTAAATAAGTCACTCCCATTAAACAAATCACTCCCCTTAAACAAGTCACTCCCCTTAAACAAGTCACTCCCATTAAATAAGTCACTCCTCTTAAACAAATCACTCCCCTTAAACAAGTCACTCCCATTAAACAAGTCACTCCTCTTAAACAAGTCACTCCCATTAAACAAGTCAGTCCTCTTAAACAATTCACTCCCCTTAAACAAGTCACTTCCCTTAAACAAGTCACTCCCATTAAATAAGTCACTCCTCTTAAACAAATCACTCCCCTTAAACAAGTCACTCCCATTAAACAAGTCACTTCCCTTAAACAAGTCACTCCCATTAAACAAGTCACTCCCCTTAAACAATTCACTCCCCTTAAACAAGTCACTTCCCTTAAACAAGTCACTCCCATTAAATAAGTCACTCCTCTTAAACAAGTCACTCCCATTAAATAAGTCACTCCTCTTAAACAAATCACTCCCCTTAAACAAGTCACTCCCATTAAATAAGTCAGTCCTCTTAAACAAGTCACTCCCCTTAAACAAGTCAGTCCTCTTAAATAAGTCACTCCTATTAAACAAGTCACTCCCCTTAAACAAGTCAGTCCTCTTAAATAAGTCACTCCCATTAAACAAATCACTCCCCTTAAACAAGTCACTCCCCTTAAACAAGTCACTCCCATTAAATAAGTCACTCCTCTTAAACAAATCACTCCCCTTAAACAAGTCACTCCCATTAAACAAGTCACTCCTCTTAAACAAGTCACTCCCATTAAACAAGTCAGTCCTCTTAAACAATTCACTCCCCTTAAACAAGTCACTTCCCTTAAACAAGTCACTCCCATTAAATAAGTCAGTCCTCTTAAACAAGTCACTCCCCTTAAACAAGTCAGTCCTCTTAAATAAGTCACTCCTATTAAACAAGTCACTCCCCTTAAACAAGTCAGTCCTCTTAAATAAGTCACTCCCATTAAACAAATCACTCCCCTTAAACAAGTCACTTCCCTTAAACAAGTCACTCCCATTAAATAAGTCACTCCTCTTAAACAAATCACTCCCCTTAAACAAGTCACTCCCATTAAATAAGTCAGTCCTCTTAAACAAGTCACTCCCCTTAAACAAGTCACTCCTCTTAAACAAATCACTCCCCTTAAACAAGTCACTCCCATTAAATAAGTCAGTCCTCTTAAACAAATCACTCCCCTTAAACAAGTCACTCCCATTAAATAAGTCACTCCCCTTAAATAAGTCACTCCCCTTTAAAGCTATCGATGACTTAAAAGTGAGCCGTTTCATCTGCAAAATCGGCGAATCCAATTCTCCTAGCCTGACAATGTTTTGGAGCCTCGACTACACAGAGGTTAGAGGTCGCTAGTGGAAATTTACGAATTTCGTAAATATCATTTGATACTAAGTTTTTTAATCAAAATTTAGCGACAATTATTATTACACTATACGAATGAGTGTTCCATAACCTACTCGAGCTGGTGAATATATCTTTTGTTAGAAATAGATAATTTAAATTTTATTTTAGTAGCTTTGTTGATTGCAGCACCATGTTGCAAAATATAGTCATTATTTATAAAAGTAGAAATTTCAAAATATTAATTCTTGAAGATATTTCGTATTTGTAATGATATTTTAAAAACCGAATTTAAGCATTGGAAGAATGATTGGTTAAAAAAACATGTAAAAATATTTAATTTAAATAAATTGATTTTTATATCATAAATCATATTCTATGAACATAAAAATGTTATATATATATTATGAAAAGTGAACAATCAATATATTATTATTTAATATGATCTTACACTTAATATAGTAAATTAACTTATAAGCTATTTTATAATTTATTTTATAATATGTAAAACTTAAACATTTGTAGAAAATATAGTTATATAGATAATAGTTTTAAGATAAGTAGGATTCTTACTTATAAATTAATATCAAAATAATACAATATTATATAATACTTTATAAAATATAAATCAATAAATACTTTGAAATCTGTTCCAGATTATTTTCATATCTATGAAACTGGTTTGTGCAAATTTAAACTTTATTTGTAGATGGGGAATATTAAAAACAATACATCAAAGGTGGTTATGCAATATGTTAGTGTTTATTTCTCAGTGTAACTTTTACTCATGGTCCAATCATCAAAACTAACAAATAAGATTGTAACAGCATTTTTAAAAGCCATTTTTATATATAAAACATTTTTTTAAATACCACTTCTAATGTGTTAGAGTATCAATACTATTTTTGAGTAATAGACTCTATTCTTTTTATACCATTTTACAATTTTCTTATCGATGTTCTCAACCTAAATGTACAGGACGTACAGAAAACAAAAGAAATGACTAACAGTTATGTATAACTCGGCGTGTATAAATGTAAAGACGTGGAGTGTAGATCAAAACTGATAGAGTGTAGAGCGTTCAGTGTAAATATATGTTTGTGCAGAGTAAAACCGATAAAAAGAAAGACAACGAACATAGAAAACTACGCATTCGCGTAGGCCGTCGTATTCTCACCCGCGCATTTTGATTGACAGGTGAGTCGCAGCGAAGTTTTCCACGAGGTAACCGTCGAGTGGATTCGCCTGGACTGCGACAACGATAGACTGTCTCAATACAAACGCGTGCCTTACGAAATAGGCGTCCCGTTGAAATAGAAAAATACAAACAAATGTTTTTGTAAAATAAATATTATAAATTATTTACGGCCAGTGTACACACTTTGGTTGGCGATTATAATAAAAGCCAGTCGAATGCCCGATTAGCAGACTATACCAATAGCAAAAAGCCACCGCAATAGTAATTAGTTTTTACTTTATGTAACTCTCTCCGATTGGCCGTCATCCCTGTCGTCGGTCAGTAGTTGCGAAACAAGCAGGCGGACTCTTGCGGCGACAACGGCTTCGCCAGCACTTCGCTGAAACTTCGCATCCAGTTCTCGCGGTCGATGCCGCAGTCCGCCGATAACGTGTAATTTCCTGCGATGGAGTTTCGCGGGGTTTAGGCGACGGTCGCTAAGATGGGTGTTGCGATATGTTGTTAATCGTGCGGTAAGCTCTTCCATCCTCTTCTATTACCTTCCGTTACCTCTACGTCACGTTACATGTTTATTAGCCAACCACTACAATGCCGAACTAACGTTCAGGAGTCGCCAGAGTGAAGCTGTTCGGCGCTTCTCGGATTCCTTCGCCCAGTCCAATTCTTACTTCATAACCTTTAACCCCTAGATATATTTCACCTTTTGGATTTGCGTCCTGTGCACAACAAACGTCGTGGAAGTGGTTAATATTATCTCCAGGTAAATAATGTTAGAAGCAAGAAATATGGTTGGCAATTTATTAAAAAGTAAAATAATATATTGTCAAATATATTATGAAATTTAATATTTAATCAAATTATCATATTACAATTTTTAGAATGATCTATTTGCCTATTGCCAGATTTTAATGCATTTAACATTAGAAGTGTATGATGTAATTTTACATAACTTTTAAAAAATATACCACCTAATTGCAGGTATTTGTATGTTAGAATAAATAAAGATATCTAAATAGCTGCTGTGAAGTAGGACTAGGAATAACCGAAATTAATATAGAACCGAAGATTAAAATGATATTAACAGATAATAATTAAGTAACAAATAATAACAGATAATAATTAAGCCAATAATTAAAACCAATGGTGTTTCGTAGTAGGTGAGTTTTCGTTGATCCAGTGTAAACCATCTCCGCCGGTAGGAATCATTGATCTTTGGCCCCGTTTTGCTGAGGTATCCTTCTCGAATGAAGTCCCTCGTCAGCCTTGATGATAACTTAAGTATGGTATATGTTTAAATAAATAAAATCTAAGTTTTATAACATTTTAGGTGACAAATATATTAGATATATTATTATTTGATAGTATTTATTACATATATTTACTAAACAAGTTTAATTATTTTAAGTAACAAAAAATAAGTCTATTCAATATAATTAATCGACTACAATAATAAAATGAATACATAAGTGATAGAAACGACTCAAAAAGACTATTATAATACATTTATTATTATGAATAATAATAAATCAATAACATTTGATATTGAAAAAGTTTTGATATATAGAATTGCAAATTATGTTAAATGCGAAAATAAATTACATGATATTAATTAAAACCAGGATAATTTAATATTCTATTTTTTTTAAATATATTATTTTATACAAATGTATTTTTTTATGTAAATATTAATAATTATATATTACAACTTAACTTAATATTTGTAATTATATTAAATTATCAAACAAAATAGAATAATAAATAGATCAAATTTTTATAAACAATTATTTATATTAAATATTTACAATGTACTTAAATAAATATTAATGTTACGTAACAAATTAAGTTATTATCAAAAGTATTGAAAATATATATAAAGTAATACAAAAATTGAAACAGAATACTGTATTTTGGAATATGTATATTTATTAAATATAATATTTACAATCAAATATACAACACATAATTCACAATATAGAATAGTAAAATATAATTAGAAACAAAAGAACTCTTGGAAGTTATGAGTGATACTTTATATAATAATTTCTTCTCTCGCACAGTAAAACTACACAATTGGTTGAATTTGATACCTACTTTCTTATTTCCATCATTTATACATTCTAGTAATAAATTGTTGATTTTTATGTAAATTAGAATTCCAATCAAGTATATGCTCTTTTAAATATAACAAAAGTTAGTTATAACAATAATATATGCTAATATTTACATTTGTAATTTGTATATAAATAATAAAATAAATATTACAAAGATTACACACATATCACCACCATCTTTGCCCCATCCTACCTACGTAAGATCAGAATTAATCGAGCATATCAACTCCACCCATATATCTATCATCTACAATTATCGATTTGATCATGAAACCAGCTCCACTCTTGGTAGGTATTTCAACATCTCCAGCTCCAAATTAATCGTTTAAAATTGTATATACATAATATATATATATAACAAATAATACATACTATCAATTAATTTATTTCATGTTATTTATGATATATAATTATATAATATATTTAAAAATAAAAACCAGCAACGTAATCATCGTTTTCAAAAAAAAATAATAAATGTAATAATCTCGTAAATAATTTTAAATATAATGAGATAAAAATAAATGTATTTGAAGATAATAGATTTACTAATAACTAAACTAATATGTATGTAGTATATAATGTACATAATGTACAAGTAATATACATATAATTAAAATTGGACAACAATAATAATCTGTATTATTATTTTAGTCAAAATAATAAACTATATAATAAAATATAAACATTTAAATAAAACATAAATACTTTATAAAAGTGTTATATTGATTGTGTTATAGATTTTTGTTTATTGAAATTTCAAAGTAATACAATAAACTAACAGGACAACTATTATTGGACCCAGCAGAATCATAAGAACTTTTGTAGTTTATTGAATTTATTGTTATCTCAAAAAGCAGATCGGCATATGCTCGACACCAAATTTGAAATTTAAACCGTATTTAATTAAGATTTGTACTTTTATTTATTTTAATCAAATATTTTTTGAAAAATAATCATTTTAAATATCAATATTAATTAGTTGTTTTTAATTTTTATTATAATTTTATTTATAAATTAAATTTTTATATATAATTATTTATCACAGCATATTAAATTTTATGAATATAAAATTAGTCTTTTATTTTATTTGTAGACAATACTTTTAAAATTTTTGAATCTAACTAATATTTATTAATTCAACAATTATTTAAGATTCTTTTAAACTGTAGAATCAAACTTTTACAAATTAGTAACATATATTCCCTAGATCAACAGGGAATTTACTTAATGTCTGTATTGTTCCTTTTAGGAAATATATGATTATTCAGTTTACCCTTAAAATAATAATATTGATTTATTATACATATAGGAATATATAAACATGAATAAACATGTATTGTATAAATATAGAATCATATCTTTGTAAAATATATATCTATTACTAGATTTTATAAACTGAGGAAGAAATGATGTTAATTAATAATTAAGTACATTATACTTAACTCTAGCAATGTAGTCTGCAAATTTAATTAATGTACTCGACTATGTAAATACTGAATATAATATTTATTGTAACTACTTTACCGTCCTCCAAAAAACTATAGTCACACTTTAGATATCCTAAATATCCTTCTTGTAGGTATTATTAATAAGCAAAAAATACAAAGTAATATTGCTATGAAGAGAGGATATATAATTTCATTTTATATTAGTATTTATATTTATATAACTATTTATTAATATAAATTAAAACAATTGTAAAATAAAGTGAATATTGAATATTTAATTTCTTAATATAAATTGATTAGTCCCGGGTTTAAAAATAGAAGTTATGCAATACTAGAATATTAATATAACTACAGTACTACGGACTACATTAATATAACTACAGTACTACAGACTACATTAATATAACTACAGTACTACGGACTACATTAATATAACTACAGTACTACGGACTACATTAATATAACTACAGTACTACGGACTACATTAATATAACTACAGTACTATGGACTACATTATATAACTACAGTACTACGGACTACATTATATAACTACAATACTACGGACTACATTAATATAACTACAGTACTACGGACTACATTAATATAACTACAGTACTACAGACTATATTATATAACTAAAGTACTACGGACTACATTAATATAACTACAGTACTACGGACTACATTAATATAACTACAGTACTACGGACTACATTATATAACCTCATCTTCCAGGGTACCAGGAAATGCTACTCGGAGGTTCATTAATTTAGCTTGTCGTATGGCCATGTACCAATCGTGAATTTCCTGTAAATAATGTCGACCCTTATAAAGCATTTGTGTAGTTTGGTTAACTGCATTAATACGACGTAATGGTAGCGCATTAGTTACGTAATAATCTCACGTCGTCCAATACGACGATTACTTAACCGTGACGTAACGCGAATACACGAAAATGTTACGAGTCTGCCCGTCTTGTTCAAACGTCAACTGCATTCCATTCTCTTGGCCCATTTTGATTGGTTGAAATGTGGCGTTCAGTTCTTCGAGTTTGATAACGCACTTGGGTTCCTTGGACTGCGGACGGGATACGCGTTGTTATTATTACGCAATCGGAGGGACTACAATAGGACAACCTCAGTTGCATTGTTACAATATTTATACACAAATTGTAAATATTCAATTTGTACAAGTCAAGTACATTACTTTGTTTACACTAGAGTAAGTAATGATACACTAGAGTGAGTATATTCATTATATAAGTACTCTACTTACAATTAATGATGATGTAGATAGTAATTAGCGAGTATATAGTGAGTGTGTAGTGAGTAGATAGTGAGTAGATAGTCAGTTTGTATTGAATATATAATGTATTATATATAAAAAAAAGTTTGCAATATAATTGAGAGAACTATATTGATTTCATTTGTTTCCATGATACTATAATATGTATACATATTATGTTATGTATATATACATTACATAATATGTACACATATTATGTAATGTATATACAGATTTCTAAGTTTTGTGGCGTAAGAAAATTATATTTTTGTTGCAAATTATTTAAAATAAAGTGAACAATGAGTTCGGATAATATGAGTATCCTAAAGCCTACTTGATCATATCTCTTTTATTAGAAATAGATCTTTGTTACCTTGAGTACATTATCAACAAGTATTTAGTTAAAATGCAGGCATTATTGGAAAATCAAAAAGTAGAAATATTCAAATATTAAAACCTGACGATATTTTTGGATATCAAATTATAAATGCTGATATTTTAAAAACCGAATCTAGGCACTGGAAGAATGCAAAGTTAAAATAAGAACCTTTTAAGATAAAAAACAATGTAATATATAAATTATGCAAAGTGAACTATAAATTAAATGTGTTATTATCTATTTAATATGATCTTACACTTAATATAGTAAATTAGCTAATAATCTAATTACATATATAATTTTATAATAATATTTTATAATAATATTTTATAATAATATTTTATAATAATATTTTATAATAATATAGTTGCATAACTTTTCTTAAGTCGAATTCTTGCTTATAAATGAATATTAAAATAATATTATCAATACATTATTTTTAATATTTTATAATCCAGTAACATTAAAAAACAATATCTCAGGGTGATATTTGTTGTATTTTTTATACACTTACGAATAACACAATAAACATAAGAATATGTAGGCCCCATGGTGTCTTGAAAAATAAATTGAATGGTAAAAAAATAATTGTTTATATGTAAATAGTGGATTGTTTATTTTCACAATGTGTAACTTTTAATTGCGATCACATCATCAAAACTGGCCAATCAGATTGTAAAAGTATTTTTAAAAATCTATTTTTATATAACTTAACATTTTTTATAAAATACCACACAACTACTCTAAATACTACCATGTTATAGAGTATATTTAGAGTAATAATTACTATTTTTGAGAAACAGATTAGTGTTATAATTAACCAAATAATAGAAATACAAATTTAGCAAATGTTATGCGAATACATAAAGATAGATATTAAACTGTAGTCTACGTCAACTGTAAACATATTTATGCCTGAGACGGTACAATTAGATATTATTTTAAAACTAATAGTTATATAAACATTATTCACTGTGATTATAAAGTAGAAAAAGTGTACACTAATAAATAAATACTAAATTAGCATTATATAAATATTAACACGAAAGGTAAATCAAACACTGCATTCAATTTATGATTTGACGCTTTCAAAGACCAGTCGATTATGTAATAATTATGTAATAAATTCTTCTAAACATTCAAACATCCCGCAAACTATTCAGGAATTTCCTGTTTTACATCTCGCGCATTCTTGAACACAATTTGTTCGGCTACCAACGTCGTCCTTTCGGTAATAGCGTAGAGTTGCCTGGGTTTGGTCGAGAACGAATCTACGTTGGTTGTATTTATTGTCGGCTTTACCGCGTTTCATCAGGTGTCCGTCTTTGACGCCGTCGGATTCGATATAAGCTTCACTGGAGGCAGTCGAAAACTCGGCGGAGTACTTCCGGCGAATGAACTCGCAGAGAAGGAGTCTGAAGAGGGGAAGGAGGGGAAGTGGAGGTGAGGGGAAGTAGAGGTGAGGGGAAGTAGAGGTGAGGGGAAGTGGAGGTGAGGGGAAGTGGAGGTGAGGGGAAGTGGAGGTGAGGGGAAGTGGAGGGAGGGGAAGTGGAGGTGAGGGGAAGTGGAGGTGAGGGGAAGTGGAGGTGAGGGGAAGTGGAGGTGAGGGGAAGTGGAGGTGAGGGGAAGTGGAGGTGAGGGGAAGTGGAGGGAGGGGAAGTGGAGGTGAGGGGAAGTGGAGGTGAGGGAAAGTGGAGGTGAGGGGAAGTGGAGGGAGGGGAAGTGGAGGGAGGGGATACAGAGCAGGAGTCTGAGGAGGGGAAGGAGGGGAAGGAGGGGAAGTGGAGGTGAGGGGAAGTGGAGGTGAGGGGAAGTGGAGGTGAGGGGAAGTGGAGGGAGGGGAAGTGGAGGTGAGGGGAAGTGGAGGGAGGGGATACAGAGCAGGAGTCTGAGGATGGGAAGGAGGGGAAGAAGTAGAGGGAGGGGAAGTGGAGGTGAGGGGAAGTGGAGGTGAGGGGAAGTGGAGGTGAGGGGAAGTGGAGGGAGGGGAAGTGGAGGTGAGGGGAAGTGGAGGTGAGGGGAAGTGGAGGTGAGGGGAAGTGGAGGTGAGGGGAAGTGGAGGTGAGGGGAAGTGGAGGTGAGGGGAAGTGGAGGGAGGGGAAGTGGAGGTGAGGGGAAGTGGAGGTGAGGGAAAGTGGAGGTGAGGGGAAGTGGAGGGAGGGGAAGTGGAGGGAGGGGATACAGAGCAGGAGTCTGAGGAGGGGAAGGAGGGGAAGGAGGGGAAGTGGAGGTGAGGGGAAGTGGAAGGAGGGGAAGTGGAGGTGAGGGGATACAGAGCAGGAGTCTGAGGAGGGGAAGGAAGGGAAGGAGGGGAAGTGGAGGGAGGGGATACAGAGCAGGAGTCTGAGGAGGGGAGGGAGGGGAAGTGGAGGTGAGGGGAAGTGGAGGGAAGGGAAGTGGAGGTGAGAAAGAGATACAGAGCAGGAGTCTGAGGAGGGGAAGGAGGGGAAGTGGAGGTGAGAGGAAATGGAGGTGAGGGGAAGTGGAGGGAAGGGAAAATGAGGTGAGGGGAAGTGGAGGGAGGAGATACAGAGCAGGAGTCTGAGGAGGGGAAGGAAGGGAAGGAGGGGAAGTGGAGGGACGGGATACAGAGCAGAAGTCTGAGGAGGGGAGGGAGGGGAAGTGGAGGTGAGGGGAAGTGGAGGGAAGGGAAGTGGAGGTGAGAAAGAGATACAGAGCAGGAGTCTGAGGAGGGGAAGGAGGGGAAGTGGAGGTGAGGTAAAGTGGAGGTGAGGGGAAGTGGAGGGAAGGGAAAATGAGGTGAGGGGAAGTGGAGGGAGGGGATACAGAGCAGGAGTCAGAGGAGGTGAGGGAGGAAAGTGAAGGGAGGGAATACGGAGCAGGAGTCTGAGGAGGGGAAGTGGAGGGAGGGGATACAGAGCAGGAGTCTGAGGAGGGGAGGGAGGAGAAGTGGAGGGAGGGGATACAGAGCAGAGTCTGAGGAGGGGAGGGTGAGGAGGTATAGGCAGGTATGAGTGTAGAGGGGAGTGTAGAGAGGAGTTTAGTAGTATGCTCTTTACTCTAGAGGAACATTCCGGGAGTAGTGGAGATGGCATGGGGCTAGCGAAGGTGGTGCAGACTAGGAGTCCGGGGATATAGTACAGGGGGATAGATGTAGGGGTATCGATAGTGCAGGTGAATCGTATGTATGCGAGGCTGGAGAAGGTGACGTAGCATACGTGTGGGGAGGGGAGAGAATATCACGTACTAGACGATGTAGAAGTGAATGGTGTATTAACAGTTTCGAATACAAGTTTACCCGTAGACATTACTAAATGCATAGAATATAGAAGAATTAGGAAGTTAATTAATTGATATAGAAATTGGGAATATATATAAAATAGATGCATTTATACATTTTTTTGAACTACTGAAAAATCTCCGAGTTTGCGAATAGATAAGGCAAATAGAGATAAAGTGCATAGATAAAGTGCATAGCAATGGCTGGTCAATAGAGTACAGCAAATCTGTCTGCGTTGACAACGTCTCCAATGAGTTCAAATATGTATTATTAATAAGTTGAGTACTAGTGGATATCAAATATATATATAATTAATATGCTTAATATGCAATAAATGAATTTAGTTTTTAAAAACTGTTAAAAGATGAGTAATTTACAAGTTAAAAGATGAATAATTAACAAGTTAAAAGATGAGTAATTAACAAGTTAAAAGATGAGTAATTAATTAGTTAAAAGATGAGTAATTTACAAGTTAAAAGATGAGTAATTTACAAGTTAAAAGATGAGTAATTAACAAGTTAAAAGATGAGTAATTAACAAGTTAAAAGATGAGTAATTAACAAGTTAAAAAATTAGTAATTAACAAGTCAAAAGATGAGTAATTAACAAGTTAAAAGATGAATAATTTACAAGTTAAAAAATGAGTAATTAACAAGTTAAAAGATGAGTAATTATCAAGTTAAAAGATGAGTAATTAACAAGTTAAAAGATGAGTAATTAACAAGTTAAAAGATTATTAATTAACAAGTTAAAATATTAATAATTAACAAGTTAAAAGATGAGTAATTAACAAGTTAAAAGATGAGTAATTAACAAGTTAAAAGATGAGTAATTAACAAGTTAAAAGATGAGTAATTAACAAGTTAAAAGATGAGTAATTAAAAAGTTAAAAGATGAGTAATTAACAAGTTAAAAGATGAGTAATTAACAAATTAAAAGATGAGTAATTTACAAGTTAAAAGATGAGTAATTAACAAGTTAAAAGATGAGTAATTAACAAGTTAAAAGATGAGTAATTAACAAGTTAAAAGATGAGTAATTAACAAGTTAAAAGATGAGTAATTTACAAGTTAAAAGATGAGTAATTAACAAGTTAAAAGATGAGTAATTTACAAGTTAAAAGATGAGTAATTTACAAGTTAAAAGATGAGTAATTAACAAGTTAAAAGATGAGTAATTTACAAGTTAAAAGATGAGTAATTAACAAGTTAAAAGATGAGTAATTTACAAGTTAAAAGATGAGTAATTAACAAGTTAAAAGATGAGTAATTTACAAGTTAAAAGATGAGTAATTTACAAGTTAAAAGATGAGTAATTAACAAGTTAAAAGATGAGTAATTAACAAGTTAAAAGATGAGTAATTAACAAGTTAAAAGATATTGTTGACTAACAACGGGCAGTCGGCGTCCGGCTTGCGGTAGAATTTCGGAAGATTGAACTCATAGTAGGTATTGATCTTTGTGTTCCCATTCATCTTCATTAACTGTAAATAGTAAATACGCTAGACCACCACCAGAGTTTGGAATTCAATTTTAAAATAAATCATCCTCTTTCAATGAACACACGGATTATATAATAATGGATAATAATTTGGATAAATTATCCAAATACTGCATTATGCAATGGTCTTTAACCTTGACTTTTAGCTATACAGTAGAAGGTTTGGTAATATGTAGGGGAGCAAGAGGAAGAAAGTAAGGGGAGGAGTTGGGGAGAAGGGCTCAGAGGTATAGAAGTATTAGAGGGGGACGTGAGTGGAGAGGAGGGGGTGATATGGTGTAGAAGTGGGGGAAGGAAACGGGATAGAGTAGGAGTAGAGAAGGCACTGTAGTGGGAGGAATTCACAAACCGAGATCTGGTCGCGGTTGAATGAATCAAATTTAATGGATTTCACTTTACTATCCTCGACTACATTCTTATGAACGTCGGCACATTTCTTGCAGACGAATATTCCCTTATTCCAGACCACGAATTCCGGATCTGAAAACAGGTTTGGTGCCATACTGCATTGAAGTGGTGGCCGCGAAGAGTGGGGGTGTCTATCCGTTAACGACGTCTAAAGCATATTGCCGTAGGATTGCTCCAACTGGCAAGATATATTCAATGGATTGAATATATGAAATGGTGACTAATGAATATGCAATAGGAAGGCCTTTCGATTTAAGTTTTGTAGAGCATAATTATTTTTCAGTCGGTGGTTATAAGTATTTTATAACTATTTATATATAGATAAATATAGTTGTATTTGAGGTCGCTTGAAAACATTAAGCAATATATGAGGTTTAAAATAACTGCGTATATATATACACAAATATTGAAAATGGACATTTAGTTTTGATACATATGAAATATGAACAAGAATGGAATACAGTTACAAGCAAACGATATATATTTTTATAAATGATTTTATTTAAATTTTATAGTTTGGATAGGTTATTATAACCCCTGTAAAATATAAGTTATATTCACGTTATCTTATGATATAACATATAAAAATGAAAAATATAGAGTATTATAATAGTATTAAATTATTAATTATAACTAGTATATTAATATTATTTATATTACATAATATATATACACAAAAGTTATATATAAATTATATATACTAGATGTATTACATTATTAAATTAATATTATTTGTATATAATAAGTGATCACAAATAATAATAAAGTGGATATAATACAGAAGTTAATTATAATCATATATATTTAAATAAATATTAATAATTTGAATACCTGTTTAAAAAATAGTATTTTCAATAATTATAAAAAATGTTACCAGATTTATTAAAAAGTTGGTCATTTTTTAATGTAAATATGATTTTATTAATTATTCATATAGTATTATAGTATATATATACCTTGACGACTACATTCAGCGCATTTAGAATTTCCATCTACCGAATTTCTTAATTTCGTAAGAATTTGATCACAATTCTCATCCATATTATTTAGGAATCATGAAATTTACGAATTCCATTTGGCAGCTGTAGTATAGGGGGAATTGGTATTTACTGTAAAGTATAATTACCGAGTAATCAGAAGCTTGAAATAATTCGTATCGAGTTTATGCATTTAGCATTATAACGTATAGTGTAGTATAGTTTCTATTGAATTATATTTGTCGTCAATGCATTAAAAGTGGAAAATACGTGGCAATTTTAAACCTGTAGAAAATATATTGATCAAAGACCGAAATACAAACATATATATGTAATTCTAACCTATTACCTATATATACCCGTGTAAATGTATGCATTAATATGTGTCGAGCACCATAGGGAATGCATTAATTTCATTAATGCATACATTGTTGGCTATTGTTCAGAGATGTGAGAAAATTACATTGAAATATAAAAAAACGAAATATATACAAGAAATGATTAATTTAATTTATATTATATATAAGTTATGAGTCATGTTCAGCGTTCAATATTTATATATCAAATTACCTATAGATTTTATAATATACATTTATATAACACTTATTTTTATCACACATAAATAGCAAGACATCTGGGTAATATTATATTTAGTGAACATTTTTTGCATATATATTCAAATAAGATGGTCTTATAGAAGTATATACTATATAACCATACTATATTTATAATATCATTAAAGTTAATATTAAAAACTTATTTATTCTTTCTATGCAATTCATATGAATTATCAGTCTATCTCTTTTACTGTATATTCAATTGTATACTTGTACTTTATTGTACACATTAATGTATTATTATTTCTTAAAAACAATTATTTGTATTATCTATTTTTACAATAGGATAACACAAGTAGAAATTGAATAAATTTACTTTCTATATATATTTGAATTATTATATATTTTATGAATTCTGATATAATTATTATATGAAATCAGATGAATTAAGAGTTTTAATTTTTTTATTCACATTATTGTATTTTTTACATTTTCTTCGGTATCTGTTGCAACTAGAGAATTATCTTGAGATTTCAGCATAAACATTACAGGGATATTGGTAATTTCGGGGCAGTCTTTCTCCAAGTGACGGATCCATGTGGTCAACGAATCTTTTGAATTTGTGCCTGAAGGTACATGAGAATTATGTAGTCATAACAATAAGCGTGGTCAATGAGATTTCAATCAAAATAATTATTAAGTATAATAGGGCTGTTTGATCTTATTTTTTTCATACTGATTTTATTTATTTCATTTGATGAATATAAAATTTACAAATAAGTATTTTGTCTAAGAATTTTTTAAATTCTTAAAATAAAAAAAGCCAGCGTGAAAAATAAATAATGTTAGTATGAAAAATAAGGTATGAAGAATTTTGCATCAAAAAACAAAAATATTCCAATAGTCTTTAGATGACATAATATATAATATAGAAACATAATACTTAGATTGTTGAAAATTTCAATTGTATTATTTTTAAAATTTATTTCATATCTTAATAATTAAACTATTATTATTCTAAATTTAAAAAGATCAAAATATAAATTAGATCAGTTAAAAAACAAAAATATTTTCTATTTTAACAAATAATGTATAGATTTACAAATTGATAATAAAATTGTAGATATATTTATTTACGTTATTTAGTTAATTTTCTCAAAATATTGTGAACATTTTTTATGATTAAATCTTGAATAAATATTATTTTAAATTTATAATATCTAAATTATAATTATGTATTTGTATACAATTATATTAAATTAGTAGAGAGAATAACACAATAGTTGTGACTATAAATGTGATTAAAACATAAAAATGAAATTTAAAATACTTGGAATATAAATTTAAAAAAAAAAAATATATTTGTATTCTTAATTAGAAATATTTGTTATTTGTTAATGGTAAAAATTTCAAAGATAGAATAATTCAAAAACTACTCCATAAATAACATTGTTCTCAGTTATTAGAGTATAAATAACTTACTTACAATATAAACTAGCCTGTTATACAAGCTGCTAATACTGTACCATCCATCTGCTCATGTAGAGATGGAAGTTTGAGAATTGACTTCCTTTTGTCTCCAAACATCGACCAATTCATGAAATCTATAAGTTGATATCAATTTTTAGAAGGTAATTACTATTAACTAAGCAGATAATAACAAATTAGGTAAAATAATATAATTATGACTAAAATATTAAATTAAATATTAAATTAAAAAAATGTATTATTATTTAACAGTAAATAATTTATTAAATACCAAATATTTAGCTTTCTACTTATTTTGAGAAAACTTTAATTTTTGTTATAAATTTTACTAAACATTAAATTGTTATATTATCTATACGATAAAATATACTATATTATATAGGTCTTATTATATAGATATTAATTATACATACATCTAAGGTATTAAAGTAAACGTCATTATAAAACCGTTAAACGAAATCAAACCTGAATCAGTGCGGTCCTGTTGACTTTTCTCGTCTTTCTGCAGTTTTTGATTCGCGGCGAATAGGGACGAAGTGTCAATGGCTCGTAACAGGAAGTACTGTTGTCTAATACCTCGCAACCACACCGAATAGCCGCCCTGTACATAGAGAGGCCTAGGGTGTAAAGGTATGGAGGCTTAAGTTACGGAGAGTATTACATCCACTAGTTATTAAGTTGATATTGCAAATTACATATAATATATTTTAATTATTGATCTCAATTAATAATTAATCTAGGTATTAGTTATTGATATATTAAAGTGCTAGCAATTATTAATTCTTAAATAAATAATCATTAGTTTGAATTTAAATTTGTTATCAAAACTATTTTTAAAGATCAAATTAAATATACAATGCTTTATTATTATTCTTGTTTTCTTATTGTAGTTATTTATTAAAAAAAACTCTTGATATAGAGGTTTAGTCATTAACGAAGATATTTCAGGATTTTAAGGGACTTCATGTAAAAGAAACCATTTTATTTTCACGATAACAATACATGTATCTATAACTTTTAAATAAACAATTGTTAATATAACAGAATTAACTGTTAATAGGAATATTCAAATAAAGTAAATAGTCGAGACTGTTATGATGTAGAAATAATTTTAGAATTGTGGAAGTTGATAAAAAAATAACATAATTTAAAAATTAAAATAAAAGCTAATATAGGAAATAGTTATTCACTAAAAATCTATATTGCAGTTAGTATTTAATATATTATAGCATTGGCATTGTACCTTTATAGTGAGGTAAGACTTCCTTAACACGGGGAATTATTGTCGAGATTAAATATTTAGAAATAAATAAGACTAGAGAATATAATATTGTGAGATTTCTGAACATTACTATAATAGATAGTTTATTTCAAAGGTTTACACATTATTATAAGTTGATGATGCTGTTAGGCTGACAATACTTTAAACAATAACTGAGCCACGGTTAAAATGAAAGTAATTAAATGACTGTACAACCATCACCATATATCGTGAGAGGTTAAAAGATAAAAGATAAAAGATAAAAGATAAAAGGTAAAAGATAAAAGAATAGCGGGCGTTTAATTGTGATCTAGAGGGTGAAGAGAATACTGAGTATGAATATTTATTACAATTAAACTCTGCATATTCGATAAGAACAAAGGAAGATGAACCCACGAACCGAAGAAACATAAAATGTTCCATCAAAATGTGGTCAAATACTGCAAATATTTATAAAACACAATAATTTGTTCTTCTGAACCAGTTGAATACATTTTCAACTATTCCCGATAAGTTAGATGCCCAAAATATAATAACACTTTTGGTACATCATTTGAATTCTATTTATCTATTAAGTTTAATTCACAGTTACTTTAATTAATCTGTTATAATGCATGGTTATGACAATAGGAACTCATGGCAATAGGAACTCATGACAATGGGAACTTATGACAATAGGAACTCATGACAATAGGAACTCATGACAATAGGAACTCATGACAATAGGAACTCATGACAATAGGAACTCATGACAATAGGAACTCATGACAATAGGAACTCATGACAATAGGAACTCATGACAATAGGAACTCATGACAATAGGAACTCATGACAATAGGAACTCATGACAATAGGAACTCATGACAATAGGAACTCATTACAATAGGAACTCATGACAATAGGAACTCATGACAATAGGAACTCATGACAATAGGAACTCATGACAATAGGAACTCATGACAATAGGAACTCATGATAATAGGAACTCATGATAATAGGAACTCATGATAATAGGAACTCATGACAATAGGAACTCATGACAATAGGAACTCATGACAATAGGAACTCATGACAATAGGAACTCATGACAATAGGAACTCATGACAATAGGAACTCATGACAATAGGAACTCATGACAATAGGAACTCATGATAATAGGAACTCATGATAATAGGAACTCATGACAATAGGAACTCATGACAATAGGAACTCATTACAATAGGAACTCATGACAATAGGAACTCATGACAATAGGAACTCATGACAATAGGAACTCATGACAATAGGAACTCATGACAATAGGAACTCATGATAATAGGAACTCATGACAATAGGAACTCATGACAATAGGAACTCATGATAATAGGAACTCATGATAATAGGAACTCATGATAATAGGAACTCATGATAATAGGAACTCATGACAATAGGAACTCATGACAATAGGAACTCATGATAATAGGAACTCATGACAATAGGAACTCATGACAATAGGAACTCATGACAATAGGAACTCATGACAATAGGAACTCATGACAATAGGAACTCATGACAATAGGAACTCATGACAATAGGAACTCATGACAATAGGAACTCATGACAATAGGAACTTATGACAATAGGAACTCATGACAATAGGAACTCATGATAATAGGAACTCATGACAATAGGAACTCATGATAATAGGAACTCATGACAATAGGAACTCATGACAATAGGAACTCATGACAATAGGAACTCGTGACAATAGGAACTCGTGACAATAGGAACTCATGACAATAGGAACTCATGATAATAGGAACTCATGACAATAGGAACTCATGATAATAGGAACTCATGACAATAGGAACTCATGATAATAGGAACTCATGACAATAGGAACTCGTGACAATAGGAACTCGTGACAATAGGAACTCATGACAATAGGAACTCGTGACAATAGGAACTCGTGACAATAGGAACTCGTGACAATAGGAACTTATGACAATAGGAACTCATGACAATAGGAACTCATGACAATAGGAACTCATGACAATAGGAACTCATGACAATAGGAACTCATGACAATAGGAACTCATGATAATAGGAACTCATGACAATAGGAACTCATTACAATAGGAACTCATGACAATAGGAACTCATGATAATAGGAACTCATGACAATAGGAACTCATTACAATAGGAACTCATGACAATAGGAACTCATGACAATAGGAACTCATGACAATAGGAACTCATGACAATAGGAACTCATGACAATAGGAACTCATGACAATAGGAACTCATGACAATAGGAACTCATGACAATAGGAACTCATGACAATAGGAACTCATGACAATAGGAACTCATGATAATAGGAACTCATGACAATAGGAACTCATGACAATAGGAACTCATGATAATAGGAACTCATGACAATAGGAACTCATGACAATAGGAACTCATGACAATAGGAACTCATGACAATAGGAACTCATGACAATAGGAACTCATGATAATAGGAACTCATGACAATAGGAACTCATGGCAATAGGAACTCATGACAATAGGAACTCATGACAATAGGAACTCATGACAATAGGAACTCATGACAATAGGAACTCATGACAATAGGAACTCATGACAATAGGAACTCATGACAATAGGAACTCATGATAATAGGAACTCATGATAATAGGAACTCATGACAATAGGAACTCATTACAATAGGAACTCATGATAATAGGAACTCATGACAATAGGAACTCATGACAATAGGAACTCATGACAATAGGAACTCATGACAATAGGAACTCATGACAATAGGAACTCATGACAATAGGAACTCATGATAATAGGAACTCATGATAATAGGAACTCATGACAATAGGAACTCATGACAATAGGAACTCATGACAATAGGAACTCATGACAATAGGAACTCATGATAATAGGAACTCATGACAATAGGAACTCATGACAATAGGAACTCATGACAATAGGAACTCATGACAATAGGAACTCATGACAATAGGAACTCATGACAATAGGAACTCATGATAATAGGAACTCATGACAATAGGAACTCATGACAATAGGAACTCATGATAATAGGAACTCATGACAATAGGAACTCATGACAATAGGAACTCATGATAATAGGAACTCATGACAATAGGAACTCATGGCAATAGGAACTCATGATAATAGGAACTCATGATAATAGGAACTCATGACAATAGGAACTCATGACAATAGGAACTCATGACAATAGGAACTCATGATAATAGGAACTCATGACAATAGGAACTCATGGCAATAGGAACTCATGATAATAGGAACTCATGACAATAGGAACTCGTGACAATAGGAACTCATTACAATAGGAACTCGTGACAATAGGAACTCGTGACAATAGGAACTCATGACAATAGGAACTCATGACAATAGGAACTCATGACAATAGGAACTCATGACAATAGGAACTCATGATAATAGGAACTCATGACAATAGGAACTCATGACAATAGGAACTCATGACAATAGGAACTCATGACAATAGGAATTCATGACAATAGGAACTCATGACAATAGGAACTCATGACAATAGGAACTCATGACAATAGGAACTCATGATAATAGGAACTCATGACAATAGGAACTCATGACAATAGGAACTCATGACAATAGGAACTCATGACAATAGGAACTCATGACAATAGGAACTCATGATAATAGGAACTCATGACAATAGGAACTCATGACAATAGGAACTCATTACAATAGGAACTCATGACAATAGGAACTCATGACAATAGGAACTCATGACAATAGGAACTCATGACAATAGGAACTCATGACAATAGGAACTCATGACAATAGGAACTCATGACAATAGGAACTCATGACAATAGGAACTCATGATAATAGGAACTCATGACAATAGGAACTCATGACAATAGGAACTCATGACAATAGGAACTCATGACAATAGGAACTCATGACAATAGGAACTCATGACAATAGGAACTCATGACAATAGGAACTCATGATAATAGGAACTCATGACAATAGGAACTCATGACAATAGGAACTCATGACAATAGGAACTCATGATAATAGGAACTCATGACAATAGGAACTCATGACAATAGGAACTCATGACAATAGGAACTCATGATAATAGGAACTCATGACAATAGGAACTCATGACAATAGGAACTCATGATAATAGGAACTCATGACAATAGGAACTCATTACAATAGGAACTCATGACAATAGGAACTCATGACAATAGGAACTCATGACAATAGGAACTCATGACAATAGGAACTCATGACAATAGGAACTCATGATAATAGGAACTCATGACAATAGGAACTCATGATAATAGGAACTCATGACAATAGGAACTCATGGCAATAGGAACTCATGACAATAGGAACTCATGATAATAGGAACTCATGACAATAGGAACTCATTACAATAGGAACTCATGACAATAGGAACTCATGGCAATAGGAACTCATGACAATAGGAACTCATGACAATAGGAACTCATGACAATAGGAACTCATGACAATAGGAACTCATGACAATAGGAACTCATGACAATAGGAACTCATGATAATAGGAACTCATGACAATAGGAACTCATGGCAATAGGAACTCATGATAATAGGAACTCATGACAATAGGAACTCATGACAATAGGAACTCATGATAATAGGAACTCATGACAATAGGAACTCATGGCAATAGGAACTCATGATAATAGGAACTCATGACAATAGGAACTCGTGACAATAGGAACTCATTACAATAGGAACTCGTGACAATAGGAACTCATGACAATAGGAACTCATGACAATAGGAACTCATGATAATAGGAACTCATGACAATAGGAACTCATGACAATAGGAACTCATGACAATAGGAACTCATGACAATAGGAACTCATGACAATAGGAACTCATGACAATAGGAACTCATGACAATAGGAACTCATGACAATAGGAACTCATGATAATAGTAACTCATGACAATAGGAACTCATGACAATAGGAACTCATGACAATAGGAACTCATGACAATAGGAACTCATGACAATAGGAACTCATGATAATAGGAACTCATGGCAATAGGAACACATGACAATAGGAACTCATGATAATAGGAACTCATGACAATAGGAACTCATGGCAATAGGAACTCATGACAATAGGAACTCATGACAATAGGAACTCATGACAATAGGAACTCATGACAATAGGAACTCATGACAATAGGAACTCATGACAATAGGAACTCATGATAATAGGAACTCATGACAATAGGAACTCATGGCAATAGGAACTCATGATAATAGGAACTCATGACAATAGGAACTCATGACAATAGGAACTCATGATAATAGGAACTCATGACAATAGGAACTCATGATAATAGGAACTCATGACAATAGGAACTCATGACAATAGGAACTCATGACAATAGGAACTCATGATAATAGGAACTCATGACAATAGGAACTCATGACAATAGGAACTCATGACAATAGGAACTCATGACAATAGGAACTCATGATAATAGGAACTCGTGACAATAGGAACTCGTGACAATAGGAACTCGTTACAATAGGAACTCGTGACAATAGGAACTCATGACAATAGGAACTCATGACAATAGGAACTCATGATAATAGGAACTCATGACAATAGGAACTCATGACAATAGGAACTCATGACAATAGGAACTCATGACAATAGGAACTCATGACAATAGGAACTCATGACAATAGGAACTCATGATAATAGGAACTCATGACAATAGGAACTCATGACAATAGGAACTCATGACAATAGGAACTCATGACAATAGGAACTCATGACAATAGGAACTCATGACAATAGGAACTCATGACAATAGGAACTCATGACAATAGGAACTCATGACAATAGGAACTCATGATAATAGGAACTCATGACAATAGGAACTCATGACAATAGGAACTCATGACAATAGGAACTCATGACAATAGGAACTCATGACAATAGGAACTCATGATAATAGGAACTCATGACAATAGGAACTCATGACAATAGGAACTCATGATAATAGGAACTCATGACAATAGGAACTCATGACAATAGGAACTCATGACAATAGGAACTCATGATAATAGGAACTCATGACAATAGGAACTCATGACAATAGGAACTCATGACAATAGGAACTCATGATAATAGGAACTCATGACAATAGGAACTCATGACAATAGGAACTCATGACAATAGGAACTCATGACAATAGGAACTCATGACAATAGGAACTCATGACAATAGGAACTCATGACAATAGGAACTCATGATAATAGGAACTCATGACAATAGGAACTCATGACAATAGGAACTCATGACAATAGGAACTCATGACAATAGGAACTCATGACAATAGGAACTCATGACAATAGGAACTCATGACAATAGGAACTCATGATAATAGGAACTCATGACAATAGGAACTCATGACAATAGGAACTCATTACAATAGGAACTCATGACAATAGGAACTCATGACAATAGGAACTCATGATAATAGGAACTCATGACAATAGGAACTCATGACAATAGGAACTCATGACAATAGGAACTCATGACAATAGGAACTCATGACAATAGGAACTCATGACAATAGGAACTCATGACAATAGGAACTCATGACAATAGGAACTCATGACAATAGGAACTCATGACAATAGGAACTCGTGACAATAGGAACTCGTGACAATAGGAACTCATGACAATAGGAACTCATGACAATAGGAACTCATGATAATAGGAACTCATGACAATAGGAACTCATGGCAATAGGAACTCATGGCAATAGGAACTCATGACAATAGGAACTCATGACAATAGGAACTCGTGACAATAGGAACTCATGACAATAGGAACTCATGACAATAGGAACTCATGATAATAGGAACTCATGACAATAGGAACTCATGACAATAGGAACTCATGGCAATAGGAACTCATGATAATAGGAACTCATGACAATAGGAACTCATGATAATAGGAACTCATTACAATAGGAACTCATGACAATAGGAACTCATGACAATAGGAACTCATGACAATAGGAACTCATGATAATAGGAACTCATGACAATAGGAACTCATGACAATAGGAACTCATGGCAATAGGAACTCATGATAATAGGAACTCATGACAATAGGAACTCATGATAATAGGAACTCATTACAATAGGAACTCATGACAATAGGAACTCATGACAATAGGAACTCATGACAATAGGAACTCATGGCAATAGGAACTCATGATAATAGGAACTCATGACAATAGGAACTCATGATAATAGGAACTCATTACAATAGGAACTCATGACAATAGGAACTCATGACAATAGGAACTCATGACAATAGGAACTCGTGACAATAGGAACTCATGACAATAGGAACTCATGACAATAGGAACTCATGACAATAGGAACTCATGACAATAGGAACTCATGACAATAGGAACTCATGACAATAGGAACTCGTGACAATAGGAACTCATGACAATAGGAACTCATGACAATAGGAACTCATGACAATAGGA
This sequence comes from Osedax frankpressi, assembly GCA_964035775.1. Taxonomy (NCBI): domain Eukaryota; kingdom Metazoa; phylum Annelida; class Polychaeta; order Sabellida; family Siboglinidae; genus Osedax; species Osedax frankpressi. The sequence continues at coordinate 27,973,209 of OZ038316.1, forward strand.
ACTCATGACAATAGGAACTCATGACAATAGGAACTCATGACAATAGGAACTCATGATAATAGGAACTCATGACAATAGGAACTCATGACAATAGGAACTCATGATAATAGGAACTCATGACAATAGGAACTCATGACAATAGGAACTCATGATAATAGGAACTCATGGCAATAGGAACTCATGACAATAGGAACTCATGACAATAGGAACTCATGACAATAGGAACTCATGATAATAGGAACTCATGACAATAGGAACTCATGACAATAGGAACTCATGACAATAGGAACTCATGACAATAGGAACTCATGACAATAGGAACTCATGATAATAGGAACTCATGACAATAGGAACTCATGACAATAGGAACTCATGACAATAGGAACTCATGACAATAGGAACTCATGACAATAGGAACTCATGACAATAGGAACTCATGACAATAGGAACTCATGACAATAGGAACTCATGACAATAGGAACTCATGACAATAGGAACTCATGACAATAGGAACTCATGACAATAGGAACTCATTACAATAGGAACTCATGACAATAGGAACTCATGATAATAGGAACTCATTACAATAGGAACTCATGACAATAGGAACTCATGACAATAGGAACTCATGACAATAGGAACTCATGACAATAGGAACTCATGATAATAGGAACTCATGACAATAGGAACTCATGACAATAGGAACTCATGACAATAGGAACTCATGACAATAGGAACTCATTACAATAGGAACTCATGACAATAGGAACTCATGACAATAGGAACTCATGACAATAGGAACTCATGACAATAGGAACTCATGACAATAGGAACTCATGACAATAGGAACTCATGACAATAGGAACTCATGACAATAGGAACTCATGATAATAGGAACTCATGACAATAGGAACTCATGACAATAGGAACTCATGACAATAGGAACTCGTGACAATAGGAACTCGTGACAATAGGAACTCATGACAATAGGAACTCATGACAATAGGAACTCATGACAATAGGAACTCATGACAATAGGAACTCATGACAATAGGAACTCATGATAATAGGAACTCATTACAATAGGAACTCATGACAATAGGAACTCATGACAATAGGAACTCATGACAATAGGAACTCATGGCAATAGGAACTCATGATAATAGGAACTCATGACAATAGGAACTCATGATAATAGGAACTCATTACAATAGGAACTCATGACAATAGGAACTCATGACAATAGGAACTCATGACAATAGGAACTCATGATAATAGGAACTCATGACAATAGGAACTCATGACAATAGGAACTCATGACAATAGGAACTCATGACAATAGGAACTCATGACAATAGGAACTCATGACAATAGGAACTCATGACAATAGGAACTCGTGACAATAGGAACTCATGACAATAGGAACTCATGACAATAGGAACTCATGACAATAGGAACTCATGACAATAGGAACTCATGACAATAGGAACTCATGACAATAGGAACTCATGATAATAGGAACTCATTACAATAGGAACTCATGACAATAGGAACTCATGACAATAGGAACTCATGACAATAGGAACTCATGGCAATAGGAACTCATGATAATAGGAACTCATGACAATAGGAACTCATGATAATAGGAACTCATTACAATAGGAACTCATGACAATAGGAACTCATGACAATAGGAACTCATGACAATAGGAACTCATGATAATAGGAACTCATGACAATAGGAACTCATGACAATAGGAACTCATGACAATGGGAACTCATGACAATAGGAACTCGTGACAATAGGAACTCGTGACAATAGGAACTCATGACAATAGGAACTCATGACAATGGGAACTCATGACAATAGGAACTCGTGACAATAGGAACTCGTGACAATAGGAACTCGTGACAATAGGAACTCATGACAATAGGAACTCATGACAATAGGAACTCATGACAATAGGAACTCATGACAATAGGAACTCATGACAATAGGAACTCATGATAATAGGAACTCATGACAATAGGAACTCATGACAATAGGAACTCATGACAATAGGAACTCATGACAATAGGAACTCATGACAATAGGAACTCATGACAATAGGAACTCATGACAATAGGAACTCATGATAATAGGAACTCATGACAATAGGAACTCATGACAATAGGAACTCATGACAATAGGAACTCATGACAATAGGAACTCATGACAATAGGAACTCATGACAATAGGAACTCATGACAATAGGAACTCATGACAATAGGAACTCATGACAATAGGAACTCATGATAATAGGAACTCATGACAATAGGAACTCATGACAATAGGAACTCATGACAATAGGAACTCATGACAATAGGAACTCATGACAATAGGAACTCATGACAATAGGAACTCATGACAATAGGAACTCATGACAATAGGAACTCATGATAATAGGAACTCATGACAATAGGAACTCATGACAATAGGAACTCATGACAATAGGAACTCATGACAATAGGAACTCATGACAATAGGAACTCATGATAATAGGAACTCATGACAATAGGAACTCATGACAATAGGAACTCATGACAATAGGAACTCATGACAATAGGAACTCATGACAATAGGAACTCATGACAATAGGAACTCATGACAATAGGAACTCATGACAATAGGAACTCATGACAATAGGAACTCATGACAATAGGAACTCATGACAATAGGAACTCATGACAATAGGAACTCATGACAATGGGAACTCATGACAATGGGAACTCATGACAATAGGAACTCATGACAATAGGAATTCATGACAATAGGAACTCATTACAATAGGAACTCATGACAATAGGAACTCATGACAATAGGAACTCATGATAATAGGAACTCATTACAATAGGAACTCATGACAATAGGAACTCATGATAATAGGAACTCATGATAATAGGAACTCATGACAATAGGAACTCATGATAATAGGAACTCATGACAATAGGAACTCATGGCAATAGGAACTCATGACAATAGGAACTCATGACAATAGGAACTCATGACAATAGGAACTCATGACAATAGGAACTCATGACAATAGGAACTCATGACAATAGGAACTCATGATAATAGGAACTCATGACAATAGGAACTCATGACAATAGGAACTCATGACAATAGGAACTCATGACAATAGGAACTCATGACAATAGGAACTCGTGACAATAGGAACTCGTGACAATAGGAACTCGTGACAATAGGAACTCATGATAATAGGAACTCATGACAATAGGAACTCATGATAATAGGAACTCATGACAATAGGAACTCATGACAATAGGAACTCATGACAATAGGAACTCATGACAATAGGAACTCATGACAATAGGAACTCATGACAATAGGAACTCATGACAATAGGAACTCATGACAATAGGAACTCATGACAATAGGAACTCATGACAATAGGAACTCATGACAATAGGAACTCATGACAATAGGAACTCATGACAATAGGAACTCATGACAATAGGAACTCATGACAATAGGAACTCATGACAATAGGAACTCATGACAATAGGAACTCATGACAATAGGAACTCATGACAATAGGAACTCGTGACAATAGGAACTCGTGACAATAGGAACTCGTGACAATAGGAACTCATGATAATAGGAACTCATGACAATAGGAACTCATGATAATAGGAACTCATGACAATAGGAACTCATGACAATAGGAACTCATGACAATAGGAACTCATGACAATAGGAACTCATGACAATAGGAACTCATGACAATAGGAACTCATGATAATAGGAACTCATGACAATAGGAACTCATGATAATAGGAACTCATGACAATAGGAACTCATGACAATAGGAACTCATGACAATAGGAACTCATGATAATAGGAACTCATGACAATAGGAACTCATGACAATAGGAACTCATGATAATAGGAACTCATGACAATAGGAACTCATGACAATAGGAACTCATGACAATAGGAACTCATGACAATAGGAACTCATGATAATAGGAACTCATGACAATAGGAACTCATGACAATAGGAACTCATGACAATAGGAACTCATGACAATAGGAACTCATGACAATAGGAACTCATGACAATAGGAACTCATGACAATAGGAACTCATGATAATAGGAACTCATGACAATAGGAACTCATGACAATAGGAACTCATGATAATAGGAACTCATGATAATAGGAACTCATGACAATAGGAACTCATGACAATAGGAACTCATGACAATAGGAACTCATGGCAATAGGAACTCATGATAATAGGAACTCATGACAATAGGAACTCATGACAATAGGAACTCATGATAATAGGAACTCATGACAATAGGAACTCATGACAATAGGAACTCATGACAATAGGAACTCATGACAATAGGAACTCATGACAATAGGAACTCATGACAATAGGAACTCATGATAATAGGAACTCATGACAATAGGAACTCATGACAATAGGAACTCATGACAATAGGAACTCATGACAATAGGAACTCATGACAATAGGAACTCATGATAATAGGAACTCATGACAATAGGAACTCATGATAATAGGAACTCATGACAATAGGAACTCGTGACAATAGGAACTCATTACAATAGGAACTCGTGACAATAGGAACTCATGACAATAGGAACTCATGACAATAGGAACTCATGACAATAGGAACTCATGACAATAGGAACTCATGACAATAGGAACTCATGACAATAGGAACTCATGATAATAGGAACTCATGACAATAGGAACTCATGGCAATAGGAACTCATGACAATAGGAACTCATGACAATAGGAACTCATGACAATAGGAACTCATGACAATAGGAACTCATGACAATAGGAACTCATGACAATAGGAACTCATGACAATAGGAACTCATGATAATAGGAACTCATGACAATAGGAACTCATGACAATAGGAACTCATGACAATAGGAACTCATGGCAATAGGAACTCATGACAATAGGAACTCATGACAATAGGAACTCATGACAATAGGAACTCATGATAATAGGAACTCATGACAATAGGAACTCATGACAATAGGAACTCATGACAATAGGAACTCATGATAATAGGAACTCATGGCAATAGGAACACATGACAATAGGAACTCATGACAATAGGAACTCATGACAATAGGAACTCATGACAATAGGAACTCATGACAATAGGAACTCATTACAATAGGAACTCGTGACAATAGGAACTCATGACAATAGGAACTCATGACAATAGGAACTCATGATAATAGGAACTCATGACAATAGGAACTCATGACAATAGGAACTCATGGCAATAGGAACTCATGATAATAGGAACTCATGACAATAGGAACTCATGACAATAGGAACTCATTACAATAGGAACTCATGATAATAGGAACTCATGACAATAGGAACTCATGATAATAGGAACTCATGACAATAGGAACTCGTGACAATAGGAACTCATGACAATAGGAACTCATGACAATAGGAACTCATGACAATAGGAACTCATGACAATAGGAACTCATGACAATAGGAACTCATGACAATAGGAACTCATGATAATAGGAACTCATGACAATAGGAACTCATGACAATAGGAACTCATGACAATGGGAACTCATGACAATAGGAACTCATGACAATAGGAACTCATGACAATAGGAACTCATGACAATAGGAACTCATGACAATAGGAACTCATGACAATAGGAACTCATGACAATAGGAACTCATGACAATAGGAACTCATGACAATAGGAACTCATGACAATAGGAACTCATGATAATAGGAACTCATGACAATAGGAACTCATGACAATGGGAACTCGTGTAGATTCCCGTCTATTTATATTATTATTGTAATTCTTTTCGATAGAAAGTAAATATATTTTACAATCGGTGCCGGATATAAAAACTAAATGACCTGGATTACTTGCAGGGTACGTGAGATTCAAATGTCCCCAACGTTTAGTTAGTATTCAAGTTATAACTAGAGATAGAGATAGACTCGCCTCGGACTCACCGCACTATTTCATCGCGGCTTTTGCCCTGTTCGTGTCGATGGAATCTTCGCACGTGTTGCGTAATGAGGTTCTTTTGGTCGGGTGATTGACAGCTGGCGATGAATGTATCGTCAAATGACTCACCGTCCATCTGAAATTGAAAAACGCGGATGGTTTTCATATGAACTTGTAAGGCTGATTAAAAAGATAAATACTATGCAATACATACTTATATTGTTGCATATACAATTATAACATCATATATATTAATAAATACTATGTAATAGATCAATTTATAAATACGCCGAAAGTGAGATTTTGTAATAGTTATGTAATAAAATATACAAAATGCATTCAAACTACTATTACATCATTAAACTACAAACCCCAAACACTGTGATTTTGTTCTCAAGGTCAACAGATATTCGCTTCAGAGCCATGACAGCCAATGCAACAGCTTCAGTGGGCAACTCGTGAGGAACATGGTAGGGGTTAGCGTACCTGTGGGGGGATGGGGGTTAGCGTACCTGTGGGGGGATGGGGGTTAGCGTACCTGTGGGGGAGGGGGATAGCGTACTTGTGGGGGGATGGGGTGGGGGTTAGCATACCTGTGGGGGGATGGGGGTTAGCGTACCTGTGGGGAGATGGGGGTTAGCGTACCTGTGGGGGGATGGGGGTTAGCGTACCTGTGGGGGGATGGGGGTTAGCGTACCTGTGGGGGAGGGGGATAGCGTACTTGTGGGGGATGGGGTGGGGGTTAGCGTACCTGTGGGGAGATGGGGGTTAGCGTGCCTGTGAGGGGGATGGGGGTTAGCGTATCTGTGAGGGGATGGGGGTTAGAGTACATGTGGGGGGGTGGGGGTTAGCGTGCCTGTGAGGGGGATGGGGGTTAGCGTACCTGTGGGGGATGGGGGTTAGCGTGCCTGTGAGGGGGATGGGGGTTAGCATACATGTGGGGGGATGGGGGTTAGCATACCTGTGGGGGGATGGGGGTTAGCGTGCCTGTGAGGGGGATGGGGGTTAGAGTACATGTGGGGGTATGGGGGTTAGCGTGTATGTGAGGAGGATGGGGGTTAGCGTACATGTGGGGGTATGGGGGTTAGCGTACATGTGGGGGAAGGGGATAGTGTACCTGTGGGGGGATGGGCTGGGGGTTAGCATACCTGGAGGAGAGGGAGATAGGGGGATGGGTAGGGGTAAGTATACCTGGGGGATGGGGATAGAGATTAGCGTACCTGGGGGATGAGGAGGTGGGTTAGTATGCCTGGGGGGTGGGGATAGGGGTTAGTATACTTGGGGCGGGAGGATGATAGGTGTTAGTATACCTGGGGGGAGGGGGATAGAGGTTAGTGTACCTGGGGTAGGGGGATTGGGGTTAGCTTATCTGTGGGGGAGGGGGTGGGGGTTAGTGTACCAGTGTGAGAGGTGGATAGGTGTTAGTATAACTGTGAGTATAGGGGTTAGCGTACTTGGGGGAGAGGGGGATAGAGGTTAGCATACCTGTGGGGGAGGGTTGTGGGGGTTAACATATCTGGGGGGGGGGGGTGTATTAGGAAGGGGTGTATTAGGAGGGGTGTATTAGGAGGGGTGTATTAGGGAGGGGGTGTATTAGGAGGGGGGTATTAGGAGGGGTGTATTAGGAGGGGTGTATTAGGAGGGGTGTATTAGGAGGGGGTGTATTAGGAGGGGTGTATTAGGAAGGGGGGTGTATTAGGGAGGGGGTGTATTAGGAGGGGGTGTATTAGGAGGGGGTGTATTAGGAAGGGGGTGTATTAGAAGGGGTGTATTAGGAGGGGGGTGTATTAGGAGGGGTGTATTAGGAGGGGGTATTAGGAGGGGTGTATTAGGGAGGGGTGTATTAGGAGGGGTGTATTAGGGAGGGGGTGTATTAGAAGGGGTGTATTAGGAGGGGGGTGTATTAGGAGGGGTGTATTAGGAGGGGGTATTAGGAGGGGTGTATTAGGAGGGGGGTATTAGGAGGGGTGTATTAGGAGGAGGGTGTATTAGGAGGGGGGTGTATTAGGGAGGGGGTGTATTAGGAGGGGGGTGTATTAGGAGGGGGTGTATTAGGAAAGGGGTGTATTAGGAGGGGGGTGTATTAGGGAGGGGGTGTATTAGGAGGGGTGTATTAGGGAGGGGGTGTATTAGGAGGGGGGTATTAGGAGGGGTGTATTAGGAGGAGGGTGTATTAGGAGGGGGTGTATTAGGAAGGGGTGTATTAGGAGGGGTGTATTAGGAGGGGTGTATTAGGAGGGGGTGTATTAGGAAGGGGGTGTATTAGGAAGGGGGTGTATTAGGGAGGGGGTGTATTAGGAGGGGGGTGTATTAGGAGGGGGGTGTATTAGGAGGGGGTGTATTAGGAAAGGGGTGTATTAGGAGGGGGGTATTGGGAGGGGTGTATTAGGAGGGTTGTATTAGGGAGGGGGTGTATTAGGAGGGGTGTATTAGGGAGGGGGTGTATTAGGAGGGGGGTGTATTAGGGAGGGGTGTATTAGGAGGGGTGTATTAGGGAGGGGGTGTATTAGAAGGGGTGTATTAGGAGGGGGGTGTATTAGGAGGGGTGTATTAGGAGGGGGTATTAGGAGGGGTGTATTAGGAGGGGGGTATTAGGAGGGGTGTATTAGGAGGAGGGTGTATTAGGAGGGGGGTGTATTAGGGAGGGGGTGTATTAGGAGGGGGGTGTATTAGGAGGGGGTGTATTAGGAAAGGGGTGTATTAGGAGGGGGGTGTATTAGGGAGGGGGTGTATTAGGAGGGGTGTATTAGGGAGGGGGTGTATTAGGAGGGGGGTATTAGGAGGGGTGTATTAGGAGGAGGGTGTATTAGGAGGGGGTGTATTAGGAAGGGGGTGTATTAGGAAGGGGGTGTATTAGGAGGGGGGTGTATTAGGAGGGGTGTATTAGGAGGGGGTATTAGGAGGGGTGTATTAGGAGGGGGGTATTAGGAGGGGTGTATTAGGAGGAGGGTGTATTAGGAGGGGGTGTATTAGGAAGGGGGTGTATTAGGAAGGGGGTGTATTAGGGAGGGGGTGTATTAGGAGGGGGGTGTATTAGGGAGGGGGTGTATTAGGAGGGGGGTGTATTAGGAGGGGGGTGTATTAGGGAGGGGGTGTATTAGGAGGGGGTGTATTAGGAAGAGGGTGTATTAGGAAAGGGGTGTATTAGGAGGGGGGTGTATTAGGGAGGGGGTGTATTAGGAGGGGTGTATTAGGGAGGGGGTGTATTAGGAGGGGGGTATTAGGAGGGGTGTATTAGGAGGAGGGTGTATTAGGAGGGGGTGTATTAGGAAGGGGTGTATTAGGAGGGGGTGTATTAGAAGGGGTGTATTAGGAGGGGGGTGTATTAGGAGGGGTGTATTAGGAGGGGGTATTAGGAGGGGTGTATTAGGAGGGGGGTATTAGGAGGGGTGTATTAGGAGGAGGGTGTATTAGGAGGGGGGTGTATTAGGGAGGGGGTGTATTAGGAGGGGGGTGTATTAGGAGGGGGTGTATTAGGAAAGGGGTGTATTAGGAGGGGGGTGTATTAGGGAGGGGGTGTATTAGGAGGGGTGTATTAGGGAGGGGGTGTATTAGGAGGGGGGTATTAGGAGGGGTGTATTAGGAGGAGGGTGTATTAGGAGGGGGTGTATTAGGAAGGGGGTGTATTAGGAAGGGGGTGTATTAGGAGGGGGGTGTATTAGGAGGGGTGTATTAGGAGGGGGTATTAGGAGGGGTGTATTAGGAGGGGGGTATTAGGAGGGGTGTATTAGGAGGAGGGTGTATTAGGAGGGGGTGTATTAGGAAGGGGGTGTATTAGGAAGGGGGTGTATTAGGGAGGGGGTGTATTAGGAGGGGGGTGTATTAGGGAGGGGGTGTATTAGGAGGGGGGTGTATTAGGAGGGGGGTGTATTAGGGAGGGGGTGTATTAGGAGGGGGTGTATTAGGAAGAGGGTGTATTAGGGAGGGGGTGTATTAGGAGGGGGGTGTATTAGGGAGGGGGTGTATTAGAAGGGGTGTATTAGGAGGGGTGTATTAGGAGGGGGTGTATTAGGAGGGGGGTGTATAGTGCAGACCCATATGGAGGCGGAGTTACAATTATTACTCACTTGAACTTGGGTAACCAGTACATCATTCTGCGGTACTTACGGAAGACATGCGATTTATCTCCAAAGATTCCAATCAGTTGGTAACCCATTGCATCATCGGGGATAACACCTTAATCGACAACAAGAGATAGGTTAACAAATGACAAGATTAGCATTGAATTTCAATTTAAACATAACTTAGATTAGTTATATCTAAGTTATTAGTTATATCTAAGTTATTAGTTATATCTAAGTTATTAGTTATATCTAAGTTATTAGTTATATCTAAGTTATTAGTTATATATAAGTTATTAGTTATATCTAAGTTATTAGTTATATCTTATTTATTAGTTATATCTTATTTATTAGTTATATCTAAGTTATTAGTTATATCTAAGTTATTAGTTATATATAAGTTATTAGTTATATCTAAGTTATTAGTTATATCTAAGTTATTAGTTATATCTTATTTATTAGTTATATCTAAGTTATTAGTTATATCTAAGTTATTAGTTATATCTAAGTTATTAGTTATATCTAAGTTATTAGTTATAACTAAGTTATTAGTTATATCTAAGTTATTAGTTATATCTTAGTTATTAGTTATAACTAAGTTATTAGTTATAGCTAAGTTATTAGTTATATCTAAGTTATTAGTTATATCTAAGTTATTAGTTATAACTAAGTTATTAGTTATATCTATGTTATTAGTTATATCTAAGTTATTAGTTATATCTAAGTTATTAGTTATATCTAAGTTATTAGTTATATCTAAGTTATTAGTTATAACTAAGTTATTAGTTATATCTAAGTTATTAGTTATATCTAAGTTATTAGTTATATCTAAGTTATTAGTTATATCTAAGTTATTAGTTATATCTAAGTTATTAGTTATATCTAAGTTATTAGTCATATCTAAGTTATTAGTTATATCTAAGTTATTAGTTATATCTAAGTTATTAGTTATATCTAAGTTATTAGTTATATCTAAGTTATTAGTTATATCTAAGTTATTAGTTAAATCTAAATTATTAGTTATATCTAAGTTATTAGTTATATCTAAGTTATTAATTATATCTAAGTTATTAGTTATATCTAAGTTATTAGTTATATCTAAGTTATTAGTTAGATCTAAGTTATTAGTTATATCTAAGTTATTAGTTATATCTAAGTTATTAGTTATATCTAAGTTATTAGTTATATCTAATTTATTAGTTATATCTAATTTATTAGTTATATCTAAGTTATTAGTTATATCTAAGTTATTAGTTATATCTAAGTTATTAGTTATATCTAAGTTATTAGTTATATCTAATTTATTAGTTAGATCTAAGTTATTAGTTATATCTAAGTTATTAGTTATATCTAAGTTATTAGTTATATCTAAGTTATTAGTTATATCTAAGTTATTAGTTATATCTAAGTTATTAGTTATATCTAAGTTATTAGTTATATCTAAGTTATTAGTTATATATAAGTTATTAGTTATATCTTAGTTATTAGTTATATCTAAGTTATTAGTTATAGCTAAGTTATTAGTTATATCTAAGTTATTAGTTATATCTAAATTATTAGTTATATCTAAGTTATTAGTTATATCTATGTTATTAGTTATATCTAAGTTATTAGTTATATCTTAGTTATTAGTTATATCTAAGTTATTAGTTATATCTAAGTTATTAGTTATAACTAAGTTATTAGTTATATCTATGTTATTAGTTATATCTAAGTTATTAGTTATATCTAAGTTATTAGTTATATCTAAGTTATTAGTTATATCTAAGTTATTAGTTATATTTAAGTTATTAGTTATATCTAAGTTATTAGTTATATCTAAGTTATTAGTTATATCTAAGTTATTAGTTATATCTAAGTTATTAGTTATATCTAAGTTATTAGTTATATCTAAGTTATTAGTTATATCTAAGTTATTAGTTATATCTAAGTTATTAGTTATATCTAAGTTATTAGTTAAATCTAAGTTATTAGTTATATCTAAGTTATTAGTTATATCTAAGTTATTAGTTATATCTAAGTTATTAGTTATATCTAAGTTATTAGTTATATCTAATTTATTAGTTATATCTAATTTATTAGTTATATCTAAGTTATTAGTTATATATAAGTTATTAGTTATATCTAAGTTATTAGTTATATCTAAGTTATTAGTTAGATCTAAGTTATTAGTTATATCTAAGTTATTAGTTATATCTAAGTTATTAGTTATATCTAAGTTATTAGTTATATCTAAGTTATTAGTTATATCTAAGTTATTAGTTATATCTAAGTTATTAGTTATATCTAAGTTATTAGTTATATATAAGTTATTAGTTATATCTTAGTTATTAGTTATATCTAAGTTATTAGTTATAGCTAAGTTATTAGTTATATCTAAGTTATTAGTTATATCTAAGTTATTAGTTATATCTAAGTTATTAGTTATATCTAAGTTATTAGTTATATCTAAGTTATTAGTTATATCTAAGTTATTAGTTATAACTAAGTTATTAGTTATATCTAAGTTATTAGTTATATCTAAGTTATTAGTTATAACTAAGTTATTAGTTATATCTAAGTTATTAGTTATATCTAAGTTATTAGTTAAATCTAAGTTATTAGTTATATCTAAGTTATTAGTTATATCTAAGTTATTAGTTATATCTAAGTAATTAGTTATATCTAAGTTATTAGTTATATCTAAGTTATTAGTTATATCTAAGTTATTAGTTATATCTAAGTTATTAGTTATATCTTAGTTATTAGTTATATCTAAGTTATTAGTTATATCTAAATTATTAGTTATATCTAAGTTATTAGTTATATCTAAGTTATTAGTTATATCTAAGTCATTAGTTATATCCAAGTTATTAGTTATATCTAAGTTATATTATATCATATGTATATATGAACACGCAAACATGATTCATCAAAGGTGAACAATGTCATTACTTGAGAGTAAAAATGAAGGTAATTTCAATTTCTTGCTTGCATTACTTTCAATTATTTTTTATTTTCTTTTGCACTTCGGAACTTTCATCAAAACTAGAACGCCAATCTATGCACTGGAGTGAAACCTCTCATATAGGAGGATAAAAGGGTGTTTCACTCGAAGACCCATACACCTTTCACCACTCCACGTTCCCTGACAAATGTAAAAACTTACAAGAATGAAATCACAAACAATGATTCACTGGATTACAATAAATGCCGACGCCTCGAATGTAAACAATTACACCAAATGACTTATTTAATTACGCCGGTCAAACCGTTGAATTCCATCTTATCGAGGACATCGATGCAGCACTGCTGCTGTTTCGGATAGTGTTGCATCTCTACTTGCCATGCATTTTGCGGCACCATCTTTTCCTTGGGGAATAGTTCGAGGATCTCCTGGGTGGGAAGCGAGATTTGTAACGCTGTGAATCGCGGGCTTCGAATCTGATATCAACTACTGGGTACAATCTAACTTACGCTTACGTAGTATTTAGATTGAGTTCAAAAATTGCTATATTGGATAATTTAATTTCAATTTATGACAGTTTCTGAAAATGAAAAAAAACGAACTTTATAAACGGATAGGTCTTTGTTTACTTTAAAATCATCCATTTTATCTAAAGAGGCGTAGATGAACTCCACATGACCTCTTCGATGCACTGATTGAACTGTAAACGACAACAACAACTCTATTATAAATAAGGTATACGGTATATTTTATACTGCCTACATGAATCTATTGTAGTGGAAATGGTATACAATTTCTATTAATTAATATAAATATGCATCTATTATTAATACTATTACTTTGAATTTATATTCCATTTCAATGCGGTAAGCATACTATATATATATATACACAACGTGATTAGGCTTTACTGGTGAATTTGATCAATTTCGATAACCTTTGAGGTATTTAGATATGGCACGGACAAATGTTTTACGGTGTTTCATTTTTTCGTCTATTTCATTGAAGGCGGCCTTTTGCTCCGAAATCAACGCCTTCTCCTTCTCTTCGAGGTTATCTTGAGCGGGCAGAAATCGACATATTGGCGACGTGTGAAGGTAACTCCGCCGATAATTTAAATTTACCAGCTGACGAATCAAGCAATCCATATGCTGTGTATGAAAATTTGTTAAGAATTTTTAAAATTCTGTATTTATTCTGCGGATTATCAAATCACGATTTAAGTTATATAATTATGATAAGAAATATTAAAAGGAGATATTTTTGAAGTATAAATTATATATTTTATAAGCAAGTGGAAATAAATGATAGAAGCTCCCTTAAGGTCCGGCATAATTGATAAAGAGATATTATTTATATTATTCATGATTAAGTTAAAACAATTTATTACTTCTAAGGTTAATTGGTAGCGTAAACATCCCGATAAGCTTCCCTGGAGTTTAATAAGGTTAGATAATAAATATTAATAGTCACAATGTGTAGGTAGTTGAAAATGATTTAATAAGGAAATACATTCATCAGAATAAAGTTATGTTTCATTTGACTTATAATAGTATCTAGAATTCGATGCGAACCAAATATCTTTATATATATCTTGTATTGAATGTTAAAATACCACATATATATATGTGGTATTTTATGAACTACAATGTTGATATCAATAAATTCCGTAAAGCTATTAAAATATGTTTTAAAAAAGGATGACAATCTCAGCTCTGTAAATGACACCATATAATGATTACCTAGATAAACAGTGGAAAGAAATGAATCACAACGAAATTATTTGGTTATGGTCACTTGGAAGATGTGATATTAAAATATTTATTTACATTATGTTACTATGACATTGATAAGATAAGTAAATTGGTTCTTGATAATCATAACATATATTATGTCATTTTCTGTTTTAAAATACATATGAAGATACCGTGAATCAATGATATACCACTCAGTATATGTCGTGTGTAGTATCATGTACTAGTTGTGGTTGGTATTATAGCAATACATATATATTTAAATAGTGTTTTAAAAATTAATTTGCATGTATATATTACGTATTATAAATAACGAAAACTAAGAGTTCACTTAAAAATATACTATTCCAATTTGCTATCATCATCAATATCAATTTAAATGTTTCAAACATTAACTAAAAAGGTTCACATACATTACAACAAATAATAAGTTAAAACATGTACATATATGCAGCATTTTCATATACGATAGATAAGGAATAATGTATTTTTAAGATAATTTTGGAAAATTATTTAAATTTCAATAAATATTAACATAATTAAAAGGAATTTAATTTAAATTATATTAGTTATCAGTACTAATATATCACTCAAATAGTTAATAACATGCATAACGCAATAAATAATGAATGAATATATTTTGTTATATAAATTATTTGAAAATTATTTGAACATTATATATTCATATATTTCTATTTTTATGATTTCTTTAAAATCTATAGAATGCCATTGTCAAATTTAAAATAATTATATTTTCTTGTAAATATAAATATAGATCAGTAAAGGACATATTTTAGATAATAATATTTTAAAACCAACCTTGATTTTCATATTTTCTATATTTTATTTTAAAATATAAAATCTTATTATCTTTGTAAAATATATTCAAATGTATAATGAATGTATAAAAAATTTATTATGAATGAAATTTGAAATTATTATTTTGTATTATTTATCTACTCTCTAATATATGATATATATATATATAAATATATAATATTTATATAAAAATATATCTATTACTAATACTCTATTAATAATACTCTATATATAATAATTAATAAGTGTTAATACTTTAATTCTTTCACATTTTAAAATTATTTAAAATGATTTTAGTTATATTTATAATATTAGTATGTTATGTTCAATTAACATTATCTTTAAAAACTCCATGGCCTAATGACGAATTATCATATCATAATCTAACGTATGGCCATTACCCTACATATTTTCTTACGATCTCGAACGTTGTCTTTAAAGATGATAGTTTTACATATTTCAATGAAGATAACATACTTGTTGATATGAATACATGGAAAATAATACCTCGGAAAAATAATAATATTAAATGTGATAATAATTATAACGTTGCATTTGTGCATTTATTCTACTACTTCTACGGTAAATAATTGCATAAATAATATTAAAATGATAATGATTAATTTACATAATCCTAATAAAATATAATCAACTTTTAATATTATTATTACTAATTGATTTAAAAAATCGATTAATAAATTTAACATGTATTAGGTTATATTAATAGTAAATGATTTATTGAAAGTGCTATTTAGTTGATAAACATAAACATTATTTTATAAAATTATAATAATATTATTTAATAATAGACATTTCTAGGTTCAAATTATTATCACCTTCATTATGATACATTATTTCCTTTGTTTGTCGATTTTCAATCTGTGGTAAAATCAGAAAAGACTAAAAGGCAAGGATTGCAGAACGTTTTCATGCCAGGTGTAGAAACTTCACGAATGTCCAAAATTAACTTCAACACCGATGCTTTTGATAATTCCAGTAAATATTGGAATGATATATTGACTGTAAGTTATTTATTTTATTATTATATTATAATCAATTTATTTTTTTAATATTATATTTTATGATAAATTATCTAAAATTCTATATATTGTCTGATTTAAAATATTCAATCATTGTATAATACAAAATTAAACATTGCTTTTATTGACCAAAGATTTTTGCCATAGTTTCTGCCTAATAATGAACCAACTTTCGACTATTTACCTTTGCACAAGAATCATTCCCAATCTACGCTTTGTTTCAAAGAAGTCAGATTTGGGGTCAGTAATCAAAGTTCAGATTCTGTTCAATTGTGTCTAAAACCTCGGGAAATTAACTATCCTGGAAAATATTTCAATATGTTTATAACAAAATGTATTCAAATTAAATTGTTTACAAGTATATATATATACATCGGAGCCTCTCATTCCAACTTTTTTGAGTACTTTCATCCTATACAAACATACAGATCAGTATTACCAAATTGAATTATTCGAATATCCACATCTACCACCCAGTTAACAATATCTAATTACTTCTAGCTACTTTTATTACAACTCTAATCTCTAACAACCTTTCGTTATTATAGTAATATACAGCCTTCCACATACTTAAAACCCGAACTTTCAACTAAAATTAGAGTATATTTTATCCATAAATATCGGCAACACTATCATGCCTGGCGACTTAAATATTCCCACCAATCTTGACACCAACTATACAGCTTAACTAATATAACCTCTGCGAATATACAGACTTCCTCATTCATAACTTGAAACACTCTCGATTTAGTTATTTCCAAAACCGATTACAACCTTACCAACAACCACTTGTTCAAAAACCTTTCTCTGACCATTATCTTATTTTCTTCCATATTTAAACAATCCCAACCCTATGATATAATAAAATATCGAAAATATGACACTATTGACACAGATACTTTTGTATCCAATTTGTATCCAATTACATTTTATCCACAAGATTTAATAACAATAATATATCCAACTTATTATCTAATCTATTGTCTCAAGTCATTATTTAATATATTATCTCAAGTCATTATCTAAGTTATAATCTCAAGTCATTATCTAAGTTATAATCTCAAGTCATTATCTAAATTATAATCTCAAGTCATTATCTAAGCTATTATCTCAAGTCATTACCTAAGCTATCATCTAAGCTCGAAACTGCCTTTTCTCAGACACTAGAAAACTTTGTCCCACTGAAACAAAAAACTCTCAATGCAATTCAATTACAGGTGGTTTAACTCCGAGCTTTGCTTGTCCAAATAAAATGTTACCACTACTCTAAAATACCGGATAAAGTCCAAATCCACTAATTTCATAACTCGCCGCAAATGAACAAAACTCTTCTAAAAACTACAGAGAAATATTAACACAGCAATCTAATATCGCAGACCGTTATCAGCTTTTAAAGGGCTCTATTCCATAGATAATCTACTGCTAGGACAACTAAGTGAACATATACTACCCGATGAACTGCCAACACTATTTACTGAACAATTTGAAATTCAAATGCACCAATATAAACTTTATATAAACTTCATATAAACTATCCACATTAACTCTACCATCTTGAAGTCTCGCAGAAAAACTTCTCTTTGATCTCAAATCCTCATCCGAACTTGATCCCATTGCATTACTGGAATATCTGCAACTGATTATCAAACTCTCTCTCAACTATATATCCTAACTCCTGCCTTACCACTCGCACTGTCCTACATAATAACAAACCAGATTACTTTGCCTTTCTTGCATCCAGATAAAACTACTCACAATCAAAGGTAATCACCAAATTGAAACTAAACATTGAAGTTATACTTCAGTTTACCACAGCACAAAGTAAATCATTCTCTATTTATGCTCCAATAATCTGAAACAATTTACAATTTATAAAATGCACTGCCACCTTCAAATGCAAGCTAAAAACCCACCTATTTTTTCACAACCATAAATACTTGAATAACATATACATGGTCGAAAATCTCAATACTAAAGGTGATGATAATAACTAAACCATTAGGTAACAGGTGATATCTGTTACCTAGGTAACCTTTAATAACCTCCAACTACTTCTAATCACTCTTATTACACTTTTAACACATCGCAGACAATCCAACACCCTAAACTCCAACTGTTTGATGAAGCTCTTCTTTCCTACATTCGCTACATCAAGGAGAAAATGTCAATTTCAAGCTCTATCCGTCCTGATATCGACTTCATTGGAATTATACATCGGTACTGAATTTGTTCATTTCAATATGGCTGAAATATAAATGAAACAATTTGTATATATTAATAATTATGTGCATGAAATTAGTTATATTAAATTTCTTACACCTGTCGTAGATATCTACAATTTACATGTATATTACAAAATATTACACAATGTAGCACTTAAATAATCATTTGTGATTATTGATCTCTCCTCTATTAAAATACCTCTATACAGACCTCTATAAAGCTCTTACAGAAATCTATGAACCCCTGCAAAATCTTCAAAAATGACATGATTTTTTTAAGGTCAAGAAGACGCATAATTAATGAAGCAGAATTACTTGAAGTGTTAAATTTGAACGGTTTTCGCGGCGAACTTGTCGATTTCAGCGGAAAGAGTTTCTACGAACAGGTTTCTCTTTAGTGGCCGACGACCAAATTCACGAACCTTATCCATATCACATTAACTCGCAAAACAATTCAAGTAGTGTACGCGGTCTATAGGTTTTGTATACAGAATAAAAAAAGCGATGTGGTGAATTTGAGGGACATAATAATAATTAATTGGCCCCGTTATATAACTGACTGACCGATGACGACTCCATCACCACCAGGTGGCCTCGGTTCAAAAGTTCTCCATTCTCTTCGGCTTGAATGGCGCTGGCCTCATGAACTGCTTGTTCCTACACTCCGATAGCATTTGTATCCAGGTACCACCATTCATTATGCAACTAGGTCCTGGAAGTCAGACCGCTGACACAGTAGGCACTGTGTCAGCGGTCACTCTATTTATCTGGTGATTTTGTAATAAGCTAATATTCATTTTATTTATACTTTAATATATACTTATGTTTAAATTTATTAAATACTTAAACTGATATCATATCGATTATTAAATCTAGGTGAATGCATTATTAAGTTATTATTAATGATTTAATCAATGTTCCGTTTATTTTGTTTTTTTATTATTTAGAGTTGTATATTCAATATTTACACTCGATTGATTTAAACACAAATTAACGAGAATAGTTCTGATTATATTTTCTGATTCGCAGTAATTTCATTAGATTACAATAGATTTCAATTGATTACAATAGATTTCAATTGATTACAATAGATTTCAATTGATTACAATAGATTTCAATTGATTACAATTGATTTCAATTGATTACAATAGATTTCAATTAATTACAATTGATTTCAACTGACTCTATTGTAGTGCCTTGTTTGGGACCGCATCGAGTGTATATAATGCATTGCAATCTACTATTTACATTGTAGAGTAATAGACATCGTCTCCATCGACGTACTCGGCGTAGATGTAATGTTTATGACGATTGAACTCATTTCTAGGGAGGATTATATAACGCCACTATGAATTACAAACAGTTTGCGGATTTCCTGAAGCCGAGAGGACCCTACCTGTTATTATTATTTTCATTACCCAAACCCTTTCTCGCTATCATCACCTAACCTATCTTCTAACTACTCTTTACCTACCATAACTAGTATGAACAGTTCCTATATCTCTTTCCTAATACCACACCTTATATACACAGCCATTGGCTACCTATCACCAAATCTACTCTGCAAATTAATCTCATATCAAGAGATAAATCTTGCCAATTAACTGCTTAATATTGTATATTTCCCATTTGATCAGCTAATCTATAATCTATCTCTAATTTGGACAACATAACAGATCATTTGATTTTTTAATGTTTAATTATTAAAGATAAAATGTATATTATTTGCATTCACAATATATTTAAATTTTACTTCAATTAAATAATGTTTAATTATTAATATATCATCTGGTAAATAAAACATGTATTTGTTAACTTCTAACCTTAATTTCCTTATGCCTAACCTACAACTCTCTTAACCATCTTATAGACCTCTAATCACTCTCTTACTAATTTAGATACTAACCACTATCTTATTAATTTATCTGATATTCACATCATTTAACTAATCCCAAAATGACCTTCAAATCCGTTCCACAGGGAATGGCATAATACTCACCCCGAAAATGATATTAACGACGACAATCTCAATTCGTTGCACAATACGTACGTACATCCTGATGAATTTCTCGCCATTATTAGAAAGGCTTCCAATATATTCCTTAACAAGGATGAACTTTGAACTTTGAACTTTGAACTCCGAACTTGTTCTTCTTATTCCCTTGCATCAGGATATGATTTTCCATCTATCGCTTCACTATCAAATATTTGATATATAGTGCCCGATGTACCTCTATGTAATACTCCTATATTCCATTAGCTATTATATCAATATTTGAATTCCTAATCTATAAAATTCTGAAAATATGTTTAATTCTCATCATAAATTAAGTTTTACCTATTATTCTAATTCATTGCATATTATCAATAAATTATTAAATTATTAAATTAATAAATTATTAGCAAATTAAATTTCTTACAATTTTTAGCTACGATTTTTATAATACTTTCAAGTGCTATTTATCTTTTTTATTAGTATCACACATATTTTAATATCATATAATATAATTGAGTGATAAGCGTAATATTGTTGATAGTTAATCACTATTTATAATACATAATTGAAATTGGAATTTAGATATATATTTATTAATACAAACTGATTAAAACTCTATAAATATAATATCTGTATTTATTTTGTACTATTTGTAATTATAATTTTGCATTGATATATTGATTATACACAAAATAGAAAAGTATCTTTAAATCTACTAATATCAAATCGAATCATAAAATTAACATAATTGTTGTTGTATTATCATGTGATATTTTTATCATGTGAATACTTTTTTTAAATACAAGTTAAAAAATGAGTTCTAATGTTTTGCCGATTTTGAATGATAATGAGTTAGAAGAACCTCCTCCTAGAGATTGGAGGCTCTTTAATGTTATAGTATTAGGTTTTTCTTTTATGTTTATGTTCACATCATTCCAAACATGCTCGATGGCAGAGGTTACAAATAATTAAAATCAAGATTAATTTAAATTAATTTTAAAATTTAAATTAATAATTAATATTTTTATCTTAAAAGTTCATATTAATTAAGACAACTATCATATTTTCCTTTTTATTACGATGATCGATTAAAACTATAATTCATAACGAATATAAGACAATTCGGTGAAAATTGCATATAAATTATCTACGCCTATAAACGATACTTAAATGTATCGATCTTTGACGACAAAACACCAGTGCGAGTTTGTATTTATTGTGCGAGTGCGTGGTTATGAGCGGCACATATTGCCTTTCTTCGTGATCGCCTATCAACAGTTCACAAATAATATATCATTTTATATATATTGATATTATTTAATATTTTTTTATTTATTATAGCATATTTATATATATATACAATAAACATTATACATTTATAATATATAATGTATGTATATATTAAATTAAAAGCAATAGTTTGGGTATTATATAAATATTAAACAAACTAGAGAAATAATTAATGGATATAATGCAGACACAGTTAAACATTATCTAGGTCTGATAGGTCCGGAGTACATTATTTGTTAACTGTTTATATGTTATTGCGAATGAAGGCAATCCGCACCGAGCATAGTCATGCCCACTAACAATAACATTTAACGCACGCTGAATTTGTGTGGGTCAAGATTGGTATAAACCATTGCTACCGATTGTAGGCATAATGCAGGCATTGTATTCCGTAGATGTATTTGTGGGTGTGATGAAGTAGGGTCAATAATCTAAATAAATATAATTATAAAACCGACTTTATATATATAATGTGCACATTATATAAGAATATAACAAATAATTCTAATGGAGATATTATATCACATGTATTAGTTTATTATATATTATATAATTAAACTTTTGTATATATTATCTTATATTATTATCATTGAATAAGAAGTATATATAATATTTTTATTACATAAAGTACTTAGTATAATACTAGTAATAATATATAACTATATATTGGTATATAATTTTACACTATTTGAAATATATGGCAATAATATTATAATAATCAGTATATATTATAATCGGTTATAATGATAAAATATTAATTATAATAAAACAATTATAGGTATTAAATTGATTGTAATACAATAATATAAATGTATGTAGCAATTCACTAATGATGGACAAAGTATTACATATTATATAATAAGATATAAATATTTTATATTAAGAAAAAACTTTATTCTTAATAATTTAAAATAAGATAAATCTACTATTCCATAAAATATACTATTCAAAATAAAGGGAAAAGCTTTCTAAAATACTTAATATACGTAATATGTATTATACTGGAATATATTATAATATTGAATAATGTATCATATATTATACTATATTATTGTGCATATACTATAGTATAATTTGTTTATATTAAATTTGTGATTGACAATGTTATGTATTGTTCAATAAAGAAATATTGTAGTATCGGGACTTGTGTATATATTTATATCCAGCAATTGACAAACTGTCGCCCGTATGAATGGAACAGACGTCGAATTTGACGCTTGGCAATTCCATTACACATGAATACTAGGGGTGTTATATCAAATACATGTATATGAATGTAGTGAGCACTCGGGTGTGACGTTTACAGGTTTATTAATTCGATGTTGTGTGTCGTAAGGTGCAATAGCTATAATTGGTAAACTCCTCAAAAACCAATGACACGATTTGTATTATTTATAAAACATGTAGTTGTTAGAATAAAATATTTAATTTATAGCAAATTTTGTTCCTTTAAGTTATATATCTAAAATTTGTCATTGATTTTAAATGTATTATTTTATACTTGCATGCCACTTGTATACCATAGTACTTGTAGCAAGCATTTGCTGATGCGAGTATATGAATTTTGCATGCATATAGAATTTTACTCTAAGAATATTAGACAATATATATATTGAATTATATTTGATATCGTATCATCAATTTTGGTGAAAGGTGAATAAAGCCAATATCAATCAATTATAATAAATTAAATATGATTTTTATAACATGTATAACATATATAAGATATATATATGTTATGCATGTTTCGCATAGCATTAACAATATCATATACACACAATATACAGCAAACAGAGTTGCCTACATATTGTAACCTAGAAGTAATATCCATGTATGTAAGAATAATTCATTTATTTTGATAACAAAATTTAAATTAAAAATCAAAGAAATATAATTGCTTGAAATGCTATTTAATTATTTGTATCTATTCTAAAGTGTGCATATTTTATAATACGCATGACATTTCTGTGGTATTCTATTGGGTTTGGTTAATTTATATAGAATTTTCACAGAGTCAGTTTCCATTCGCGATCCGATGTAAATATTGTATACAACACGTCATTACTATCTAAGACATATATTAATATATATAATTAATTGTTATTACATATTAACTTTAGTAAAAAAATCTATCGATTTCGAATCTATATAAATAAAAATTATTTTTGCAATTATTAATTATTTATAAAATAAATAATTTAGATATGACATTTCTATCTAACTTTTCTCTTTCACATGATTATATTGAATTTCCAAGGCAAGTATTCTGCAAGATGCAGCAAAACAATCTAATGGTACATTTACTGGAAATGGCTATACAAGGTCATATTTTGTACTCTGTATAAAAATACTTTTTTCTTAATTTTTAGAATATATTTATTAACATCTACAATATATATTATGGATTATAGAATTATAATAAAGTAAAATAAATATATAATTTATATTATATTTAAGTCAACTTTAATTTTCATAGATTATATTTGTTTTCATATTATATTGGTCATCTTACTATGGTCATCTTACTATGGTCATCTTACTATGGTCATCTTACTATGGTCATTTTACTATGGCCATCTTACTATGGTCATCTTGCTATGTTCATCTTACTATGGTCATCTTACTAGGGTCATCTTACTATGGTCATCTTACTATGGTCATCTTACTAGGGTCATCTTACTAGGGTCATCTTACTATGGTCATCTTACTATGTTCATCTTACTATGGTCATCTTACTATGGTCATCTTACTATGGTCATCTTACTATTGTCATCTTACTATGGTCATCTTACTATGGTCATCTTACTATGGTCATCTTACTTTGTTCATCTTACTACCATGACATCGATACAATTGCAGTCTTTCGATTATTTATGGAGTGTTTGCGTTGGCAAACTGGATCGGACCTTCTATCCTGGCTTTATGTGGAGCTCGGTTATCAATGTTCCTCGGTGCCTGTTGTTACCTGTTAGTATGTAGTAATTAGTAGGCTTAGGCCGGATGGGGTTTGACCGCAGTATACAGAGATACACATAAACAAAGGCACTCATGTTTTCGCAATATTGTTAATTAATTATTAATTATTTTTGCATATTTTCGCAATATTATTAATTAATCTGATTTCTAACCATTTTGCATCTCATTGCACAAACGTACAACTAACATTTTATTTGTTATAATTGTTGTCGTCTGAAATTTTTAATAATTAACTCGTCAATCTATATTTTATAATTATTATGGTTACAATTAATGGTACAAAATTGAAAATATGAATATAATATTATTTCTATATATAACAGTGAATTTAGGATGAAATTAATATATATAGCGATTTAAAAATAATGAAATCTAAAATATAATTATATAATTACTTATTATAATTACTTATATAATTACATGATGCAAATTAAATTAAATAAAATGCATTAAAATGTACATAAATGATTTAATTTCTATGTTAAATATATATATAAAAATATCTATTAAATTTAATAATTCTATTGTGAATATCTTATTATGCTGATTGAAATAATAATAATTCAAATCGTATATAGTAATTTATATTATTTCATTCTTTTAAAAATATTAAACTTTCATTTTAATATATTTTACAACTATGATTCTTGGTATTAATGAATTATATTAAAAAATTAGATTAAAAACATGTTACAACTTTTTAATATTTAATATTTACTATGAAATCTATATAGAATGTTATTTTAGCCCGTTAAGTTCATATACTGTAGTATACAAATGTGTATTCCACGATTGTATAACTTTATTGATAACATAATCATTCTTATACATCTGAAAGTTTTTGTTAACAAGCTAAAGAGGTTCTAGAAATGTAAAAATCATAAATAATATATATTCTACGTTTGTTCGAATATTTAAGTTTGATTGATGGGCTATTTTATATAAAATATAAAATATTGCATCATAAAATAATGTATTATTAAAGAATAGGATTAGAGTGATTATGATTTTAATTAATAACTTAATAAGCATTTTTTTTATTAATTAAGCTAACAATTACATAAATAAGACATTTATCAACATAATATTATTTTAGTATTTTTTCCAGCAGAATTTGCTGATTTGTATTTTACAAATATTGGAGATATAATTTCGAATTCATGTTGAAATAATTGTTTTTTATTATCTATGTTTTAATTTTAACATCGGCATTGAGGAAATGTTGCATATAGGAATTATTTCAATATTACATTAATAATGATTAATTTTTGTTAAAACACGCAAAACTATATTACAATTATTTATAATTTACTAAATAAATAATTATTAATGTATAAGTTTATAACTAAATATGAATCAAAAATAATTATATTATTATTGTTTCTTCTTTAATGATCAATAAAGAAACACGGAATCTATAAAATATGTTATTAATAAGGTGTCAGAAAATATATATTATAATGAATGTAATAATATTGCATTGAATATATTTATAATAAAGGAGATCATAAATTAAATTTAGTTTTTTATTGAAAACAAATTTATATATATTTACAATAGGAATAAATTCCTCCACGCCACCTACAGTCTCTTTATAGCATCATTCCTAAAGCCAATGACCTGGCTGCTGTATCTGTCCAGCGTTGTGGTCGGAGTTGGTGCCGCTGGTTTGTATTTCCCTTGCCCCATCTAGAGTCCACTTTTGCTATTCGGTTACTACGTAGAGATATATATTCTATTACTACCATACACTCACCTCCTACTTTAATAGGCCACTCCCTAAAACCCCAGTTATTCAATAACTCCCGTCCTACAACGCCTACACCCCACCAGTGATTTGGAATGGTCAAGGAATGTACCTTACTCAGAATTCGGACAAACAGACCATCGGCCGTAACACAGGAATTTTTTGGGCCCTATTGCAGTGCAGGTATGGTTATGAGGAGTTTTTATAGGCGTGGCTTAACCCGATGTTATTGTGGGCGTGGCTTAGCTTGGTATTGAGTCGTTGTGGGAGTGGTTAAACATGGCGTTATGATTAGCTAATCTTAGTTGCGGGTTGCTA
>OZ038316.1:28000628-28023128 GCA_964035775.1 Osedax frankpressi
AAAACCCATTATGTAAAGGTAAAAGGTAAGTTCTCTTAGCGCAGTATCTGGTTCTCAGGAATTCCCAAAGCGCTTTACACTGTAATTCCCTGGCAGACCTGTTCAATCAAACACCGTCTCAACTTCTCTGGGAAGCATCCAGGCATATGCTACACTTAATGCGCGAATGCTGCTCGTGATCCACCACTGTCTATAGCCAGGTACTTATTCATACAGCTGAAAGAACCGGAGTAGCGTAGAGTGAGAAACACTTGCCCAAGGTTTTAACACCGCAGCACAGGATTCGAACCCGGGTAATCTTAGTCGAGAGTCCGAAGCGATAGCATTCTATAACGACATAACACACGAATACAACACATACCATTGTAGCAACAACTTACTCAGTAAAATGATGTTTCTGTTGTTTTACTTTCCTTGTTTCATATTCACCCATATAAAACATCGGTATAGTAATAATATATATAATAATAATAATAATACCGTTTTTATATGGCGCCAATTCCCGCATGGCGGATCGATGCGCTGCACAAGAAATATACTATATATATTAATAAAATAAATATTTGAATTAATTGAAATGTCTAATAAAAAAGATATGTCTTTAAACGCTTTCTAAACATAGTCTCGGATGCACGAATGTTCACAGGTAATTCATTCCACAGTCGAGGTGCTGCTGCGCCAAATGCCGAATCACCGATACACGTCTTTGTTATGCCTTGGTGCAGTGTTGGCGCATAGCTCTGGCGTAGGCGTCCGTCACGCTTTCTTGGTATGACCAGAGAACTGAATATTGTGTGGGAATATCTGAATTCCCCACCTGTTTCAGGTTCATGAATGATGTCCATGCTTTGTGTATCATGTGGACAACATCACCCTCCGCCTTGCTTGCTGACATACACATTTCACTCAGGTATGTAATGGCTTTCCTTTATTCAAGTTAGTCACGAATATGTTTTTTGTCATCACATTTGTAGTTTATCTTCAGTACTCCTGTTGTTTGTTACTTTGTTAACGTTTGCGCCTGTCTTTTATACACACGGGCTAATCTTTGTTGCCCATAATTGCACGTGCAAATAGCAGTAGTCATCACACAGTTTAGTGATCACAGTCAGCTGTGGTTTCTAGTTCATGTGATTGTGATGCGATAAAACAAGATGATCCTTTGGGAAACACCACGGAGGCTGGTCCTGTAGTTAGCCTCATTACGAATTTAACGGCTCGACGACTAACACGACGGCGAGATTGTATCGCGTGCAACCACATCAAGGACCACATCACCAAGAGACATAAATATTACTCTCTCTCTCTCCTCTCTCTCTCCCCTCTCTCTGTGTCTGCCCGCCCGCCCCCCCCCCGCCCGCCAGCCCGCCCGCCCGCCCGCCCGCCCGCCCGCCCGCCCGTCCGTCCGTCCGTCCGTCCGTCCGTCCGTCCGTCCGTCCGTCCGTCCGTCCGTCCGTCCGTCCGTCCGTCCGTCCGTCCGTCCGTCCGTCCGTCCGTCCGTCCGTCCGTCCGTCCGTCCGTCCGTCCGTCCGTCCGTCCGTCCGTCCGTCCGTCCGTCCGTCCGTCCGTCCGTCCGTCCGTCCGTCCGTCCGTCCGTCCGTCCGTCCGTCCGTCCGTCCGTCCGTCCGTCCGTCCGTCCGTCCGTCCGTCCGTCCGTCCGTCCGCCCGCCCGCCCGCCCGCCCGCCCGCCCGCCCGCCCGCCCGCCCGCCCGCCCGCCCGCCCGCCCGCCCGCCCGCCCGCCCGCCCGCCCGCCCGCCCGCCCGCCCGCCCGCCCGTCCGACCGTCCGTCCGTCCGTCCGTCCGTCCGTCCGTCCGTCCGTCCGTCCGTCCGTCCGTCCGTCCGTCCGTCCGTCCGTCCGTCCGTCCGTCCGTCCGTCCGTCCGTCCGTCCGTCCGTCCGTCCGTCCGTCCGTCCGTCCGTCCGTCCGTCCGTCCGTCCGTCCGTCCGTCCGTCCGTCCGTCCGTCCGTCCGTCCGTCCGTCCGTCCGTCCGTCCGTCCGTCCGTCCGTCCGTCCGTCCGTCCGTCCGTCCGTCCGTCCGTCCGTCCGTC
Organism: Osedax frankpressi; assembly: GCA_964035775.1. NCBI lineage: Eukaryota > Metazoa > Annelida > Polychaeta > Sabellida > Siboglinidae > Osedax > Osedax frankpressi. The sequence continues at coordinate 28,002,679 of OZ038316.1, forward strand.
CGTCCGTCCGTCCGTCCGTCCGTCCGTCCGTCCGTCCGTCCGTCCGTCCGTCTCCCTCTGTCTCTGTCTCTGTCTCTGTCTCTGTCTCTGTCTCTGTCTCTGTCTCTGTCTCTGTCTCTGTCTCTGTCTCTGTCTCTGTCTCTGTCTCTGTCTCTGTCTCTGTCTCTGTCTCTGTCTCTGTCTCTGTCTCTGTCTCTGTCTCTGTCTCTGTCTCTGTCTCTGTCTCTGTCTCTGTCTCTGTCTCTGTCTCTGTCTCTGTCTCTGTCTCTGTCTCTGTCTCTGTCTCTGTCTCTGTCTCTGTCTCTGTCTCTGTCTCTGTCTCTGTCTCTGTCTCTGTCTCTGTCTCTGCCTCTGCCTCTGCCTCTGCCTCTGCCTCTGCCTCTGCCTCTGCCTCTGCCTCTGCCTCTGCCTCTGCCTCTGCCTCTGCCTCTGCCTCTGCCTCTGCCTCTGCCTCTGCCTCTGCCTCTGTCTCTGTCTCTGTCTCTGTCTCTGTCTCTGTCTCTGTCTCTGTCTCTGTCTCTGTCTCTGTCTCTGTCTCTGTCTCTGTCTCTGTCTCTGTCTCTGTCTCTGTCTCTGTCTCTGTCTCTGTCTCTGTCTCTGTCTCTGTCTCTGTCTCTGTCTCTGTCTCTGTATCTGTCTCTGTCTCTGTCTCTGTCTCTGTCTCTGTCTCTGTCTCTGCCTCTGCCTCTGCCTCTGCCTCTGCCTCTGCCTCTGCCTCTGCCTCTGCCTCTGCCTCTGCCTCTGCCTCTGCCTCTGCCTCTGTCTCTGTCTCTGTCTCTGTCTCTGTCTCTGTCTCTGTCTCTGTCTCTGTCTCTGTCTCTGTCTCTGTCTCTGTCTCTGTCTCTGTCTCTGTCTCTGTCTCTGTCTCTGTCTCTGTCTCTGTCTCTGTCTCTGTCTCTGTCTCTGTCTCTGTCTCTGTCTCTGTCTCTGTCTCTGTCTCTGTCTCTGTCTCTGTCTCTGTCTCTGTCTCTGTCTCTGTCTCTGTCTCTGTCTCTGTCTCTGTCTCTGTCTCTGTCTCTGTCTCTGTCTCTGTCTCTGTCTCTGTCTCTGTCTCTGTCTCTGTCTCAGTCTCAGTCTCTGTCTCTGTCTCTGTCTCTGTCTCTGTCTCTGACTCTGTCTCAGTCTCAGTCTCAGTCTCTGCCTCTGCCTCTGCCTCTGCCTCTGCCTCTGCCTCTGCCTCTGCCTCTGCCTCTGCCTCTGCCTCTGCCTCTGCCTCTGCCTCTGCCTCTGCCTCTGCCTCTGCCTCTGCCTCTGCCTCTGCCTCTGCCTCTGCCTCTGCCTCTGCCTCTGCCTCTGCCTCTGCCTCTGCCTCTGCCTCTGCCTCTGCCTCTGCCTCTGCCTCTGCCTCTGCCTCTGCCTCTGCCTCTGCCTCTGCCTCTGCCTCTGCCTCTGCCTCTGCCTCTGCCTCTGCCTCTGCCTCTGCCTCTGCCTCTGCCTCTGCCTCTGCCTCTGCCTCTGCCTCTGCCTCTGCCTCTGCCTCTGCCTCTGCCTCTGCCTCTGCCTCTGCCTCTGCCTCTGCCTCTGCCTCTGCCTCTGCCTCTGCCTCTGCCTCTGCCTCTGCCTCTGCCTCTGCCTCTGCCTCTGCCTCTGCCTCTGCCTCTGCCTCTGCCTCTGCCTCTGCCTCTGCCTCTGCCTCTGCCTCTGCCTCTGCCTCTGCCTCTGCCTCTGCCTCTGCCTCTGCCTCTGCCTCTGCCTCTGCCTCTGCCTCTGCCTCTGCCTCTGCCTGCCTCTGCCTCTGCCTCTGCCTCTGCCTCTGCCTCTGCCTCTGCCTCTGCCTCTGCCTCTGCCTCTGCCTCTGCCTCTGCCTCTGCCTCTGCCTCTGCCTCTGCCTCTGCCTCTGCCTCTGCCTCTGCCTCTGCCTCTGCCTCTGCCTCTGCCTCTGCCTCTGCCTCTGCCTCTGCCTCTGCCTCTGCCTCTGCCTCTGCCTCTGCCTCTGCCTCTGCCTCTGCCTCTGCCTCTGCCTCTGCCTCTGCCTCTGCCTCTGCCTCTGCCTCTGCCTCTGCCTCTGCCTCTGCCTCTGCCTCTGCCTCTGCCTCTGCCTCTGCCTCTGCCTCTGCCTCTGCCTCTGCCTCTGCCTCTGCCTCTGCCTCTGCCTCTGCCTCTGCCTCTGCCTCTGCCTCTGCCTCTGCCTCTGCCTCTGCCTCTGCCTCTGCCTCTGTCTGTCTGTAATACTATATTATCTGCCTCTGCCTCTGCCTCTGCCTCTGCCTCTGCCTCTGCCTCTGCCTCTGCCTCTGCCTCTGCCTCTGCCTCTGCCTCTGCCTCTGCCTCTGCCTCTGCCTCTGCCTCTGCCTCTGCCTCTGCCTCTGCCTCTGCCTCTGCCTCTGCCTCTGCCTCTGCCTCTGCCTCTGCCTCTGCCTCTGCCTCTGCCTCTGCCTCTGCCTCTGCCTCTGCCTCTGCCTCTGCCTCTGCCTCTGCCTCTGCCTCTGCCTCTGCCTCTGCCTCTGCCTCTGCCTCTGCCTCTGCCTCTGCCTCTGCCTCTGCCTCTGCCTCTGCCTCTGCCTCTGCCTCTGCCTCTGCCTCTGCCTCTGCCTCTGCCTCTGCCTCTGCCTCTGCCTCTGCCTCTGCCTCTGCCTCTGCCTCTGCCTCTGCCTCTGCCTCTGCCTCTGCCTCTGCCTCTGCCTCTGCCTCTGCCTCTGCCTCTGCCTCTGCCTCTGCCTCTGCCTCTGCCTCTGCCTCTGCCTCTGCCTCTGCCTCTGCCTCTGCCTCTGCCTCTGCCTCTGCCTCTGCCTCTGCCTCTGCCTCTGCCTCTGCCTCTGCCTCTGCCTCTGCCTCTGCCTCTGCCTCTGCCTCTGCCTCTGCCTCTGCCTCTGCCTCTGCCTCTGCCTCTGCCTCTGCCTCTGCCTCTGCCTCTGCCTCTGCCTCTGCCTCTGCCTCTGCCTCTGCCTCTGCCTCTGCCTCTGCCTCTGCCTCTGCCTCTGCCTCTGCCTCTGCCTCTGCCTCTGCCTCTGCCTCTGCCTCTGCCTCTGCCTCTGCCTCTGCCTCTGCCTCTGCCTCTGCCTCTGCCTCTGCCTCTGCCTCTGCCTCTGCCTCTGCCTCTGCCTCTGCCTCTGCCTCTGCCTCTGCCTCTGCCTCTGCCTCTGCCTCTGCCTCTGCCTCTGCCTCTGCCTCTGCCTCTGCCTCTGCCTCTGCCTCTGCCTCTGCCTCTGCCTCTGCCTCTGCCTCTGCCTCTGCCTCTGCCTCTGCCTCTGCCTCTGCCTCTGCCTCTGCCTCTGCCTCTGCCTCTGCCTCTGCCTCTGCCTCTGCCTCTGCCTCTGCCTCTGCCTCTGCCTCTGCCTCTGCCTCTGCCTCTGCCTCTGCCTCTGCCTCTGCCTCTGCCTCTGCCTCTGCCTCTGCCTCTGCCTCTGCCTCTGCCTCTGCCTCTGCCTCTGCCTCTGCCTCTGCCTCTGCCTCTGCCTCTGCCTCTGCCTCTGCCTCTGCCTCTGCCTCTGCCTCTGCCTCTGCCTCTGCCTCTGCCTCTGCCTCTGCCTCTGCCTCTGCCTCTGCCTCTGCCTCTGCCTCTGCCTCTGCCTCTGCCTCTGCCTCTGCCTCTGCCTCTGCCTCTGCCTCTGCCTCTGCCTCTGCCTCTGCCTCTGCCTCTGCCTCTGCCTCTGCCTCTGCCTCTGCCTCTGCCTCTGCCTCTGCCTCTGCCTCTGCCTCTGCCTCTGCCTCTGCCTCTGCCTCTGCCTCTGCCTCTGCCTCTGCCTCTGCCTCTGCCTCTGCCTCTGCCTCTGCCTCTGCCTCTGCCTCTGCCTCTGCCTCTGCCTCTGCCTCTGCCTCTGCCTCTGCCTCTGCCTCTGCCTCTGCCTCTGCCTCTGCCTCTGCCTCTGCCTCTGCCTCTGCCTCTGCCTCTGCCTCTGCCTCTGCCTCTGCCTCTGCCTCTGCCTCTGCCTCTGCCTCTGCCTCTGCCTCTGCCTCTGCCTCTGCCTCTGCCTCTGCCTCTGCCTCTGCCTCTGCCTCTGCCTCTGCCTCTGCCTCTGCCTCTGCCTCTGCCTCTGCCTCTGCCTCTGCCTCTGCCTCTGCCTCTGCCTCTGCCTCTGCCTCTGCCTCTGCCTCTGCCTCTGCCTCTGCCTCTGCCTCTGCCTCTGCCTCTGCCTCTGCCTCTGCCTCTGCCTCTGCCTCTGCCTCTGCCTCTGCCTCTGCCTCTGCCTCTGCCTCTGCCTCTGCCTCTGCCTCTGCCTCTGCCTCTGCCTCTGCCTCTGCCTCTGCCTCTGCCTCTGCCTCTGCCTCTGCCTCTGCCTCTGCCTCTGCCTCTGCCTCTGCCTCTGCCTCTGCCTCTGCCTCTGCCTCTGCCTCTGCCTCTGCCTCTGCCTCTGCCTCTGCCTCTGCCTCTGCCTCTGCCTCTGCCTCTGCCTCTGCCTCTGCCTCTGCCTCTGCCTCTGCCTCTGCCTCTGCCTCTGCCTCTGCCTCTGCCTCTGCCTCTGCCTCTGCCTCTGCCTCTGCCTCTGCCTCTGCCTCTGCCTCTGCCTCTGCCTCTGCCTCTGCCTCTGCCTCTGCCTCTGCCTCTGCCTCTGCCTCTGCCTCTGCCTCTGCCTCTGCCTCTGCCTCTGCCTCTGCCTCTGCCTCTGCCTCTGCCTCTGCCTCTGCCTCTGCCTCTGCCTCTGCCTCTGCCTCTGCCTCTGCCTCTGCCTCTGCCTCTGCCTCTGCCTCTGCCTCTGCCTCTGCCTCTGCCTCTGCCTCTGCCTCTGCCTCTGCCTCTGCCTCTGCCTCTGCCTCTGCCTCTGCCTCTGCCTCTGCCTCTGCCTCTGCCTCTGCCTCTGCCTCTGCCTCTGCCTCTGCCTCTGCCTCTGCCTCTGCCTCTGCCTCTGCCTCTGCCTCTGCCTCTGCCTCTGCCTCTGCCTCTGCCTCTGCCTCTGCCTCTGCCTCTGCCTCTGCCTCTGCCTCTGCCTCTGCCTCTGCCTCTGCCTCTGCCTCTGCCTCTGCCTCTGCCTCTGCCTCTGCCTCTGCCTCTGCCTCTGCCTCTGCCTCTGCCTCTGCCTCTGCCTCTGCCTCTGCCTCTGCCTCTGCCTCTGCCTCTGCCTCTGCCTCTGCCTCTGCCTCTGCCTCTGCCTCTGCCTCTGCCTCTGCCTCTGCCTCTGCCTCTGCCTCTGCCTCTGCCTCTGCCTCTGCCTCTGCCTCTGCCTCTGCCTCTGCCTCTGCCTCTGCCTCTGCCTCTGCCTCTGCCTCTGCCTCTGCCTCTGCCTCTGCCTCTGCCTCTGCCTCTGCCTCTGCCTCTGCCTCTGCCTCTGCCTCTGCCTCTGCCTCTGCCTCTGCCTCTGCCTCTGCCTCTGCCTCTGCCTCTGCCTCTGCCTCTGCCTCTGCCTCTGCCTCTGCCTCTGCCTCTGCCTCTGCCTCTGCCTCTGCCTCTGCCTCTGCCTCTGCCTCTGCCTCTGCCTCTGCCTCTGCCTCTGCCTCTGCCTCTGCCTCTGCCTCTGCCTCTGCCTCTGCCTCTGCCTCTGCCTCTGCCTCTGCCTCTGCCTCTGCCTCTGCCTCTGCCTCTGCCTCTGCCTCTGCCTCTGCCTCTGCCTCTGCCTCTGCCTCTGCCTCTGCCTCTGCCTCTGCCTCTGCCTCTGCCTCTGCCTCTGCCTCTGCCTCTGCCTCTGCCTCTGCCTCTGCCTCTGCCTCTGCCTCTGCCTCTGCCTCTGCCTCTGCCTCTGCCTCTGCCTCTGCCTCTGCCTCTGCCTCTGCCTCTGCCTCTGCCTCTGCCTCTGCCTCTGCCTCTGCCTCTGCCTCTGCCTCTGCCTCTGCCTCTGCCTCTGCCTCTGCCTCTGCCTCTGCCTCTGCCTCTGCCTCTGCCTCTGCCTCTGCCTCTGCCTCTGCCTCTGCCTCTGCCTCTGCCTCTGCCTCTGCCTCTGCCTCTGCCTCTGCCTCTGCCTCTGCCTCTGCCTCTGCCTCTGCCTCTGCCTCTGCCTCTGCCTCTGCCTCTGCCTCTGCCTCTGCCTCTGCCTCTGCCTCTGCCTCTGCCTCTGCCTCTGCCTCTGCCTCTGCCTCTGCCTCTGCCTCTGCCTCTGCCTCTGCCTCTGCCTCTGCCTCTGCCTCTGCCTCTGCCTCTGCCTCTGCCTCTGCCTCTGCCTCTGCCTCTGCCTCTGCCTCTGCCTCTGCCTCTGCCTCTGCCTCTGCCTCTGCCTCTGCCTCTGCCTCTGCCTCTGCCTCTGCCTCTGCCTCTGCCTCTGCCTCTGCCTCTGCCTCTGCCTCTGCCTCTGCCTCTGCCTCTGCCTCTGCCTCTGCCTCTGCCTCTGCCTCTGCCTCTGCCTCTGCCTCTGCCTCTGCCTCTGCCTCTGCCTCTGCCTCTGCCTCTGCCTCTGCCTCTGCCTCTGCCTCTGCCTCTGCCTCTGCCTCTGCCTCTGCCTCTGCCTCTGCCTCTGCCTCTGCCTCTGCCTCTGCCTCTGCCTCTGCCTCTGCCTCTGCCTCTGCCTCTGCCTCTGCCTCTGCCTCTGCCTCTGCCTCTGCCTCTGCCTCTGCCTCTGCCTCTGCCTCTGCCTCTGCCTCTGCCTCTGCCTCTGCCTCTGCCTCTGCCTCTGCCTCTGCCTCTGCCTCTGCCTCTGCCTCTGCCTCTGCCTCTGCCTCTGCCTCTGCCTCTGCCTCTGCCTCTGCCTCTGCCTCTGCCTCTGCCTCTGCCTCTGCCTCTGCCTCTGCCTCTGCCTCTGCCTCTGCCTCTGCCTCTGCCTCTGCCTCTGCCTCTGCCTCTGCCTCTGCCTCTGCCTCTGCCTCTGCCTCTGCCTCTGCCTCTGCCTCTGCCTCTGCCTCTGCCTCTGCCTCTGCCTCTGCCTCTGCCTCTGCCTCTGCCTCTGCCTCTGCCTCTGCCTCTGCCTCTGCCTCTGCCTCTGCCTCTGCCTCTGCCTCTGCCTCTGCCTCTGCCTCTGCCTCTGCCTCTGCCTCTGCCTCTGCCTCTGCCTCTGCCTCTGCCTCTGCCTCTGCCTCTGCCTCTGCCTCTGCCTCTGCCTCTGCCTCTGCCTCTGCCTCTGCCTCTGCCTCTGCCTCTGCCTCTGCCTCTGCCTCTGCCTCTGCCTCTGCCTCTGCCTCTGCCTCTGCCTCTGCCTCTGCCTCTGCCTCTGCCTCTGCCTCTGCCTCTGCCTCTGCCTCTGCCTCTGCCTCTGCCTCTGCCTCTGCCTCTGCCTCTGCCTCTGCCTCTGCCTCTGCCTCTGCCTCTGCCTCTGCCTCTGCCTCTGCCTCTGCCTCTGCCTCTGCCTCTGCCTCTGCCTCTGCCTCTGCCTCTGCCTCTGCCTCTGCCTCTGCCTCTGCCTCTGCCTCTGCCTCTGCCTCTGCCTCTGCCTCTGCCTCTGCCTCTGCCTCTGCCTCTGCCTCTGCCTCTGCCTCTGCCTCTGCCTCTGCCTCTGCCTCTGCCTCTGCCTCTGCCTCTGCCTCTGCCTCTGCCTCTGCCTCTGCCTCTGCCTCTGCCTCTGCCTCTGCCTCTGCCTCTGCCTCTGCCTCTGCCTCTGCCTCTGCCTCTGCCTCTGCCTCTGCCTCTGCCTCTGCCTCTGCCTCTGCCTCTGCCTCTGCCTCTGCCTCTGCCTCTGCCTCTGCCTCTGCCTCTGCCTCTGCCTCTGCCTCTGCCTCTGCCTCTGCCTCTGCCTCTGCCTCTGCCTCTGCCTCTGCCTCTGCCTCTGCCTCTGCCTCTGCCTCTGCCTCTGCCTCTGCCTCTGCCTCTGCCTCTGCCTCTGCCTCTGCCTCTGCCTCTGCCTCTGCCTCTGCCTCTGCCTCTGCCTCTGCCTCTGCCTCTGCCTCTGCCTCTGCCTCTGCCTCTGCCTCTGCCTCTGCCTCTGCCTCTGCCTCTGCCTCTGCCTCTGCCTCTGCCTCTGCCTCTGCCTCTGCCTCTGCCTCTGCCTCTGCCTCTGCCTCTGCCTCTGCCTCTGCCTCTGCCTCTGCCTCTGCCTCTGCCTCTGCCTCTGCCTCTGCCTCTGCCTCTGCCTCTGCCTCTGCCTCTGCCTCTGCCTCTGCCTCTGCCTCTGCCTCTGCCTCTCCCTCTCCCTCTCCCTCTCCCTCTCCCTCTCCCTCTCCCTCTCCCTCTCCCTCTCTCTCTCTCCCCCTCTCCCTCTTCTTCTCCCTCTCTTTAGCAGGCTATGTATTCCGTATAATGAACTCTGACCCATATCACATACAAATTAAAAGAGATTCTCTATTCACTTACAACAGCAAGGAAGATTTACACAACTCTACCATGCTTCATATAGAGACATGCCAACTAACTTTATAACATATACCCATCTGTCACTTTTCATGGCCCTTACACATGTCAATCAAACTTAACTACGAGAGCCGCTGTATTAAATCAAGTTTTAATTACACGAGTACATAAGTACATTGTACCACCTAAGACCATCACAATTACAGCAGTTTTTTATTTGATGAAATTCGGTCTAAATTCTCTTCGCTATATAAATATCTTATCATTGATTATATTCGAGCGATGCTTATAAAAAACCTCTTTATGTGTAGGACCTTATCAGTATAATGGAAGAAAGTTATTAATATATGAGCTTTCACCCCTTTACGAGCAAACATCTTGTCATAAATCATGATTTTGCCCCGAGAGAATGTGAATTATTTCACTTTTCCGTGACCTCCACACGAGTTCATTTTGCCGTACTACTTTTTACTTCGTTATACGACTTGACCGACATTCTCTAGCCCAGCTCAGCATTCGCTACAACAGCAAGAGTAAGGAGCTCTACTTCGAGCAATGCTTTGAGATATTGTGCAAATTAGGAGTTGGATCTTTTGGGGTGGTAAGTGTTCGATGCGTAGACAAAGTCTCTCGTTAATGCGATGTACGCAATGTTTTTTTGTTATTGAAGTACCCGTCCTTTTGTTATTAGTCTGTCTCAGCTCATTGCCCACCCGCTAGGTTTACAAGGTGAAGAACAAAGAAGATGGTCAATTCTACGCCGTAAAAATCTCTAGGGAACGTTTCCGCGGTCCGAATGATAAGTTAGTGCTATATGACCTTGTAATGTACTCCCCTTCCCTCTCCCCTTCCCTCTCCCCTTCCCTCTCCCCTTCCCTCTCCCCTTCCCTATCTCCTCTTCCCTCTCCCTTCCCTCTCTCCTCTTCCCTCTCCCCTTCCCTCTCTCCTCTCCCCTTCCCTCTCTCCTTCCCTCTCTCCCCTTCCCTCTCCTCTTCCCTCTCTCCCCTTCCCTCTCTCCTCTTCCCGCTCTCCTTCCCTATCTCCTCTTCCCGCTCTCCTTCCCTATCTCCTCTTCCCTCTCCTCTTCCCTCTCCCCCTCCCTCTCTTCCTTCCCTCCCTCTACCACATTTATCTCGTCTCACTAATCAGGAGACGGAAGTTGGAAGAAGTTGCTCGCCATGAAGAACTCTCGAATCATCGGAATTGCTTGCAATTCATCCAGGCGTGGGAGGAGGGACAACGATTATATATACAAACCGAACTTTGCCATACTAGGTTAGCAAACTCATGCCGAACCCACTTTACCGAATGTAGGGGCCGCTAGTATGCATGTTTAATTTATTTACGTTGATGCATATTAATGTCTACGCTATCAGCTTACCGAAGTACCATAATCTAGTCTAAATAATAAGTATGCGTTATTGTATATATTATATGCATTATAATATATATATGTACAAAAAATCCTCTCTATTTCAATTTACAGTTTATTTGAATTCGCTGAGAGAAACCATAACATTCCAATTGAACTGATAGAGAGCTATCTATTAGATTTAATACAGGTTTACTATTTCATTTGTTCTTTTGAGGGATTAGTCATTTAAATGAAGTAAATAATTAACCAATATTTGTTTTATAGTTAACCTAAACAATAATCCAATATTGAATGAGATTTATAGTTGATATCAATACTTCTATAATTATATTTATAATTATATTTTTAACTTTGTATTTATTATATTCTATCAACTCTAATTAATTATTGAATCATTAAATTAATTTTTATAATGGAAAATAAGTTTACTTTTTGAATATGAGTCACTACATTTTTAATTATAATATTAGAATTGACATGTATTATTTATGAGAAATATCAACATAAAATGGTGGATATAGTCAAACATGCTAAATTACCAATTTGTAAATCTTTGCATTACAGTTTATTTGTTAACATGTAATTTAATTTAATTATTTTAATATTGTAGAGATTAAATTGAATAAAATGTAAAATATAAATTTGTAGTGAATATCAATCAAAAATCCTTTGATGTATTACAAAATTTATTATTAAATAATATATAAGAAATTACAAGATAAAACATGTTTTGTATTACATAATTTTGATATTGTTTTAATATTTGTATTATATTGTTGCTAATAATTATATTGTCATGCAAATAATCTAGGTAATTTCATTTATTTCTAAGAAACCATCCAGGCCATTTTAGTTTTTTTAATTATATAATAAAAAAGAAAATATAGTTTATTTGTATATAAATTATAATAGTTGCATCATCTGGTTTCTTGAGTTACATGCCACACTTTTTTTCCCATATTAATATCTTTAAAACTAATATATCCCTGTATTTTCTAATTTGCTAATGTCATATTTTAGAAATTATTTGTAGAATTCATTATTGAAATTTATTAATCTATTTCTTTGAAAATTAAACTTTGTTTTTTTCTTTTTAAAATGAATCTTATATTTGTTTATTTCATATTATTATCATGAATATATGAATATTTCCATATTAGTAATACTTTTAAAAGCATATATTTAATATATTTAATAGTTGAATTATTTGTAGATTTCTTAAATAGTTCACATATTTTAATAACATTTTTGTATATGTAATTTATATTGTAATTATGAATGTGAATATATTAAATATATTATTTTAATTGAATATATATTGATTATGAATCATTAATTAGTATTCATTAATTACTATTTTATTAATTGTATACATATATCATTACGGTGTGTAGTAATTTAACCTAAACTGATACATTGCAGGGCGTGAAACACCTTCACGATAATGGCCTTGTTCACATGGACATTAAACCCGACAACATCCTGATCAGCGAACAAGGCGTTTGTAAGCTAGGTGACCTTGGCCTAGTTCTCACCGTCAACAAGGTAAACATTACTCTTTTATTATGATTATTATATATATATATATATATTTTCATGTAGCAACATTTAATCATACAAAATGGTTGTTTTCTGTTTGAAAATGTTAACATATACTGAATATTTACTTTGATGTGTATACACATAACCTGAAAGCATTGTACAGGATATTATTAAGTGATTTCATATACTGCTACTGGCCTTACATCCAAATCTCTCATATAATGCAAACCATTTAAGGATTTACAGAAGAAACTTTAATCATCAAAGTCAATTAAGAGTTTAATTGTGAGCCTACTGAGTTGATATCTTGCAACCAAAATAAATACATAAGTTATAGTCTATGGTATATATTATAGTCTGTATAGAGATTCTTACAAAATTCATATTTTAATAGCTATCTAAATTAATATTTATATCTATTTTTAGAACAAATCTATTCTGCCTTTACTGTATGGTAGTATGAATGTTCATTGCTTACTTGATTTACAATTTTGTTATGAATTTTTTTGATTATATTTTTTATACATTTGACAGTTCCGCTAGTTTAAATAACATTTTGTGATATAGTATTAAATATAATGTTTTAAGCATTATAATGGATGCATTTATTAATAATATATTTGTTTACGATAATCTAGTTCTCGAATCACTCCCATTTCAAATGTTCTTTAAATTTCATATTTTCCAGGTCGTAATTATTTCCCCCGCGGCAACCCGAACCCCGCCAAACCAAATCCCACCCTACACTAGCCTCTACCCCGCCTCGCAGAAGGGTCAGATCCTGGGCGACCACCAGGAAGGGGACCCTCGGTACTTGGCACCCGAACTGCTTACCGGCGACTTTGGCAAACCTGCCGACGTGTTTAGTCTAGGCATCACCGTCCTTGAACTCACCGGAGACATTGACCTGCCGCGCGGCGGCGACCTCTGGCATAAACTGCGTCTAGGCACCGTGCCCTGCGAATTCAACAAGGGTTAGCCGACCCCTTATTCGTCGCCTATCTAGACCTAATACCTACAATAGCCCCATTGTGTACCGCAATCGTCGTGTCGTGACCTTTGCTTCCATCGAAAATTTATTGTATTTTATGGTGACCTTGCCTCTATTAATACAAAATTGAATTGTGGTCGTTACGATATTTGCGCTACAATAAACGTCAAACTAGAACAATGGGTATCTATTTTCAATGGATGTTAACTGATTCAATATCTCAGTTTGAGTTTTGTTATCAGTCCACCACCACTTTTTAACGACTGCTATTCAAAACCTGTCTTACTCATTACAATGCTCCGATGCTAATTTATATGTACTCCTGTCACTAGTGATCCAGGTCCTTTTTGGCAGCTAGAGTTACCATATGTTTGCTGCGCATAACAACGTGTACACTTCTATATGTCTAATATGCTATGCTCTGACCGGGAGGTGTGTCTGGCCTACTTTTCCTCTCCGCTGGTCTCATTCGTGACTCATCTTGTCTATATTTAGTTTTTATCGCACGCGCTGTCCATATATGCGCCTTATCTACTCCATGTACTATATTCCATGCAACTTTTCCGAGCTGCTCCTATTTTTCTAAGAGCTAAGATCTTATTGAAATTTTAGCAGAGTTTTTTTATACATAGAAAAGTAGATTCACATTTTGTTGGAAAATTATTTTAGGAATTTCAAAAATATCTGATAAATATTTTAGGAATATAATACAAAATATTTGTATATAAAAATGCAAATATTAATATTTCAAATTGTTTTATTTTATGCAGTTATCCAATATTTAGTTATCCAATTTTAATTTATAGAAAATAATATTGTTATTCTATTATGAAAATAAAACACTATTTTAAATATATCATGGTAAGCTTTGTGTATGTAATAGAATAGTTTAGTATAATCATTATATTAGGATTTTATTATCTTATATGATTTTATTGTCTATATAATATATATCTATCTATCTTTTTATATCTATATATATAGTTATCTATTTATACAAATAAGGGCTTTATTTTTCTAACCCTTTATTTCAATAAATATCTCATTAATATTTATTTATGAATATATTATAATTAGATTAGTATATTATCTATAAATATATTTTCTATTGACAAATTACAACCATCAATAAATGATTATTCATAAATTAGTTATAATTATATTATATTATTTAATTATTATATTTAATTATATTATATTGTTTAATTATTATATTTAATTATATTATATTATTTAATTATAGTATTTAATTATATTATAATTAGTTATATTATAATTTAAATTTGAAAAAAAGATTTACAAATCTTATAATGTATCTATATTATTTGGGACACTGTTATTAATATTATATAGAAGACATTTCCTACAGCAATTCTTAAATTATAGTTAAATACAATACATACAAATATTAATAAATACAAGTTAGACTTGTAATAATTAATGGTAATTATATAAATAATAAAAAATATTAAAGAAATTAAAAATATTTATATGAATGTCCTAAAATCTATCATTCCGATATCTGCATTATCTAAGAAATAATATATTTCTATACAAAATACAAAATATAAATATCATAGATTTATAATTTTCTATAATTGTAAATATGAATACATATTAATATATGTAATAAATAAATTTTAGAGTGATAGCTAATTATTTATATATCATGTATTTGGTTGATGTCTTGATTTAAATGAATTCTTAAATTAACCTTTTAAGATCTAATGCTATTTAAATGAGATATGTCCACCATTTTTTGAATTTATTTTTAATTCTCAATATCAACATATTTCGCTCTTTTATACCATTAAATATTAACTTTTATAAATAAACTTTTATATATTTTTTGTTTAAATACACTACAATAATACCTATAAATATTATTTATCTAATACGATATAACTATAGTAATTTATATCTATATATTTATAAAAAAAATAAAAATAACATACATGCCATAGTTCTACATAAATAAATGTTTCATCTCATATTGAATTTTACTATTAAAATTATTATTTTCTTCGTCTACAATTTCTATGAATGATATGGTAATATTTATATATACCTTGAGAAAATAGATTATTATAAAAGGTAAATATATAAATATAATAGCTATATGAAGGTTATATCTCAAATTAAATAATACATAATTGGTGTTTAATTTAATAAATACAGTTAATACAATAATTAAACAAAAATAGTAAAAATTTCATTTAAAATTTAAAAATAATTATTACCATTTATTTGATATGTTATGAAAAATCAGATTTACAAAGGGACACAAATTAAAAGAGAAAACAGTTCGAAAAGTCCGAACGGCTGAATTTTTTCTTTTGAGATTTTTGCAGATTACTTTTTACCAGTAATGTTTTATGCTTAGAGTGGATTTCTGATCTTTTTTAAAATGATCCCTCGTTTCATATATTAGTTATTTTTTATAATAAAATACACTTAACATTCTGGCACTTCTATAAACTCTGTTGGCACTTTTGTTATACAAAACAAAGGAATTAATCACAGAAATATTGAACATATTATATATTATGTATTTCCAATATTTCCGAAATGTTATCCCCGTTTTATAAAGCAAGAGGTCAGTGTAGACCTACTCCCCAAAATTGAAGGTTGAAATCTATTTTCTTACCATCATCATCACTTGAATTTATGTTGAACATATCAAACTTTCTTGTCTCTTTATGAACAGCATTTGTTATTCTAGTGAGATACAAATTACTTATTCTCATATTACTTTATAAACCAATTTGATTATTTAGTGTATAATTAGTTAACATAATATAATAAAACAGTTGTTAAATATAAAATAAAATTCTACATTTTCAAAATTATATTTTACAAATTAATCACATATTATTTTATCACGGGCCTTTGTTAAAATACAAATTTAATACACTTATTGTTACTTTTATAAGATAATTTATGCATTATTTTAAAGATAATTAATTAAATTTTAATAATTTTAGTAACAAAATAAAATTCAAAGTTTACCCTTATCATTATGTAATATTTATAAAATTCCAAAAATTGTACACACCAAAAATTGTACCAGGGTCTACGAAATCTTTAATATTAAAGAAACTAGGGCCATTTGCTCAATCTCCCGCCAGCTCCGATTTTATACCCAAAGTATATTTACTGAAGTTTGATCACATATTTATAAAAATAATACATTTTATCTTTCGGTCACACATACTACTCGCCAAATCTACGTTTGAATTGTCCTTGTCCTCTTAGATCTGCCTCAAGACCTGCACGACGTCTTGCAGGATATGATGCAACCGGTGCCTTCACTACGTCCCACCGTAGACCAACTCCTAGCTCTTCCCTACTTGCAGACCATCAAAATACGTCAAAACACCGAGTCATTGGTTTGTCATCTTCGCAAGGCTACTTAGATATTTAGTTAAGAGTTATGATATCCACACACACGCATTCACACACGCATTCACACACGCATTCACACACACTCACACGCGAGCTCACACACTCACACGCAAGCACTCATACACTCACACGCGAGCACACACACTCACGCGAGCACACACACACATGCAAATACACTCACACATACATACACACACACAAGCACACATGACGATAATGACCCACTACCTTTTTCTATAACTAAATTAATTGCATCAACATTAGCTCCTTTATTTAAAATAATAATTGATGAATCATTGACTTATGGAACAATACCTGACTTACTAAAACTTTCATTAATTACTCCACTACTAAAAAAAACCTAAACTTAATTAAACTGAACTTTCCAATTATAAGCCTATTTCTCAGCTACCTTCTAGCTAAAATATTAGAAAAGATAGTCTACAAACAACTTATTTCATACTTGACTAAATATAACTTACTTGATAATAGACAAAAGGGTTTCCGATAAGGACATAGAACTGAAACGAATCTACTTGCAATTTTTGACGACTTACATACTTCACTGGCCAATAACAAATCTCAACAACTAATACTACTTGAATTATCCTCTGCGTTCGATACACTTGAATTTAACACTATTATAGATAGATTACAAAATATAGGACTAAAAGATATTCATCTCTTATGGTTCAAGAACTTTTTTTCGATAGACGTTTTACCATCAAAATTAGTAATTCAATGTCATAGGTTCAACATCCAATAAAGCATGGAGTTCCGCAAGGATCCGTGCTTTCCCCCATAATATTCGCCATTTTTTTGACTCTCATTCAACATATATTTAATAAATATCCAGATGTAAATTATGATCTCTATGCCGATGATATTGAATTGCACTCTAACATAGAATCTTCAGATCAACTACAGAACTGTCTTACTGACTTACATAACTGGCTGACAACAAATGACTTACTACTGAACTCTACTAAAACAGAACTCATTAATATTTCCACTGCTAAATTAAATATAGAACCCGCATTCCCAAAGATTTTCATACATGACATACAGATTAAACCATCTGACTCGACAAACATATCTTGGAGTCAAATTTGACAACAAATTAAACTTTGACCAACACATTCTCTCACTGAAACTGACAACTATTTACAACTATACAACTTATATAAACTCCGACCTTACATAAATAAAAACACTGCCATTTTATTTACACATTCGCTAATACTATCTCGACTAAACTATTGCAATACTTTACTCACGGGATTGACTAAGACTACACTTAAAAGACGCAATTATTAACAGAAGTATCCGATTAATTTACAAACTCAAAAAATATGACTACACTACAAGCATTATGGACTTACGATTACGACTAATCTGGATGACAACTGCTAATTCCATCGACTATAAACTACTAACCATATTAAAGAAAACCCTAACTTATGACCAACCACACAACTTAAGACAAGTACTAAATATGAAAGCAAACTACAGACAACTACGATCTTCTCACCTCATAACCCTCCCACTACCTCCCATGCCATTACATTCGGTTGGAAATAAAAGTTTCCGCCACCTAGCCCCAAACAAATGTAACCTTCCTAAAAAACTACTATCCCCCGCTGTCACCATTAACATGTTTAAGTGCAGGTTAAAAAGCTTCCTGCTTAGGTGAGACTAATCACCTCACCTATATTTTATTTTATTTTCTAACACTTGGACTTACTTTGACATGTTACTTTTATTTTATTTTATTGTTCATTTTTATTCGTAAAACATTGTAGAACATTTATTAATATGTTAAATTCTTTGTGTATAATAAATTCTTCACACACTTCACACACATACACACACAAACCCATACATACACACCTACCCACACACTTACATACACATGCACACACACATACACATACACACGCACACATACAACATACATATACTCACACACACACACATACAACATACACTCACATGCACACACACACATATACAACATACACTCACACACACACTCACACACACATTCCCTATATCCTCCACTGCTGAGAAAAGCTTACCAACATTTAAAAAGGGCATATATGTTAAGAACCATTGGTCATATTTACACTCTCACTCTTACGCTATTTACCTTCTCTCACTTTCGCACTCTTTCATTTATTAGTCTCATTTCACTGTCGCACTCACATTTACACTCGCCTACTTTCACTCTTATACACTCATCCTTTAGAATAGCAATTCTTTATACAACATCAATTGTGAATTCTACGACTCATTCTCATTGGTGCTTCTTTTATTTGTGCATATTGCATCACTTATTATATAATATCATATCGTATCGCGTTTGCCGTCACAATTAATAACTCGCAAATGATTTTCAGTATCGGCTCACCAACTCTGAGGTTATTAATTTATATCCAATTCCTGCAGATCTCAGATCCTGTACTATTCGATTTCGATTTCTTAACGTAGTCGTTGCATAGAAATCGACACATTTTTTTTTATAATTTTCGCTCCGCTATATTTTCAAAAAATCACTTAAAATCCTCGGCGTTTTTGATTCGAATTCCTATTTCACATTGTGTCGAATTCCATAACTGTTTACTTAGTTCTATAGTATATCACTAATTATCCGATGTACTTTAGAGCTTGCCTACCCCATTTGTATTGCATGTGTAAGTATTTTATGTTATTTGTTTGCACAGTGTTCCTTAATTAAGACTCGAAACTATTATTATTACACTTAGCACCTCACGTTTTCACTCTTCCTCCCACTCTCCCTCTCTCCCTCTCTCCCTCTCCCTATCCCTCTCCCTCTCCCCCTCTCCCTCTCTCCCTCTCTCCCTCTCTCCCTCTCCCTATCCCTCTCTCCCTCTCCCTCTCCCTCTCCCTCTCCCTCTCCCTCTCCCTCTCCCTCTCCCTCTCCCTCTCCCTCTCCCTCTCCCTCTCCCTCTCCCTCTCCCTCTCCCTCTCCCTCTCCCTCTCCCTCTCCCTCTCCCTCCCCCTCTCCCTCTCCCTCTCCCTCTCCCCCTCCCTCTCCCTCTCTCTCCCCCCTTAACAAAATGCTTTGTGTCTGTACCCTATGTGTTTAAACTGCCAACCTCTATGTCTGGTGTAAACACATAATGACCGAATTGTTTCACATTATTCGCAGAAGAAACTGCCAATGATTTACACTCCGACGAAACTTCAAGTGCCGGACATTAGGGAGAACTGGGAAAGTTCAGAAGGTTGGGCATTGTTTATTTGTTAGCGGATAGTTTAAACATAACAGTACTCCGCTAATGCATTGCATACTAAAACTGCTCAGTTTATATAACCCTTATATAACCCTTTAACCCCGTTCAGATGAATTTGATGAAGGCATCAGTTTACATAACCACTCTGCTGGACATCCCATGGATTTTTCCAGCTCAAGTGATGAATACCAAATGTTTGTATTAAATTGAAATTGATTTCAGTAATTAGCCGTCGATTTCATTTTTTTATGTTTACTTATTAAAAGTTAAAATATTAAAATTTAATTAATTTTCTTTGATGTAAATTATGTATAAAATGTTGAACAAAAGTAATTATAAGTACCTCAAATTTGTTAAATAAATAGAAGCCTTTAAATTCATTTTCATTATATTATGGATTTATATTATTGTAATTAGTTTACCAATATAATTTATGAAATGTTCAGAATAGATACTTAGATAGTCACATATATATTTACATTTGTAAATATATTATAAATATTAAATATATTATAAATACTATATAATATAGAATTATATAATACAAATCTTATAAAATAAATACATTTGATTATTTTTCAATCCTTTTTTTCCGTTGAAAAAGTTAGTAAAAAAAAAGTTATTTTTTATCAATATAGTTTTATAAAATATAGTCTATTTAATAGTTACTTTTTTCCATATCTTTTACATGTAAACTTTGCAATGGTTTTACTGCCCCATAATTTAATCAATGTATCAAGTGAAAAAATGTAACTTTTATTTTATTTAGAAATGTGCCTTGTTCTATCCTAGTATTTTATTTAATATTTTCATCACAATTTTATCAAATTATATTTACTATATTATCCTATACGCTATGATGACTTGTAAGTATCTGTCGACAGTGGGTTAGGCGTGGTCCAGTCTCATCAGCCAATCACACGGCATGTCTCCATGACAAATAACAAAATGCGTACGACACCCAGAATGCGTCCTCACAATACACGTTCAAGCGCGAGATCCACAAAAAATACGTAAGTCTCCGATCGCTGGAACCAATTTATCCGTTTCGGAACTAATGATAATTAAGTACTGTAATTTGTGTATCGTAATACACATTTTGAACTATCTATTAATCCAGTCTGTTTTATACTAATAATTAAGTATTGTAATGTAATTTATATATTGTAATGTGAATTTTGTACCTACGATTATTTTATTATTTGCATGTCTTATAAAATGAGTATTTGATGATACGATTATATAATTCAATAATTGGAATTATTATATTAATTATTTTTTACTAACATTAACTTTAAATAGTTCCTATAATTAAGATTGACTTCATATTCTATTAATAATCTAATTAACATTAATGCTTATAACTTAATTAATTATTGTTTATTGTGTAACCAAATAAATTATTTTCAGTTCGAAGTACAAATCTAGATATTGGCTCAAACGTAATCAATTATATGATTATTTAAAAAGGTTTATTTTGTTAATTAGGTATTTAATATTTGCAAGTTTTACCAAGTTTGAATTGGAGAAGTCATTTTTACTTTTTTTATTTGCGATTTGATTATTGTTTATGTTAGAATTTATCTTGATATGGTTACACACTTTGCATGACCAACCAAAACCATCTGTGTTATATAATATATGCGAATTGTTGTAAATACTCCCCGAATTCAAAAAGATAAAGAATGAATCCAGGCCAATTTAGTTATTTGTTAAAAATCGATATAATTATATTTAAGTATTTTATATTCATTTATTAATGTAAATTAATACTACGTGTTTTTGATTCATAATAAT
>OZ038316.1:28028128-28033128 GCA_964035775.1 Osedax frankpressi
TATAGTGAGGGTATAGTGAGGGTATAGTGAGGGTATAGTGAGGGTATAGTGAGGGTATAGTGAGGGTGTAGTGAGGGTGTAGTGAGGGTGTAGTGAGGGTATAGTGAGGGTATAGTGAGGGTATAGTGAGGGTATAGTGAGGGTATAGTGAGGGTATAGTGAGGGTATAGTGAGGGTATAGTGAGGGTATAGTGAGGGTATAGTGAGGGTATAGTGAGGGTATAGTGAGGGTATAGTGAGGGTGTAGTGAGGGTATAGTGAGGGTGTAGTGAGGGTGTAGTGAGGGTGTAGTGAGGGTATAGTGAGGGTATAGTGAGGGTATAGTGAGGGTATAGTGAGGGTATAGTGAGGGTATAGTGAGGGTATAGTGAGGGTATAGTGAGGGTATAGTGAGGGTATAGTGAGGGTATAGTGAGGGTATAGTGAGGGTATAGTGAGGGTATAGTGAGGGTATAGTGAGGGTATAGTGAGGGTATAGTGAGGGTATAGTGAGGGTATAGTGAGGGTATAGTGAGGGTGTAGTGAGGGTGTAGTGAGGGTGTAGTGAGGGTATAGTGAGGGTATAGTGAGGGTATAGTGAGGGTATAGTGAGGGTATAGTGAGGGTATAGTGAGGGTATAGTGAGGGTATAGTGAGGGTATAGTGAGGGTATAGTGAGGGTATAGTGAGGGTATAGTGAGGGTATAGTGAGGGTATAGTGAGGGTATAGTGAGGGTATAGTGAGGGTATAGTGAGGGTATAGTGAGGGTATAGTGAGGGTGTAGTGAGGGTGTAGTGAGGGTGTAGTGAGGGTGTAGTGAGGGTGTAGTGAGGGTATAGTGAGGGTATAGTGAGGGTATAGTGAGGGTATAGTGAGGGTATAGTGAGGGTATAGTGAGGGTATAGTGAGGGTATAGTGAGGGTATAGTGAGGGTATAGTGAGGGTATAGTGAGGGTATAGTGAGGGTATAGTGAGGGTGTAGTGAGGGTGTAGTGAGGGTGTAGTGAGGGTGTAGTGAGGTATAGGTAGTGAGGGTATAGTGAGGGTATAGTGAGGGTATAGTGAGGGTATAGTGGGTATAGTGAGGGTATAGTGAGGGTATAGTGAGGGTATAGTGATGGTATAGTGAGGGTATAGTGAGGGTATAGTGGGGTATAGTGAGGGTATAGTGAGGGTATAGTGAGGGTATAGTGAGGGTATAGTGAGGGTATAGTGAGGGTATAGTGAGGGTATAGTGAGGGTATAGTGAGGGTATAGTGAGGGTATAGTGAGGGTATAGTGAGGTGTAGTGAGGTGTAGTGAGGGTGTAGTGAGGGTATAGTGAGGGTATAGTGAGGGTATAGTGAGGGTATAGTGAGGGTATAGTGAGGGTATAGTGAGGGTATAGTGAGGGTATAGTGAGGGTATAGTGAGGGTATAGTGAGGGTATAGTGAGGGTATAGTGAGGGTATAGTGAGGGTGTAGTGAGGGTGTAGTGAGGGTGTAGTGAGGGTGTAGTGAGGGTGTAGTGAGGGTATAGTGAGGGTATAGTGAGGGTATAGTGAGGGTATAGTGAGGGTATAGTGAGGGTATAGTGAGGGTATAGTGAGGGTATAGTGAGGGTATAGTGAGGGTATAGTGAGGGTATAGTGAGGGGGTATAGTGAGGGTGTAGTGAGGGTGTAGTGAGGGTATAGTGAGGGTATAGTGAGGGTATAGTGAGGGTATAGTGAGGGTATAGTGAGGGTATAGTGAGGGTATAGTGAGGGTATAGTGAGGGTATAGTGAGGGTATAGTGAGGGTATAGTGAGGGTATAGTGAGGGTATAGTGAGGGTATAGTGAGGGTATAGTGAGGGTATAGTGAGGGTATAGTGAGGGTATAGTGAGGGTATAGTGAGGGTATAGTGAGGGTATAGTGAGGGTATAGTGAGGGTATAGTGAGGGTATAGTGATGGTATAGTGAGGGTATAGTGAGGGTATAGTAATAGCATGTCGAGGGCATGTATTGTAGGTTTTTCTAGAAGAGTTTTTATTGAATGGATGAGAAAACATTGATAGTAGAGGATGGTAGTGGATATATATCATGTAAAATGAATACTGGGGATTTTAGGAGTAGTGGGGATCTTAGAGGGGTTAGTGGGAATCTTAGAGGGGGTAGTGGGGATCTTAGAGGGAGTAGTGGGGATCTTAGAGGGAGTAGTGGGGATCTTAGAGGGGGTAGTGGGGATCTTAGAGGGAGTAGTGGGGATCTTAGAGGGGGTAGTGGGGATCTTAGAGGGGGTAGTGGGGATCTTAGAGGGAGTAGTGGGGATCTTAGAGGGAGTAGTGGGGATCTTAGTGGGAGTAGTGGGGATCTTAGAGGGAGTAGTGGGGATCTTAGAGGAAGTAGTGGGGATCTTAGAGGGAGTAGTGGGGATCTTAAAGGGAGTAGTGGGGATCTTAGAGGGAGTAGTGGGGATCTTAGAGGGAGTAGTGGGGATCTTAGAGGGGGTAGTGGGGATCTTAGAGGGGGTAGTGGGGATCTTAGAGGAAGTAGTGGAGATCTTAGAGGGAGTAGGTGGGATCTTAGAGGAAGTAGTGGGGATCTTAGAGGGGGTAGTGGGGATCTTAGAGGGGGTAGTGGGGATCTTAGAGGGGGTAGTGGGGATCTTAGAGGGAGTAGTGGGGATCTTAGAGGGAGTAGTGGGGATCTTAGAGGGAGTAGTGGGGATCTTAGAGGAAGTAGTGGGGATCTTAGAGGGAGTAGTGGGGATCTTAGAGGGAGTAGTGGGGATCTTAGAGGGGGTAGTGGAGATCTTAGAGAAAGTAGTGGGGATCTTAGAGGGAGTAGTGGGGATCTTAGAGGGGGTAGTGGGGATCTTAGAGGGAGTAGTAGGGATCTTAGAGGAAGTAGTGGAGCTCTTAGAGGGAGTAGTGGGGATCTTAGAGGAAGTAGTGGGGATCTTAGAGGGGGTAGTGGGGATCTTAGAGGGAGTAGTGGGGATCTTAGAGGGAGTAGTAGGGATCTTAGAGGAAGTAGTGGAGATCTTAGAGGGAGTAGTGGGGATCTTAGAGGAAGTAGTGGGGATCTTAGAGGGGGTAGTGGGGATCTTAGAGGGAGTAGTAGGGATCTTAGAGGAAGTAGTGGAGATCTTAGAGGGAGTAGTGGGATCTTAGAGGGAGTAGTGGGGATCTTAGAGGGAGTAGTGGGGATCTTAGAGGAAGTAGTGGGGATCTTAGAGGGGGTAGTGGGGATCTTAGAGGGAGTAGTAGGGATCTTAGAGGAAGTAGTGGAGATCTTAGAGGGAGTAGTAGGGATCTTAGAGGAAGTAGTGGAGATCTTAGAGGGAGTAGTGGGATCTTAGAGGAAGTAGTGGGGATCTTAGAGGGGGTAGTGGGGATCTTAGAGGGGGTAGTGGGGATCTTAGAGGGGGTAGTGGGGATCTTAGAGGGGGTAGTGGGGATCTTAGAGGGAGTAGTGGGGATCTTAGAGGGAGTAGTGGGGATCTTAGAGGAAGTAGTGGGGATCTTAGAGGGGGTAGTGGGGATCTTAGAGGGAGTAGTGGGGATCTTAGAGGGAGTAGTGGGGATCTTAGAGGGAGTAGTGGGGATCTTAGAGGAAGTAGTGGGGATCTTAGAGGGAGTAGTGGGGATCTTAGAGGGAGTAGTGGGGATCTTAGAGGGGGTAGTGGGGATCTTAGAGGAAGTAGTGGGGATCTTAGAGGGAGTAGTGGGGATCTTAGAGGGAGTAGTGGGGATCTTAGAGGGGGTAGTGGGGATCTTAGAGGGAGTAGTGGGGATCTTAGAGGGAGTAGTGGAGCTCTTAGAGGGAGTAGTGGGGATCTTAGAGGGAGTAGTGGGGATCTTAGAGGGAGTAGTGGGGATCTTAGAGGGAGTAGTGGGGATCTTAGAGGAAGTAGTGGGGATCTTAGAGGGAGTAGTGGGGATCTTAGAGGGAGTAGTGGGGATCTTAGAGGGGGTAGTGGGGATCTTAGAGGAAGTAGTGGGGATCTTAGAGGGAGTAGTGGGGATCTTAGAGGGAGTAGTGGGGATCTTAGAGGGGGTAGTGGGGATCTTAGAGGGAGTAGTGGGGATCTTAGAGGGAGTAGTGGGGATCTTAGAGGGAGTAGTAGGGATCTTAGAGGAAGTAGTGGGGATCTTAGAGGGAGTAGTGGGGATCTTAGAGGGAGTAGTGGGGATCTTAGAGGGAGTAGTGGGGATCTTAGAGGAAGTAGTGGGGATCTTAGAGGGAGTAGTGGGGATCTTAGAGGGAGTAGTGGGGATCTTAGAGGGAGTAGTGGGGATCTTAGAGGGAGTAGTGGGGATCTTAGAGGGAGTAGTGGAGCTCTTAGAGGGAGTAGTGGGGATCTTAGAGGGAGTAGTGGGGATCTTAGAGGGAGTAGTGGGGATCTTAGAGGGAGTAGTGGGGATCTTAGAGGGGGTAGTGGGGATCTTAGAGGGGGTAGTGAGGATCTTAGAGGGAGTAGTGGAGATCTTAGAGGGAGTAGTGGGGATCTTAGAGGGAGTAGTGGGGATCTTAGAGGGGGTAGTGGGGATCTTAGAGGGGGTAGTGAGGATCTTAGAGGGAGTAGTGGAGATCTTAGAGGGAGTAGTGGGGATCTCAGAGGGAGTAGTGGGGATCTTAGAGGGAGTAGTGGGGATCTTAAAGGGAGTAGTGGAGATATAGATGAAATGACTATACATATTGATTATATATATTGGACATACAAACTAACCTTTATCATCAGTAGCATCTCGGTTTTCAATTCCAAGATCGAAAGTGTGAAGATTCAAGTTGAGAAAAGGAAACACCAGTTTTTCCTTGATCAAATCCCAGATGATTCTATGAAGGGGTTGAAGCGTGTGTGTGTGAGGTGTAGGGTATATTATTGGTGTAGAGTATTGGTGTAGAGTATTGGTGTAGAGTATTGGTGTAGATTATTGGTGTAGAGAGTTGGTGTAGAGAGTTGGTGTAGAGAGTTGGTGTGGAGAGTTGGTGTAGATAGTTGGTGTAGAGTTAGTGTAGAGTTGGTGTAGAGTTAGTGTAGAGTTGGTGTAGAGT
>OZ038316.1:28038128-28098549 GCA_964035775.1 Osedax frankpressi
CCGCGTACCCACCAGTAGTACCAGCGCACCCACCAATAGTACTCGCGTACCCACGAGTAGTACTCGCGTACTCACGAGTAGTACTCGCGTACTCACGAGTAGTACTCGCGTACTCACGAGTAGTACTCGCGTACCCACCAGTACTAGAGCACCGCTATGATTGCCTATAGCGAAATAGAACAATGACCTACAACAATATGATATCTCCGAATGTGTAGCAAGATAAAGAGGAAAGGCAACGCATATGAAAGAAACCATTGAATATTATCTTATCTCGATTGTAAAGGATACATAGAAACTTGTTACATATATTAACATAAAAACCGTATAAATGTAGAATATAATCTAGTGACCTATTGAAATAGATTGCAATTGAACTCTACTAACCCACCATTATAGTGGTTAGTTTATATAGTGGTTAGTTTCATATAGGATGGGTTTATGGTTGTGCCTTAATGGCCTTAATGGACGCACGGACAATGCCCGTCGGACAATGCCCGTCCAGCATAGGTAGAATCCCAATCACGCCGCTAGGGATTGGCGAGTCTATTTATAGCCTGATTTTAATATACAATGATATTGACCTGCATATTTAGAAACCCAACTCAATTTAAAGAGTTATACGTCTAGGTGGTATTTATTGAATTATATCGAAAGCGAGGTAGATCGTTATCAGTATAGAAGACAACATAGCGGTAGCGTGAGATAATAAGAGGCGGGCGAGGTCACGGGGACAAGTGCACTGGGCGGATCGCAGCAAACACGCCACTCAAACGCACGCCACCCAAACGCACGCAAAGGCGTGAGTGGGCCGATGGTAAACGCGTCACGAGTGTTCCCCAAAACTATCTTTTAAGTGCAATTGAATATGTCCTTTATGGTAGGAATGAATCACGTTCGACGCTGATCCTGTATTATATAATCGGGAGTGAATGTGTACGATTTTGACAGAGATGTGGAGGTGTATGTGGAGGTGTATGTGGAGGTGTATGTGGAGGTGTATGTGGAGGTGTATGTGGAGGTGTATGTGGAGGTGTATGTGGAGGTGTATGTGGAGGTGTATGTGGAGGTGTATGTGGAGGTGTATGTGGAGGTGTATGTGGAGGTGTATGTGGAGGTGTATGTGGAGGTGTATGTGGAGGTGTATGTGGAGGTGTATGTGGAGGTGTATGTGGAGGTGTATGTGGAGGTGTATGTGGAGGTGTATGTGGAGGTGTATGTGGAGGTGTATGTGTAGGTGTATGTGGAGGTGTATGTGGATGTGTATGTGGAGGTGTATGTGGAGGTGTATGTGGAGGCGTACAAATCATATATACGACATGAATAGTTGATGTAGAAATTATTACGCTATAATATAGATTATAATATACTATATTATAAGATACCAAGTATACTATAATATTATACTATACTATTATACAATTATACTATTATACAATAGTATACTTTGATAGGTAATTAGATATTATTATTCTCTAATAATATCTATATATATAATATATCTGTGTTTATTTGATTGTGTGTGTGCGTGTGTGTATGTGTACGTGTATGTATGTGTATGCGTGCGTGCGTGTGTGTGTTTGTTTGTATGTGTTATATTAAAGCTATAGATTTATCAATAATATAAATGTTTAGGAAAGTTTATAAGAATATAGGGATTAATGTAAATTGGCTATTTCAAGTGATAAAATAAATAAATTCATTATCTTAATATAAAATAATATAACATTTTAAATGAAATACTTATATTTGTTAGTACTATAATACATCAGAAAGGGGATCAATACAATATGTGTAATAAACGAGTTGTCTATCTCTCATATTATGAGTCTCATAAATACATTGCCGATTAACAATTGGATATTGATTATATTTATGATTCGAGATGAACAATGGATACAATAACAGTCTATAAAAGAATCATATCAATAATATTATACAAGCACACCATTATTGAAATAATCATCTATCAATTTAATAAATAATACCTATTACATTGTTTTTGATCATAGATACAGAAAATGTGATTATTTCAACGTGTTGTTATTTATCATGAACAATTGTTATACTCTAAATAAAATAGTTAAATTAGTAATAAATATTAAATATTTCAAGATAATTCTATCAAAACATATATATAAATTGTAAAAATAAAATGTACTGTAGTGTTTTATGAAGTATTCAGGAAATTTAGTGATGTAATAATTTTATAAAATTACAATAATTATTGTTAACATAAAATTATAGAATGTAAAAAATGACATTACAATAAAAATATATTTATTTTACTTTCAAAATATGATAATTCATTTCTATAAGAGAATTATAATTATGTATACATCACTTTATGTCTTATACAGCAATATAAATAAAGTTATTTGAATTGTTGTCTTAGAATTTCTTTCACAATAGTTTTTATTCTTCGACTTTTAATAAACTATCCCAAGAAACCAGATGATGTAACTATTATACAATCCTATATAATTTTTAAAATACAAATTATACATATTTTGACCTAGATGGTTTCCTGAGATATTACTGCATATATTGTATGTTTTTACAGCATTGCATTATCTGGTTGCTTGGGTGGTGTCTAACATATATATTATTTAAAATACAAAAGATCTGGTTATCAATAAAGTTAATTTCATGTTTTGCATTATAAAATTTCTTATATGTCAATCAATAACTTGGTAACATATGAATGGATTTTTTCATAAACTACAAAATCACTGTTTGCTGAGTACAATTTTTTTAAATATTGTTATAATATCTAGAAATGTAAACATATAATAATATATATATATATTATATATATAATATAATAATAAATATTTATATTTATAAATATATTGAAGACATTATATTATCTCCTGGCAATCTGTAATAGTGTATATATAATGTTTTATATTAATAATCTTAATATATCTTAATATATCAATAATCTTAATATTATAGAATTATATTATGTAGATTTATTTTTGATACAGAAGGAAGCTTTAATATTCTATAATAGAGAATAATACTCAATTTATAATTTCATTTTTATTTGAGTTTAAAGTTTTTTAATCATTTAAAAAATTATTATAATGTATATAAAATTATACATTCTAAATGTAATAAACGAGTTATTAAAGCTTTGCTCTATGTTGATGAATACAAATGTGTTAATTAATATTAAAAAGTACATTTGATTATTTATATAGCACTATTTTGTACCTTAAATGAATACATTCCACGTAAATATAATAACGAATTATCACTAATAGTCATTATGTAAATTATGGATAGTTAATTTTATTGTGAATATCCGAAATATTGGACTTACTAAATAACATAATTATTATAATATCAAACATATACTAATATACACAATGTATATCGGTATTATATCATGATATCGAGTAAACTTGGATGCATTCAGCAATTACATGTGTATGTTTCACTGATATGTTTAAAAATAATGTTACAAATAATTAAAAAATCCTAGAAATGATAGGAAATAGTGTAATATTAACCTGGTCATTTCATCTCCTTCAATTTCAACGACATCTCCGGCTGAAAATAGCATATTTAAGTTAATTAACCATCTGAATTAGATATATTGGGTTTACGGTGAAAAATAATATCTTACCATTAATTTTTCCCATTATTATATAGTAGTTTCCTTTCAAAAGCGAATTATAAAAATTTATTTCTACAAAAACCGGCAGTTTATATTCGATTTTCGTATAAAGGGCGTGGCTTTTTATGATTGACAGAATTTTTTTTTTGAATTTTCATGTAAATAATAAAACGTGAGTTATTTAAAATTTAATTCAATTTTAAGTATTTATTACGAATCAATTATAATATTATTTGTATACGATTTTAATATATATTTGTATTTAAAACTATAATAATAGAAGTTAATTTATATTCCAATTAGAAGACGTGTATTTAATAAATTGTTTAATTTTTACATTATTTTGAAAATGAATAAATACGAATATTTTATATCTTGTAATATAAGTCTTGTAAAAAAGATATATGCTGTCTATCTATACCTCTAATATCATCATAAGTATAGGGTAATAATTATAATAATGATTATTACTTTAACATTTAAAGTTTAAAATTAATATTTACTTTTATTTTTGAGAGAAATAGTTGTTTAACATATTATTATGTATATATACATTTACTTTTTATTATTTTATAAATAGATATAATTTAGAGTTTCTTCACTTAAATATATATATATATATATAATATATTTAATATATATATAATATATATATATTAAAAAAAATATTTTCATGTAAATCAAATAAGATAATGATTAAATTAAAATGGTATATTTGGTGTTATTTTATATTAATATGTATCATTTAAATATAACTGTTTATAATAAATATATATTATTATATAATATAAAAATATATATTATATGTATAATTAAAATTAAAAATAAATCATTGTTTTTATTGGTTTTACATGAGAATAGTGATTAGTGTTTTTTAAACCCATTAATGTTAAATCTATAAATTCAATTAAAAAACAACTAAATTATATAACAATTTTTAATAGTTGTGTTATCTAGTTACTTATGCGCAGAAAATGCATCTGACATTTAAACTTGATGATTCATTTATTAATTTTAGTAATTAATAAATAATTAATAAATAAATATAGTTGTGAACTATAATATAATACCAGTAGATATTCGTAATTGATATTTTCTCAATACAAATTACAATAATATTATATTATATTTAAAGTTTATGGAAAACTGTACTTTGCGAATCAACGAATCAATAAAATTGAGAATCAATTGCGAAAAAACATGGTTATTAATATTTGTATTGCAAATATAATTATATTTATATGATTAATTATTAATTTATTATATATTGTTATATATTGTATATTTTGCTTTTAAAGCGATAACAGTCTATTTGTAAAGTTCTTTTACGTTCCATCTTTGAATATCAAATAGCCCGCTAATCTCTGAGCGTATCTCCGTCACCGAATTCGAACGGAACTTCCTGTTGCCTAACCGTCCTTGTTTATTGGGGAAATGGTCTACTAACGGCTGGCCAGCTCGACATCTGTGGACCAAAGATGGCGGTGAATCCGTTAACTCGGACTTCCTATTGGAGAACTACGGTATTTTTCATGCGCTGTATAGTTTTGTTATAATCGACTATTTATAAATCTCAAGTTCATTGATTTATCATTTCGCCTAATAAATGGAATTTTCATAAAAACATTATATCTAGAAGCATTAACATCGATAAAAAAATCTAATTTATCTCAAACAATAATAATTCTGAAAGATGATGCAACGAAAAATGAATTCCCCTAGGAAATATTAGTTTTTAACTTTAGTTTCCGCAGGATCAGCGATTTGTCCGGTTGCAGATTGTGGTAAGGTCGAGTACGACAGCCATTGTAAGGTCGACACAACGCTAGCCGATTTCCTCGACTACTCGCGACCTATCGGAGCACTCTCCGAGGATGCTGACAACCAATCGGATCTCTTGCCAACATCTCCTCGGCTCGTCCGATATCTCAAGGATTGGCACTTTGTAAAGTTTGGTTGCGTTTGTTCAATTCATTTACTCGGTAGACGTAGTCTCTCTGCGGTGTTTCTTGTAAATGTTTGTTAGAATCGTAACCGATCATTTCATCTCACGTGTCTTTAGTTGTAAGCCAACTAATTATTTAAATAGCTTTGCAAGAAAACATCATCAACTAGTTTTACGGCTGTTTTTTCAAATCATTTTGGGAACTTCTCGATAACGTGGATACCTTATCAATACTGCAGATACATTATCAATACCGTGGATACCTTATCTATACCGTGGATACCTTATCAATACCGTGGATACCTTATCAATACCGTGGTTACCTTATCAATACCGTGGATACCTTATCTTTACCGTGGATACCCTATCAATACCGTGGATACCTTATCAATACTGTGGATACCTTATCAATACCGTGGATACTTTATCAATACCGTGGATACCTTATCAATACCGTGGATACCTTATCAATACCGTGGATACCTTATCAATACCGTGGTTACCTTATCAATACCGTGGATACCTTATCTTTACCGTGGATACCTTATCAATACCGTGGATACCTTATCAATACCGTGGATACCTTATCAATATCGTGGATACCTTATCAATACCGTGGATACCTTATCAATACCGTGGATACCTTATCAATACCGTGGATATCTTATCAATACCATGGATACCTTATCAATACCGTGGATACCTTATTAATACCGTGGATACCTTATCAATACCGTGGATATCTTATCAATATCATGGATACCTTATCAATACCGTGGATACCTTATTAATACCGCGGATACCTTATCAATACCGTGGATACCTTATCAATACCGTGGATACCTTATCAATACCGTGGATACCTTATCAATACCGTGGATACCTTATCAATACCGTGGATACCTTATCAATACCGTGGATACCTTATCAATACCGTGGTTACCTTATCAATACTGTGGATACCTTATCAATACCGTGGATACCTTATCAATACCGTGGATACCTTATCAATACCGTGGATACCTTATCAATACCGTGGATACCTTATCAATACCGTGGTTACCTTATCAATACCGTGGATACCTTATCTTTACCGTGGATACCTTATCAATACCGTGGATACCTTATCAATATCGTGGATACCTTATCAATACCGTGGATACCTTATCAATACCGTGGATACCTTATCAATACCGTGGATATCTTATCAATACCGTGGATACCTTATCAATACCGTGGATACCTTATTAATACCGTGGATACCTTATCAATACCGTGGATATCTTATCAATATCATGGATACCTTATCAATACCGTGGATACCTTATTAATACCGCGGATACCTTATCAATACCGTGGATACCTTATCAATACCGTGGATACCTTATCAATACCGTGGATACCTTATCAATACCGTGGATACCTTATCAATACCGTGGATACCTTATCAATACCGTGGATACCTTATCAATACCGTGGATACCTTATCAATACCGTGGTTACCTTATCAATACCGTGGATACCTTATCTTTACCGTGGATACCTTATCAATACCGTGGATACCTTATCAATACCGCGGATACCTTATCAATACCGTGGATACCTTATCAATACCGTGGATACCTTATCAATACCGTGGATACCTTATCAATATCGTGGATACCTTATCAATACCGTGGATACCTTATCAATACCGTGGATACCTTATCAATACCGTGGATACCTTATCAATACCGTGGATACCTTATCAATACCGTGGATACCTTATCAATATCGTGGATACCTTATCAATACCGTGGATACCTTATCAATACCGTGGATACCTTATCAATACCGTGGATATCTTATCAATACCATGGATACCTTATCAATACCGTGGATACCTTATTAATACCGTGGATACCTTATCAATACCGTGGATATCTTATCAATATCATGGATACCTTATCAATACCGTGGATACCTTATTAATACCGTGGATACCTTATCAATACCGTGGATACCTTATCAATACCGTGGATACCTTATCAATACTGTGGATACCTTATCAATACCGTGGATACCTTATCAATACCGTGGATACCTTATCAATACCGTGGATACCTTATCAATACCGTGGTTACCTTATCAATACCGTGGATACCTTATCTTTACCGTGGATACCTTATCAATACCGTGGATACCTTATCAATACCGCGGATACCTTATCAATACCGTGGATACCTTATCAATACCGTGGATACCTTATCAATACCGTGGATACCTTATCAATATCGTGGATACCTTATCAATACCGTGGATACCTTATCAATACCGTGGATACCTTATCAATACCGTGGATACCTTATCAATACCGTGGATATCTTATCAATACCGTGGATACCTTATCAATACCGTGGATACCTTATTAATACCGTGGATACCTTATCAATACCGTGGATATCTTATCAATACCATGGATACCTTATCAATACCGTGGATACCTTATTAATACCGTGGATACCTTATCAATACCGTGGATACCTTATCAATACCGTGGATACCTTATCAATACTGTTGAACCTCTTCCAAAATCTATTTTTCATTTCCATTTTTATCACCAGTATAATTATATACTGACCCTCACACTAATTAGTAACACCCCAATCTTGAAACCCGATTTAGCAACGGTGAAATCTCTTTCTCTTATGATCTTTGGTGCATCTTTACGCTGTACGCTCGTACATGTCAATATCATTGGTCACCAACTTTCGCAGGCAATTCCCGGAAGCTCACCAGTACACCGTCGCAGAGCATTTCAGCAATGATTGGCTAAATGAGTACTACGATGACAAAATCACCGGATGCAGTCGAGGTTTGGGGAGATTCTTCATTCGCAATTAATATTAATGTTAAATCGTTAAATTTTGGTGAAAAGTTAACTTATTTCAGATGTATGTTAATTGTATTGTGTGTAACTGGCGGATATAGGTAATGACAATGAAATGAATTCGAAATAATAGATAATAGTTTATATATATATTTGTCTTCATTGTACTTACTCATTGTTGTATTATCCCTACATCATCATCATTATTATTTTGCTGACCATTAATTTCAATTATTCATTCATAGAAATATTTTGAAATACACCCATTATGAATATGCACACGTTGCTTTATTAATATTTGACTTTTATACAGTTGTTATTATTTTAGAGTGGGTGGGTGACCTCTGAACCAGGAGAAAAAGTCCTCCAAGCTATTCTCAATAGTTTATGTGATATCTCCTACTTCCAAATAATCCTATTCACAATTTAATGAAATTTCTGTGTCTAAAGTTTCATGCATTTATATTTTTGTAACAAGTTAAATTAAATTGTAAGAACAATTAGAAAACATATCAGAATAATAGACTGTATATAGACTATATATAGACTGTATATAGACTCTATATAGACTGTATATAGACTATATATAGACTGTATATAGACTATATATAGACTATATATAGACTGTATATAGACTATATATAGACTGTATATAGACTATATATAGACTATATATAGACTGTATATAGACTATATACATACATATAACCTACATAGAATAATAGACTTTATATACGTAATTGGTCTATTTCATAACTAAATAAAACTTAAAATTCCAATATGATCAATAGATAGAATATATATTCATCTTTTATAAAATTCATATTGT
Source organism: Osedax frankpressi (assembly GCA_964035775.1). NCBI lineage: Eukaryota > Metazoa > Annelida > Polychaeta > Sabellida > Siboglinidae > Osedax > Osedax frankpressi. The sequence continues at coordinate 28,047,397 of OZ038316.1, forward strand.
CAACCAAAGCTTATAATGGTAGTTGTCTATTTTACCTTCTATTTAACACATTATATATTGGTTATATAATATAAAGGTTTTATAATATAAAGGTTTTATAATATAGATTTGATTATTTTGCAAAAATAGCTCATATATTTAGATTTTCTCTTTATTATTATTAATCTATTACTAGTTAACATCAGAATCATGTCACCGCAATATAGACATGTCACTGAAATATAGACATGTCACTGCAATATAGACATGTCACTGCAATATAGACATGTCACTGCAATATAGACATGTCACTGCAATATAGACATGTCACTGCAATATAGACATGTCACTGCAATATAGACATTTCACTGCAATATAGACATGTCACTGAAATATAGACATTTCACTGAAATATAGACATTTCACTGAAATATAGACATGTCACTGAAATATAGACATGTCACTGCAATATAGACATGTCACTGCAATATAGACATGTCACTGCAATATAGACATGTCACTGCAATATAGACATGTCACTGCAATATAGACATTTCACTGCAATATAGACATGTCACTGCAATATAGACATTTCACTGCAATATAGACATGTCACTGAAATATAGACATTTCACTGAAATATAGACATTTCACTGAAATATAGACATGTCACTGAAATATAGACATGTCACTGCAATATAGACATGTCACTGCAATATAGACATTTCACTGCAATATAGACATGTCACTGCAATATAGACATTTCACTGCAATATAGATATTTCACGGCTATATAGACATGTCACTGCAATATAGACATTTCACTGCAATATAGACATGTCACTGCAATATAGACATTTCACTGCAATATAGATATTTCACTGCAATATAGACATTTCACTGCAATATAGACATGTCACTGCAATATAGACATTTCACTGCAATATAGATATTTCACGGCTATATAGACATGTCACTGCAATATAGACATTTCACTGCAATATAGACATGTCACTGCAATATAGACATTTCACTGCAATATAGACATTTCACTGCAATATAGACATTTCACTGCAATATAGACATTTCACTGCTATATACTATTTATACCGATATAAACTTTTATAAATATTATTACCGTTATTTCTGGCCCCATCACCTTCACCGGTACCCTAAACTCCTACGCTCGAACCCTACCCCGTAGACGTCGAACTCGGCGAAAACGACGACTACCGCTTTGTGTACCTGGGTGTTGCTGGAAGCCACACCCCTTTTCACTGCGACGTGCTCGGTTCCCACAGTTGGTCAGCGAACATCGCCGGAATAAAACGCTGGACAATGTACCCTCCAGGTTAGTGTACACTGACCAGTGGTTAGTGTTCACTGACCACTGGTTAGTGTTCACTGACCACTGGTTAGTGTTCACTGACCACTGGTTAGTGTTTACTGACCACTGGTTAGTGTTTACTGACCACTGGTTAGTGTTCACTGACCACTGGTTAGTATTCACTGACCACTGGTCACTGGTTAGTGTTCACTGACCATTGGTTAGTGTTTACTGACTACTGGTTAGTGTTTACTGACCACTGGTCACTGGTTAGTGTTCACTGACCACTGATTAGTGTTAACTGACCACTGGTTAGTGTTCACTGACCATTGGTTAGTGTTTACTGACTACTGGTTAGTGTTTACTGACCACTGGTCACTGGTTAGTGTTCACTGACCACTGATTAGTGTTCACTGACCACTGATTAGTGTTAACTGACCACTGGTTAGTGTTCACTGACCACTGGTTAGTGTTCACTGACCACTGGTTAGTGTTCACTGACCTCTGGTTAGTGTTCACTGACCTCTGGTTAGTGTTCACTGACCACTGGTTAGTGTTCACTGACCACTGGTTAGTGTTCACTGACCTCTGACCACTGGTCAGTGTTCACTGACCACTGGTTAGTGTTAACTGACCATTGGTTAGTGTTCACTGACCATTGGTTAGTGTTAACTGACCATTGGTTAGTGTTCACTGACCATTGGTTAGTGTTAACTGACCATTGGTTAGTGTTCACTGACCACTGGTTAGTGTTCACTGACCACTGGTTAGTGTTCACTGACCACTGGTTAGTGTTCACTGACCACTGGTTAGTGTTCACTGACCACTGGTCAGTGAACACTAACCACTGGTTAGTGTTCACTGACCTCTGACCACTGGTCAGTGTTCACTGACCAGTGGTTAGTGTTCACTGACCACTGATTAGTGTTCACTGGTCACTGGTTAGTGTTCACTGACCACTGGTTAGTGTTCACTGACCACTGGTTAGTGTTCACTGACCACTGGTTAGTGTTCACTGACTAGTGGTTAGTGTTCACTGACCACTGGTTAGTGTTCACTGACCACTAGTTAGTGTTTACTGACCACTGGTTAGTGTTCACTGACCACTGGTTAGTGTTCACTGACCACTGGTTAGTGTTCACTGACCACTGGTTAGTGTTCACTGACCTCTGGTTAGTGTTCACTGACCTCTGGTTAGTGTTCACTGACCACTGGTTAGTGTTCACTGACCACTGGTTAGTGTTCACTGACCTCTGACCACTGGTCAGTGTTCACTGACCACTGGTTAGTGTTAACTGACCATTGGTTAGTGTTCACTGACCATTGGTTAGTGTTAACTGACCATTGGTTAGTGTTCACTGACCATTGGTTAGTGTTAACTGACCATTGGTTAGTGTTCACTGACCACTGGTTAGTGTTCACTGACCACTGGTTAGTGTTCACTGACCACTGGTCAGTGAACACTAACCACTGGTTAGTGTTCACTGACCTCTGACCACTGGTCAGTGTTCACTGACCAGTGGTTAGTGTTCACTGACCACTGATTAGTGTTCACTGGTCACTGGTTAGTGTTCACTGACCACTGGTTAGTGTTCACTGACCACTGGTTAGTGTTCACTGACCACTGGTTAGTGTTCACTGACTAGTGGTTAGTGTTCACTGACCACTGGTTAGTGTTCACTGACCACTAGTTAGTGTTTACTGACCAGTGGTTAGTGTTCACTGACCACTGATTAGTGTTCACTGGTCACTGGTTAGTGTTCACTGACCACTGGTTAGTGTTCACTGACCACTGGTTAGTGTTCACTGACCACTGGTTAGTGTTCACTGACTAGTGGTTAGTGTTCACTGACCACTGGTTAGTGTTCACTGACCACTAGTTAGTGTTTACTGACCACTGGTTAGTGTTCACTGACCACTGGTTAGTGTTCACTGACCACTAGTTAGTGTTCACTGACCACTGGTTAGTGTTCACTGACCACTGATTAGTGTTCACTGACCACCGGTTAGTGTTCACTGACCACTGATTAGTGTTTACTGACCACTGGTCACTGGTTAGTGTTCACTGACCACTGGTTAGTGTTAACTGACCACTGGTTAGTGTTCACTGACCACTGGTCACTGGTTAGTGTTCACTGACCACTGGTTAGTGTTCACTGACTAGTGGTTAGTGTTCACTGACTAGTGGTTAGTGTTCACTGACCACTGGTTAGTGTTCACTGACCACTAGTTAGTGTTTACTGACCACTGATTAGTGTTTACTGACCACTGGTCACTGGTTAGTGTTCACTGACCACTGATTAGTGTTCACTGACCACCGGTTAGTGTTCACTGACTAGTGGTTAGTGTTCACTGACCACTGGTTAGTGTTAACTGACCACTGGTTAGTGTTCACTGACCACTGGTTAGTGTTCACTGACTAGTGGTTAGTGTTCACTGACCACTGGTTAGTGTTCACTGACCACTGGTCACTGGTTAGTGTTCACTGACCACCTGTTAGTGTTCACTGACCACTGATCAGTGTGTAATATCCAGTTGCTGTCGGTGTATAGTGTTGAGAGCTGTAGATTAAAGAAACCTTTACAAGGTGTTTGCTTGATAGGCTTTACTTTTTGTAAATTAATTTACATTTTAGATTGTAAACAATTTCAAAAGAATTGAAATATTATCTGCTTATTTTGATGCTTTATAATAATATTAAATTTATCATGACAATATTTGAGTTATTGTCTTGACATTAGATAATGTATAATCAAACTTTTGTATAAAGGCAAATCATTAATAACGGCTGCTATTCAATATTTTTAATTTGTAATTAATATGTTTTAGTCCGAACATTTTATAAAATTTGATATATCGATATAATTATTTATAAAAATTATCAATGGACCTATTGTATGAATTGTATGAATACATTTTTATTTTAGTATTTTAATTATTTATAATATATATACAAGAATAAACTGCATGCGTTAATTAATTATTAATTCAAGTATAGTGGTTTACTATATCTTATAGTTTTACAATTAAAATACTAATAAAAATTGAAAATTATTAAATAATATGTTATATAATTATTATATTGAATTTATTATTACATATCTTATTATTTCTACTAATCTTATTATTTATTACATATCTTATTATTTCTACTGTATCTATACGATACAACATGGCATTGCGGATTTAATCCTAACTGACCACCATTGTTATATTCTCTTCCTCTGCGAATCCAGGGGTCGACGGTGTCTCATCGTCTCATTCTCGGTTCGCATTTATCTTGAAACGCTTTTGTAGTCGAAGACGCCATCTTCGACGACCGAGTGAAACGTTTGACCTCGGGTGAGAGGTTCGAAGGTCGTCTGAGTTTCTTGCAGCGGCCCGGCCAGACCGTGTTTGTTCCGTCCGGGTGGTGCCATCGAGTCGTGAATCTCGTTAGTTACTGGTTGCCGGGCAACGACTTCTTGTCTTTGTAGAACTTGTGTTTGCAACATTTCAAACAATCGTACAAATCAATATTTTACTAATATAATAAAATTAAATTACGGAGCTCATTTTTCAGCTATTTTAGTTATTTATCTATTCGTTAGAATTGATGTAATTTTGATGTAATTTTGATGTAATTTTGATGTAATTTTGATGTAACTCGATGTGATTGACACTCCTGGATTCACTCCAACAGACTGAGGCATTGTCAATTAATCACAATTGGTTCAATGCGGCCAGTGCTGACCTCACCTTATCGCACTTGACCGCGTCCTTGAGTAAGGTGGAACGCGAAATCGCCGATTGCCGGCAAAGTCTCGGTGACGGATGGGATGACCACTGCCAGGTAAGGTCATGTAAATGTCATGTAAATGTCGCATAGAGCAAGAGAAAGCATTAGGGATTATATGTGGTATATAGATAATAATATTACAAACAATTTCGTACATCAATTAAATTATTTATTGTCAATCACATTAATTCTAATATTCTTTTGTTGAAAAAATGTTTACTTTTCGCGAATTTTATTTTTGCAAATATTGATAAATTTAAATTATTTTAGTTTTTAAAAATGAAATTACGATTCGCTAGTAGATTCAAGCAATCGTCCGAAGCTTGTATTATGCGAACTTCAAAACTGCCAACGTGTACTGACATGACTCGTCACTATTTATTTATATGATGGAGATGAAAAAAATCAATTTTTTAAGTGTATCAAAGAATGATACACTTTAAAAAGTGTTTGATATTCAGTATAGTTCTTCTATCCCGACGAAACCTCTTCGTGGAATACAATTTAAATATGATAGACACATTGGTCACATCAATACTCTACGAAAGCATAGCAATGAGAATAGGATAGATTCACATTTCAAAAAGTACGATATTCTTTTTGATATTGCCTCTAGTAAATACAAGAATATAGAGATTTGTCGATGCCAATCTCTCTTTAGAGCTCCAATCAAAGAGAGAGAATTCATCATTGACCAGAGATCTGATAGAAGTATGCGTATAGAGCTAACTTTTAGAACACCCACTACTTTCCAGAGTAGATGCTTGACCTCTCCAAGTAATGAACCATCTACTTCAACATGCAAGTTAGTAACTGAATTTAACTAAATTAATATATAATTATATTATTATAAGCACATGTAATTAATTAATAAAATCAGTTAAATCATAATTAATAATTATAGAAATTTATTAAATAGTATTAATACCACGGCTATATTTGAGACAGAAAAATATGATATATAATAATTAATAAAATAAAAATATTATTAGTTAAACTGTATTATTTTACTAATTCATTCATCTACATGTAACTATAATTCTATTTCAGTGTGATTGAAGAATTTGATATGGATGTCTCAACGACTTCAGGTGAAAGTAATAATGACCCAGATTCATCTGATTACGAACATACACCAAGCTTATAAAGGTATGACATATGTTCAATAACTTAAGCATTTTTGGATAAATATTAAATGTCTAAATTATTCATTTCATATAATTGATATAGGTTCTGATATGATGACCATCCTCTTATGGCAAAGATGACAATGAGATATGGGTTATCATACGATTACCATCCTCTTATGGCAAAGATGACAATGAGATATGGGTTATCATACAATGACCATCCTCTTATGGCAAAGATGACAATGATGGGTTCTCAGATTGCGGAGCAATTGTGTTAAATACTTTTATGTACTTTTATGTATGAAGTATTCCTACTTTACGATGATACGAGTAAAGTCATTGAGCGTAACAGAAGTAACAGAAGTAACTTTAAGAGTATTTGTGATTCCTCCTTTTAACTTACTTGCATAATATTATTATTATTTAATTAATTACGACGACGATGAATGGCCTGAACATAGATATGCCAATATTAAATTCAAAACAAGATTTTCATTTATAGTATATATTATTTTATTGTGTACATTATTATATTATTATTTTAATTTAATTTTAATAAATAATGTCAATGTTCTTATTATTAATTTTGATACATTAATTTTTAATTTAATAATATATATTACCTAATAGAATGCCTAATAATGTGGAATAGAAAACAAAATATAAATTAATACACTATAATGTTATGATTTGATATCTAATTATATATTAATTATCTTTATTATAAAATAATGAAAATATTAACATTTATGTATTATTTTGATAAATTTACATTAAATAATTCATTCTTAAAATGACTACGAAAAGTGATTTTTGTTATAAAAAGTTACCTTAACCTAGAAAAGTGTAGAAATATGAATTGAATATTCATAAAAAAAAAAGAAAAAATTATTTCTGTACTTCCTTTAAAAAAAGTTTTTAAACTCATGTTTTTTTGTGAAAAAGTATATAAAGTTATATTTTGAGAATTATGTAATATACACATAGAACCTTTTTTTTTCATGGAAAAATTACTATTTATTCACAGAAATTAAAAAAACACAAAATATTTTATTTTAAATATTATGTAATAACTGAGCATTAAAATTACATTCAATTTAAAAGTCATTACGTGAAAATTTACCCCATTATAAAACTTCATATGTTCAATGTTAAACTTCTAGTGAAGGTGGCCTGCTGAATATTCTCTAATGCATCTGTTCAATCCAAAACTTGCTTATATCTTGTGTTAATAATAGTTACTCCACAATTCTCTCAAACACGTTTATAGAGAAGTTTATCGTTTACAATTATTGAATGCTATAGCTAAGTTAGCTTATAACAATTAATCCACAGTGAATAATGTCAGCTCTCAGATATTTGATAAACATAATTACTTTTCATATTTCTAAAAATCACAATGGCAGTTTAGCGTAATTCCATTAAGGTATTTTACATTAAGATATATTGTGTTTTATTAAAGTGGTCAGAACAATAACTATATAGTTAATTATTAAGTTAAATTGTACTGTCATTTAATTGCTAATAATTAATCAAATGTGAATTCAATTCACTATTATATTAATTATTAAACTCATCATTTTGCAGTTATTTTTGAAGAGTTTATGTGGAATGAACTTTAAGAATTTCTTTGATCTACTTCATACCATCTATAATAATATCACACAGGTAAATTTAGTTTACAAATATTTGAATTCAACATTATATATTCACCATATCAATTTGAAAATCCTTTAATTAATTTAATTTAACTCTTAAAAATAATGCAGGAGGTTAATAAAAGATATAGCGCAGATTTTGACTTGTTGAAAATTGTGGAGATATTAAACAGCATGAAAAAATACAAATCTGTTGAACAATGTTGCGGTTTATTAATTTCCGATATTAGAAAATATAATTCAAGCAAATGAAATCATGATTTATTTATTTTATAACAAATATAAAAACTTACATTATTTCATAATCTACGCTAAATATGAATTGTCAATTTATGTTTATATAACGGGTTATGAATAAATACTTTATGAAAATTCTATTTATTTAAAAAACATTTAATACTAAATATATACTAAATAATAAAATGATCTTTTCAAAAACTACTTATTTATTATTGGTTAGATTCTATCATGAATTTAAATTTTACACTAATTTAAAAATCAAAATATTTTTATTTTGAGATTACAGAATTTTATTAGTAAATTACAGAATTCCAGCAATATAATTTTCATGACTAATATACCTACTAATGCTAATGTATGTACCTAGGAACATTTTATAGATAATTTTGTAACAACTCACATAGAATGATATTGATTTTAGAAGTCTTATAATATAAAAAAATTGGATTGCTAAAAATAAAAATATGTAATTTAATTTAGATGTTTATTGGGATGTTATAAATTAATGAAAAAACATTACACAAGAAATACTGTCCACATTTATATAATTGCAAATATAAAAAGAATTTGTATTATTAAATGAGTTTAAATAAGTTTATTAATTAGTCATTAATAATAATTTTAATAAGTAAATAATATTTTACAAGGTTTATTCAAATATTCATTCAGTTTTGAAAAGCTTATCGTTTCAAAGGTCAATAGGTCGCTACTTTCGGACTCATCGGCAACTTGTTGAGCTCTAAAGTGTCCTCCATGTACCTGTCCAACTTGTAGAAACTAGTTTCGGAGTTCATTACAGTTTCGATATTGCACAATTTGTCGACACCGAGGTCATTCAAGGTCGGCAAACCGGTCAATTTGTCTGAGTAAAACTCCTGAGATGTGAATAATAGTGGTCAAACAATTGATTAGCAACTATATTTAGAGTGTCCTATTTTTATATATATGGATTATAATTTAAGAATACGAGAAAAGACAAGATGAGTTTTTCAATACCGTGAAAAGCCTTGTAGAGGACAAATAGAGGACAAATAGAAATGAATTAGGCAAATTGTACTAACTCGTTCCAATTTATCTTTGTTGATTAGAGGAGTTTTTGGAGCATTCTGCATGAATGCTATCTTAGCTCTGCGAAAACAAATAAATATATCATCTAACTTACTTTTGAAAGCATGCAGAAAAATCTGTATCTTAAAGCTGAAGCTTTTGAAAACTATATATAATTAATTCATTTATATATAAAATAATTACATATATCTTTATGTACTTTAAATACAATTGTAAATTTCATTTTGAATACGGAAATAAAATAATCCTATACAACCTTATATTATTATTAAATATTATTATATTATTATTAAATATTATTATATTATTATTAAATATTATTATATTTATTATTAAATATTATGCAATTTATGCATCGTGTATAAATAAGTGCAAACCTGAAGATCGGTGTAATAGGAGTAAAGGTCAACGACGTATACCGCATCACTTTGTAAGCGAACTCCAGGAGGTCACGATACACATAGTTCTTGGGCCCTACGCACTCATACACTTGACCCCGAGTTGAGGGGTCAGAGAGTGCATTCATGATGCCCGAAGCAACATCCGAGCACTTAAAGGAAATATAAAATGAAGGATATGTATAAATGTAATAGTGTTATATGTAATATCTTATATAGTGTTTTATGATATAAGCATACGTAATATCTAGATACTACTTGCAATTAATAATAAAGTATTAAGAGGTGGACACACTGAAAAAGCCAGTCGTTTTACGCGTCGTTTTTCCGATCGGAATTCGATTCCCGCCAAAAAAGACGCGGAATTACGTCGTGTTTAATTTTTACGCTGGCATAGAACATGTTCAATTTACAAGCGTAAAAAGCTGGCGTAATGAACTTTCACCTTTCCTCGTGATACACTTATTATTTAATTTAAATTATTTAATTAATTTAATATATAAATTTAATTCAAATAAGTATGGATATAGGTAAATTTATCCAACTTATCCGATTACATAAATCAATATGGAATGTATCAGATAGCTTATATAGTAATCGGATAAAGAGGACAAAAGATATTGCTCATATAGCAAATGAAATGAATATTACAGGTTTATTTAGTTAATTTAATAATTGATTATTAGAATATTTAATATATGTTCAATATATTTATTAATTTAGAAATTATTATAATTAATAATAATTAATATAAGATATAAATTAAATTAAGAAATAATTAAGAAAATATTATTATTAAAATAGAATATATAAATATACTCAATATTAATATAAAATTAGTATGATATAGATATACACATATATTTCTAGAATAATATCCCTAATTTAACGAATTACTAAATATATTTATAGAACCAAACTAGTTAATTAAAATATAATTTTTCCTATAGAAAATATGGTTAAAACAAAATGGAAGAGTACTCGCGATTATTATAAAAAATTAAAAATTAAATATAATAAAGAAAAATATAATCAAGAGAAAAGTGGGAATGGAGTTGAAGATTCTGTTGAATATCCAACATGGCAATATTACGATGGTTAGACAAATAAACAAGATATTTGTTTATAAACAAGTTTATTTCATGTATGCCTTATAATATATAAAATTATTATAATATTTATATATATTATCCAAATATATTGTAAATATTTTAAAGTATTATATCCGCTATATAATTTTTATTAAACATATCAATATATAATTACTTAGACATGAAATTTCTTAATGAAACTTTAGAAAATCGAACAACTATTTCTTCGGATATTTATAATATTTCAGAGAGTTTGTATTTAATAAGTATATTTAATAATCTGTATTAATCTCACTTTAATAATAATTAATAATAAATAGTATTTAAAAAATTTATTATTTATACATAAAGAGGTACAGTTACTTAATATTGTAGAAGTGGCAGAACCAGGATCTCCGCTATCGGTAGCTAGAGTAATCCTCGAATCAGAATCTGGAGTAATCTCTGAAACAGAATGTTCTGATATAATATCGAGCCCAGTAGATTCGGATCCACAGATTTTGAGTTGCGTAACACCAGACTCTATTCAGTCGACTCCAAGTACATCACAGCTAGCCCTTTCTAAACCACACTTATCGCAGAGGTATTTTAATAATTATAGCATGTGTTATTGTGTATATACTATGTTTCTAAATTCATATCATATTTATAATATTTATACAGATTCAGTGATAAATTTAGAAAACTTGGAAAAAGAAAAAAGAATATAAATCTAGATGAAGAAATATTAAATAAACTAGAATCCTTAGAAAATAAGGATCAGTCGGCAACAGAAGATTTTTGTGCATCGCTTGGTCAACTAATCGATAAATATGCGGTTGAATCTAAAGATACGTCAGATATTCTTAAAATATTATCTGAAAAAACATTTGACTTTATTCAAGAGATGAATATAAAAAAGAAAAGCATGTAATTAATTACAATTACAATTAATTAAGTGCTTTTCTCTTTTATATTTATCTCTTGAATAAAGTCAAATGTTTTTTCAGATAATATTTTAAGAATATCTGAGGTATCTTTAGATTTTAACCTCATATTTATCGATTAATCGACCAAGCGGCGCACACAAATCTACTGTTACCGTCAAATCCTTATTTTTTAAGGATTCTATTTTGAAATAATTGAAATAAATTTTTTTTATATTAAATTCTAAAATGATTTTTTTATGAATAATTTGCAGATATTAATTAAAAACTTCCCTAGAATAAACTGCATAATTATCGATAATAGATTATTAAATTTGTGAATATTTATGTATTTATATTATATAGCTTGTTCTTGCCAACCCACACTACCATTAGTTGAACAATAATCTGCAATTTCATTTCTTATATTGATTGCGACATTACTACTTGCATTTGGGGCGAGGTGTGATATTCCATCCATTGTTTCTAAATTAATATTTTTTATGTCTATTTCTTTTACGAGTAGATTATGCAAACAACAAGCAGTTAGTACAAATAAATCTACTTGAGCAGGTTTAAAATGTAACGATTTTTTTAAAAATTGAAATCTAGAAGATAAGATGCCAAAAGCGTTCTCGACATTCATTCTCGCTCTACTCAATCTATAGTTAAAAATTCTTTTTTTCTTGTCGAGATTTCTTGATGGATAGGGCCGCATTATATATGGTTTTAATGGAAATGCTTGGTCAGCTACAATAAAATAGGGAATTTTTATATTACGTCCAGGAAGCTGTTTTAATGGCGGTATATTCAAAGGGTTCGACTCATCCATCAATAATTCAGAAAGGCTAGAATTTGACCAAACCCCACCGTCGCTTACTCTGCCATTACACCCTATATCAACATATATGAATCTGCGATTCGCATCGACAAGTGCCATCAGCACAATACTGTTATGGCCTTTGTAATTGTAAAATGTTGATCCCGCATTTCCTATATCTATATTCACATGTTTACCATCCAATGCCCCGATACAATTAGGTAAATCCCACCTACTTTCAAATTTAGCTGAAATAACTTCCCACTCCTCAATGGTTCTTGGTAGTTTTAAACAATCAGCACCGAGTGAAGAGCATAGAGCTTCACAAGTATTTTTCACAATTAATCCTATTGTTGAATGTCCAATTCTAAAGGTAGTCTTCAAACTCCTGAAAGAATTACCTGAATGTGTATTAGTTAGTGATATAAGTTTCAACATAAAAATCATTCTTGATTTTGAATATTAAATTTTTCTTATTTTATTAAACAATTTGGTCTTTTTTATATGGAATATAATTGATTTGATATCCTATTATAAATATAATATGTAATACTTAATAATATACTTATATTATTACTATAAATAGTATTTTATCTTAAAAATGATTAAAATTAAATAATTAATATTATAAATATATATATATATACTATTGGTATTTTTTTGTCATAATCCTATTATAATTGTATAATTTTTAAACAATAAAAATAATATATACAGAAGTTTAAAAATATAATGTATATTGTTCTACACACTTTTTAAATATAAAGGGCTAATAAAATTGTAAACAGCAACTTGACAACTTTATTTATATTTTCTTATTTTATTTAATGTTAGTTTAACCTGTTGCTAGAAATCGAAGAGTTATTGCTAGCCTCGTCTCCACATCTATACATTTTCGCCAATTTGTATTTTTTTTCCTAATTATGGGCTTAATATGATTGACCAAATAATGAAATTGATTAGGAGTCATTCGGACAAAATTTATAAATTCATTTGGTTGTTCCTTTTCTAGTTCTTTTAACAAATTTGAGGCTCCTGCATATTTATTTTTTCTATCTAATAGCCACTCGTATGACCATAATCTCCTTTTTCTTCTTCTTAGGCGATTTATATATAATAATTTTAGCAGTGAATTCCTTTTCTTATTTTTTTCTCTCCGACTCATCCTTAACAATTTTAAATAATTATTTACATTTTACTTTCTTTGTAAAAGTTTAAAGGTCAAAACGCCAAATTTTTAAAACGCTAGCGTTTTCAATGTGGACACCTCTAAATCCATTTTTATATTTTACGTTTTTCCGATCGGAAAAACGACGCGTAAAACGACGGGCTTTTTCAGTGTGTCCACCTCTTTAGATTACAAAATTACTAAGAAAAATTATAAATATAAATAATTTTGAAGAAACAAAATTAATGTATCGATTTGATAGTATTTGATAGTATTTACTAAATAAACTGTACAGTACTAACATGTACAGGATTCTTGATGGTCTCATAACCTCCTTTATATATCGGGAAAGTATTTAGCGACCTTCTCCCTAATAATATAGTGATTAGGTAAATATTACATTGAATACACTTTAATACAATTATTGTATAACTCAATTAATGAAGTAAACTAATTAAATTAATTAGTTTAATATGGAATTAAGAAATTCGTTTGTTAAAGAAATTTAAAAAAATGTAACCTAAATATTAAATTTAGACTAACAGTAACTGCAGAAGTAATGGATAAATCTATCCTCGTGGCCAAATATGTCAGAAGGACGTAATACTGTTGCATCTGGAAACTCTTCTCTTACAGCCATCTCTCCAAGAAACTAGATATAACAATTTAACTTTAAAAGATAATATTTAGGAGATGTAATTTTGTTAATTATTTATAATAAATAAATGTCGTTTATTTAATTATATATTGAGAACATAAAAAATAATTTATAATTTAGATATATGTAGACAAAAAGTGATGTATTGTTAGAATCTAATAAAAGTTCTAAATTTTGAACAATTCAAGGATATTACTTAAATATGTGAATATAGTTTAATTTTGCTTGTATAGTTGAATTTTAACAATCTATAATTTAATAAATATATATTATAAGTACAACTGAAATACATAAATATTGAAATACATTTCATAAGATACCAATAAGCAATTAATTATTGAGCTCGGATTATAATAAATAATAACTATAGCAAAACTATTTGAGAATTTGAATCCCGAGATATATTCGAGTCTGTAATATTATGGCAATAACGGCCTTTAAAGATACCTTACTGCGTAAGTACTTTGAACCAGAAGAAGAGAGAATGGGTTTCGGATTCTCCGCCGCATTTAAATGTGAAACATGAATAAATCTGTTGACAAGTAGATAGAAGTAGATAGAAGTAGATAGTAGACAAGTAGATATTAGATAAAGAAAACCATTAGACGGGAGTCTCATGCAATATCTGCTATAGGTTAAACGCAACGTGGCCAGATTATCAAAATAATGTTACCGATATCAATTTAAGAATTATTTCGCGATGCGTGGGTCGATTATTATCGCAGGAAAGCTCCTCAAAGTAATAATTTAATATTATGGCAGAATATTGAATAATAATTATTATTTATGAATTTGACAACCTTTCAACATTCATTTCTTTAGCAATCCTGGCAATTTTACGAGGCACCTCTGAATGAACTCGGTTGTAATCGTAATTCCTGGATTGATTAAGAATTGATTAAATAGTACATGCATATTTTCAACTAATATAAATTAAATATGTATAGATGTATAATACAATTATTACATACACTACTTTACATTACTTATACTATATACATTTTTAACTTATTACATGAACTGTAAATTATATTTTCAGTTGAAAATCCCCTACAAATCAATATAATTTTAATTAGATTTGATAATATTTCGGTGAATAATAAACATTTAACTGTTATCATCTCCAAATAAATGGCATTACATCGATAATAACAGATATAATAAAGCATACAAATCTACGGCTAGCATACCATTACGCTATGCCTTACTTGGTCTCCCAGTCACGGCCAATCAGGTTAATGACAACATTGGAGTACTTCATGGCTCGGCGAATGCTTTCGTCGTCGTCTGTGCTGTAAGGCTGTACAAAAAGACCAAATCACTCAACCATAACAATACGAACGCAATATTCGGTAAATGATTTTTCAAATGGAAGTGAAAATGTTATTATATTTAGTTCACAAAATTAAAGATATATCGATTAAAGATCAATATATAATTTTCTAATTAATGAATTACTATTATTTTATTATTAATATAATATAAAAATTATTGTCATTGAATAATAAATCAAAAATAAAATGTAAATCTCATATTGTTTAATATTTGTTACTTAGTAGTAACTAGAAAAAGTAGTTAAGATTATTCAGGACACAATAGTATTCAGAATAACGTTGATTGAATTTCTAACAAGATATACACGACAGATAAATGTGATAACATTGACTTGATACATTCATATAAACTCAATATAATGAGATAACATAAATTTGAAATAAAATGATATAACATATTTAAAATTTACACTTTATAAAACACTCTAAATATATTTATTTAAATAAATATATTCATATCGCATTATGATTTTAGCATATTGTAGTTGTTTATTTGAATTACATATAGTTTATTAATTTTCTTACGATCTTTAAAAATAAAATCTATTGAGCGCATGTTTACCATAAACTTTTATGTCAAAGTTTACATTTATTCTTCCCGTTATTCAAATGAATGCATTTTCATGATGTTTTATTATTTACTATTTTATTATCTCAAAACGACTCTAATTAGGAATTTTAAATGTGTACATACAACATTACCGACAAATAAAAGGATATGCAATGTCATACATATATCATACATATGTCATACATATTTATCATATATATGTCATACATATATCATACAATTAGAATTTGAATTTTTTATCAAAATTATCTTATAAATTTCTTTTTTAAATTTTAATTATACTGTTAATTTAATAATGTAGTTTAAAGCAAATACTATTTATTTATTACGTGTTATATAATTTTAGGATAAAATAGAAATTCTTGCTACTATTTTGAGAGATAAATTTGATTAATATATTTGATATAATTCTTTTAACATTCTTTTTTATTAAAATTACTATTATTTATTAGCAGACTACTTTTAATATTTCATATTATGTTTATTGTATATCTCTGCTAAAATACTGATTAAAATATAAAAATGTATAACACGTAATATATGAATTATAAATTTTGTTTCTTCATTTTTATTTAATGTAAATTTGTCCAATTTTAATGGATGAGTTTATTTAACATTTGTTTTCAAAAAATTTCTATTATTTTACTTTAAGTAACTTTATTTTACTTTCCTGAAATAAATATATAGAAATGTGATTATGAACATAATATATATATTTTAATATCAATATTTATTTGATATCAACATACGTCTTTTATATAATATAATAATAAATGGTATTACATTCAACCATCATGATTGCAACAAATTGTATAATTTATTGAAAATTAATATACAAATGAATCATTAATTAATTATTATTATTAAAAATGTAGGTTAAATAAACAAGTTTGTACATTTATATCTAGATAGATTATTTAATATTGTTTTTATAAAGCATTTTTAGAAAAATAATATAAATATTTGAAATTTATTTTATTTTTGAATACAAACCACAACAATTTTGATTGTTATTGCTAACCAACTGAATGACTTGACCAATATCTCCGGCAACCTTGAGGTCGCGGATCCAGTACTGGTCACCGCGGTAAGGAGTGACAATCTGAGATCCAATTTTACCTGCAAACCAAAGATATAGAAAACTCTATAGAAATCGATCATCAGGAATTACTTCCGAACTCATTACATTACTTATTCATATACAAAGCTGCAGTTAATAAAGTAAACCTAAGAGAAAGTATAAAGTTGAATATTTAAATAGTTAATTAACCGATGTATTTAAATAATGAACGGAATCTAATTCTAATTTTATATTTAGTGATTCTGGTTAAATTTAATGGAATCCCTTTTTAATTCGGTTTAAAAGTAATTAGGCGAGCGAGGGTAAATGAGTAACCGAGGCGGTTGACAACGTATCGTCCGAGGAACCCGGAGCCGCCGAAAACTGTCGCAACAACTCCGCTGAATGAAGAGCGGCCACCAGCTCCACGCTTGTATGCAGCCAAGTTATTGTTATCCCGTAAGGCGATTTCGCTTTGATGTCGATGCGGTAAGGCCGAAATGCACCGGGGCGCCAGCATCGCTGTCAATGCATTATAATTATAAATAATATGTTAAAGATATATACTAATTTACATTTACATCTATAATTAAAATATTATTTTATATTTCAATTAATTATTATTATATTAATGAATACGAGTGAGGAGTATTCCTAATTATCAATAATTTATTATGATCATCAAAATCATGATGATTATAAATTGTATTATAAGTGTAAATTATTATAATTTTTGATTATATCAAGAATTAACGTATTTTTTTGTTGTGGATTCATTAATTGATACAAATATGTGTATATACTATGTAATTCAATGATCAAATTAACGTCAAAATTACACATAACTATATATTATTTAGTAAAAATTGCTAATAAAATTTTTTAAATAAATAAAAAAATTGAATACTGATTTATAAATACGCATATTATCTTAATACCATATGTAAACCCACAATAAAGCATATATATGTTCTAATTATATATATAATTAAATATCACGATATAATACTAACATGCAGCTTTGACAGCATTCTTCCCAGGAAGATTTAAAGCTGCCATTTCAGTAACCTTTCAGTTATTGAAAATATCACAAACTTTTAATAACAAAAATATATATTCATATTCATATTCATTTATTTTCTATTATATTTATAGAGGGATGAAAAAAACAAAATTCTTAATTGTATAAAGTCACCCTTCAAATAATAATACTAAACCAGATATAGTCGTGTGATAATAGTATTATTTAAGCATATTGCTTTAATCACCTTGGATCTAATATGTAAAAATAACAATGACTTGTTTATATGGTAATATATCGTTTTATTGATATACATTTTTATAAGATCAGAAATCAATGTCTAATATCGTATTTAATTAGAGATTTCCCTTAGCTGTATGTGCCACAATATTCAAACTAAGATTCACCCCTAAAAGTACAATATACTTTGACAGTAGAAGGTTTACAATATGCTTCTATTTCTGATCTAGGCGATATATTCCACAGTATTCAAATAAACAGTGTTCTCTTTTTCAGTGTAAATACAATCGGAACTATGTTCTAATCACCACGTTTAAATATAAGTATAAACTTATAAGTAAATGCAGACAAATATGGAAATAATATTATTGTAATATAATATTTTATAATACATTTAATAATAAATAGATATAATGATTCATAGTTGATATCTATTAATGTAAGTATATTTATTAGTCAGCATATTTATAGATTTACAGATTTTGTATACATATTCTATACGAGATTTACAAATTAATTTCCTCATTTTAAATTTCTTCTTTAATTTCTCATATACATCCTCAGATTTGTAATATATATATAAATTTATACGCAGAAATGAATAGTTTAATTATTGATTGCATTCGCAATGTCTTGCGCTTGTTATATATAAATGTATCATATATAATATTAATATTTGTAATATTACTTTTATATTATTTGTAATCCACTCAAAAATTATTTCTTTATTTATTTTATTTGACATATCGTATTTGAGTAGTGTTTATAAATACTGTTTATTATATATATATATATATATATATATATATATATATATATATATATATATATGTGTGTGTGTGTGTGTTTAAATGTGCAAAGGACATTATTATATGCGAGATTCGAGTTATGAATATTGATGAAATTATTCCAGGCAATATTTTTATAGTTATTATTTATATTAATTGGATGCGTTCATATTACGGATTTTAATTATTTTTTATATGATTTTGTTTATTCTTATATTTTGTTTATTCATTCTTTTATATAACAATGGGTAAATGTTCAGTTATAATGAAATTTGATATTAGCAAATCCCGTGACATGTATTATGGGTTATATTAATATTATATTAGTATTATATAATACAACATATGTTGTAATCCAACATTTTATAAATAATTTAAACTATGGATATGATAATGTATACATTAGCTATTAGATCATTGTTTCACGAATAACAAAACCGATATTGTTTTAATAGTACCTTAGTAAATAGTTAAACACAAGATTACATTGGTAATCTTGGGTAAACTATAGTTTAATCAAAAGTTAATATTACAAAACGAAAAATTATAGATAAAAAATGTAAAATTGTGAAGTATTAATATATGTCAGTATTAATTCTATAATTGAAATTACAGAATTTCAATTGGTGAACTATATTTAATAATAACTAATGATTATATGTATTATTTATAACTAACTGAATTGATTATTAAACATCGGTACAATAATAAGTACAATTTGGTACATATACGTCAAATGTGTCTCATTATGACCTAACATAAAATAACGTAAAACTATATAGTATTAGATACTTATATTTGAAATATTTCTAAAATATATTTGATATACATTTAAGGAAAAAAATGTGTTATGATGATTTATTTTGTTTTATTTGATTTTTGCTAAAGTTTAATCTGTTTTGTCGGTTTTCTCTGGTTAGTGGTTTCTTCCTGAACTAAATTGATTTACTTCATTATAATTGTTGTTGTTCATTCTGTTCAAGGTCTACCCGTCGGGCCACATTCCTAGTCTCTCTTCTCTCTCTTTCTCTCTCTTCTTGAAGTCTCTCTCTCTCGACATGTCTCCTTATCGCTTCGCTCTTTGCGGAACGGAATGGCTGCCTTCTGATAACCTGTCCTCCGACTTCTTCGAGGTTATTTAATCCACTAACACTAGCCTCGTTTATATATTCGTTCTCTACTACATCATCACGAACAAAACGCAAACTACTATCCATTTGAACTGCTTCACCGCTATCTTCGCTCTCTCCACGGGAAATGTCGATATCATCGTTATCTTGATCCATTTCTTCCTCTATACTCTCGTCACGGAAAATCCCTACGCCATTGTTTGCTTGATTATTGTCTTCCTCTATACTCTCTTCACGGAAAATCCCTACGTCATTGTTTGCTTGATTATTGTCTTCCTCTATACTCTCGTCACGGAAAATCCCTACGTCATTGTTTGCTTGATTATTGTCTTCCTCTATACTCTCGTCACGGAAAATCCCTACGCCATTGTTTGCTTGATTATTGTCTTCCTCTATACTCTCGTCACGGAAAATCCCTACGCCATTGTTTGCTTGAGCATTGTCTTCCTCTATACTCTCTTCACGGAAAATCTCAATATCATTGTTGGATTGATCCATATCTTCCTCTTCCTCTTCCTCTACACTCTCTTCACGGAAAATCTCCATATCATTGTTGGATTGATCCATATCTTCCTCTTCCTCTTCCTCTATACTCTCTTCACGGAAAATCTCTATATCATTGTTGGATTGATCCATATCTTCCTCTTCCTCTTCCTCTATACTCTCTTCACGGAAAATCTCTATATCATTGTTGGATTGATCCATATCTTCCTCTTCCTCTTCCTCTTCCTCTACACTCTCTTCACGGAAAATCTCCATATCATTGTTGGATTGATCCATATCTTCAGCTACACTCTCTTCGCTTACATTATCTCTACTTCCAGCGGATTGAGAAGTATTCTCCTCCTCTAAATGCACAGCGTCGACACCACTTTCGTGGTGGTTCGAGCCTCTACTATTTCCTTGATCGACGCCAACTTCTAACCGCCGGGGCAGCGATACGCCATTGAGGTTATTCCGCGATCGCTCGTCGACAAAGTCGAACGGATTCGCCGAGGATCTCGGAATGTCGACCATGTCGATATCGTTGTCGCTACGCTCCCTGTCCGTGTCGCTATCGCTCGCCACGTCATAGTCGTCGATTTCATCCATTTCGTCGGTGTCGTCGGCGTCTTCGAGATCGAAGTCGTCGGCGTGATAGAATGGCCAGTCGTCCATGACTCCCGAAGGTATAGCGCGACGTCTAGACTCCATATACAGTAATTGTCTGGTCGCAGCTCGCTGTTCGGCAGTGTGTAGTTCTTCTACACGGTGTATCATATTTATGATTTGCGCGGAGCGTTCGTCTAAATTGGAAATTTGAAGCTCTTGCCGGGATTGCGGTTGCAGGGTTTCCGGTTGTAAGGATTCTGGTTGTGAGGATTCTGGTTGTAAGGATTCTGGTTGTAAGGATTCTGGTTGTAAGGATTCTAGTTGCAGGGTTTCTGGTTGTAAGGATTCTGTTTGTAAGGATTCTGGTTGTAAGGATTCTGGTTGTAAGGATTCTTGTTGTGAGGATTCTGGTTGTAAGGATTGATGATATTGAGCTTGCGGATGCTGATATATATATGGCGAGGATTGTTGTTGGGGAGGTTGTAGGTGGAGTGTTGGTTCGTCGAGGGATTGTTGTTGGTGAGGTTGTAGGTGGAGTGTTGGTTCGTCGAGGGATTGTTGTTGGGGAGGTTGTAGGTGGAGTGTTGGTTCGTCGAGGGATTGTTGTTGGGGAGGTTGCAGTTGGAGTGTTGGTTCGTCGAGGGATTGTTGTTGGTGAGGTTGTAGGTGGAGTGTTGGTTCGTCGAGGGATTGTTGTTGGGGAGGTTGTAGGTGGAGTGTTGGTTCGTCGAGGGATTGTTGTTGGGGAGGTTGCAGTTGGAGTGTTGGTTCGTCGAGGGATTGTTGTTGGTGAGGTTGTAGGTGGAGTGTTGGTTCGTCGAGGGATTGTTGTTGGGGAGGTTGTAGGTGGAGTGTTGGTTCGTCGAGGGATTGTTGTTGGTGAGGTTGTAGGTGGCTTGTTTGTTCGTCGAGGGATTGTTGTTGGTGAGGTTGTAGGTGGCTTGTTTGTTCGTCGAGGGATTGTTGTTGGTGGCTTGTTTGTTCGTCGAGGGATTGGTGTTGTAGTAATTGATGTTGGAGGGAATGGTGCTGATGGGATTGTTCTTGGAGTAACTGTTGTCGGAATGATTGTTGGTGAAGGGAGTGTTGTTGGATGGATTGCAGTTGGAGTGTTTGCCTAAGTAATTGTTGTCGTGTAGTTTGCTGTTGGACCGATTGTTGTTCCACTGCTTGTTGAAGGACGAATCGCGATTGCGAGGCAGATTGTTGCGCGCGTTGAGGTTGAGACTGCACCCGTTCGACGACCTCGGACGATTCTTCGACGGGTGCTGGTTGGTCTTGAAGTGGAGCCGGAGCTGCGTACGCAGCGTGGTCGATGGGCACACGATTGGCCGCGTCTTCGCCTACGCGAAATGCTGTGCCGGCCACGTCATTCTGTACGGCGGTACTGTTGGATAGATCGTTGGTTGCCACGGTTACGGTCGACTCGGTTGGCGGACGAACGGTCGTCGTCGAATTCGCCGCCAAACCGCCGTTAGCGTAGTGATTTGTGTCGGAGGGCGCGTTGGAGTATCCTCCAACCGTAGACTGAGGTGAAGCCGTGCGTATAGTGGCCTGAGTTGGGGCCATTTGTAGCATTTGAGTATCTTGAGCGATATTTGGCTGTTGAATGTCCGGTGACATGGGCATCGGCCTAAGCATAGAGCTCGAGGTGTCGGTGGCGCTATCAGAACTGACATCTGAAACTGATATATCGCTAAGAGCGGAGATTGCATTACTTTCACCGGCAACCCTCTCTGACACGTCAATATCGCTGGGAATGGAGTTCGTACTACTTTCACTGCCAAATCTGACGTCTGACACGGAGTTAGAACTGCGAGTAGAACTAATGCCGCTTTCACTGCCAAATCTGACGTCCGACACCGGGGCAGTACTTCGATTAGAGCCTCGCGTCGCGTGGAACTGTACCGCGAGTCGCGATGGTCCAGGCCTAGGTTCCTCGTCCTCTTCCCCGGCCTGCTGCTGTTGCTCCCTAGCCTCCATGACTCTCCGGGAGTTACGCATGGCCTCCTGAGTAATGCCTCCGGTATACGCCTCAACGGTGATCGGTACGACGACGTGGTCTAGTTTGGCGGCTTCGCTGGACTCGAACACGAGTCGTCTGTTTATGAGATTGGAATTTCTCAACGCGTTGCACACGTTAAGCTTGGGTTGGCTAAGTGAAGATACGTTCCGCTTCCGCAGAGATAACGATGCGATTAGTACGCGATGTTTAAGGTATGTAGCGGTGGTGATTGCTAGTGAACCGCCATTTGGTGTATACGGAGTTTTATAGTTTAAAGTCGCATGGATTGATATTAATGAATTGTGATTAATTAGAATGAATACCAAATATAGTTAATGTAACGAATACAATAAGGTGACGTTTTATTGTTCGGATAATATCTTAGTATTGGTCGGTAACAATAATTTATATTCCCCACTCTGAAATTCTCAATGGAATTGCAACAACTCACCTGATGGCGTTAGGATAATTTTGATTTCCTAAGTTTATCCAATTCTTATAGTCTTTTGCAGCATCGACATTTGCCGGCGAATCCACGTTGGGGGCATCCAATATCGAAATTATACTTATTAGTATCGTTCTGAAAAAAATGTTGGTTGAAAGTTCGAATATTTAGAATTGTCAATTGCTATCGTCGATATCAAACAAATATCATTAATAATGGGTAGGATATAATTAATTATATTAGT
Organism: Osedax frankpressi; assembly: GCA_964035775.1. NCBI lineage: Eukaryota > Metazoa > Annelida > Polychaeta > Sabellida > Siboglinidae > Osedax > Osedax frankpressi. The sequence goes on from OZ038316.1 coordinate 28,071,547, forward strand.
TGAATGTTTATTAATGTAATGATAAATTAAATATAGAAATAATGTAATTGTTGTACCCCTTTCTCTCTCTCTCTCTCTCTCTCTCTCTCTCTCTCTCTCTCTCTCTCTCTCTCTCTCTCTCTCTCTCTCTCTCTCTCTTTCTCTAGTATGTTAATATAGTATATTAATGACTTGTATACCTGACCTCTGGTACTATAGTTTGCCTTCTAACCTCAATGTTTGCCGAGATGACCATCTCTCCGACTCAAACTCACCACTAGTTTCATCTATTCCTCTGTGTAGGATGGAGATACAAACTTCACCGGTGTTCTATATCAATTAATAATTAATGATATTTATTATATGTGATATGTTATATGCAGGTGTATTGTATAATTTTATAATTATTACATATATTGTATGTGAATAGCATAATGTAAAAAAAATAGTAAGAAAAACTAATAAAACTCTTGATATAAAGAATTAGAAAACAAATTATATTCCGTAGATATTAAAAACAAAGTAGACAGGAGATATCTCCTGTCTACTTTGTTTTTAATATCGTCGGAATATAATTTGTTTTCTAATTCTTTATATCAAGAGTTTTATTAGTTTTTCTTACTATTTTTTTACATTATGCTATTCACATACAATATATGTAATAATTATAAAATTATACATCACATATAATATCAATTCCCGGGTAAAAATAATCAAATATTATATTGTCACCACACTACACGTTAGCCGTTAGACGTTAGACGCTAGATAGATAGTCTACACGTTAGACGCTTATAGTTATCTATTTCTTCACGGCTACTTGGAAGATCACCTGGGAAGATCTCAGGCTCCCATTCAGGAACTTTCCTAGATATTATATCGCCCATTTTCCCAGATTTTCCACAGGACATCCTCTTAGACATCCTCCCAAAGACGATATCGGGCTGATTCTCAGGCACCCTCCCAAACAAATCCCGTACACCCTCCCAGGTACCCCCTCCTCGTACTCGCCTGGTATACGTTGGGATGGTACATTCCGTTAGTGAAGTAGATTTTCGGCGGATCGTTAGGGTAATCATTCGGGAAATGAACTCTCACCTACAGGAGCGGCGATAATAAATGCGATGATAAGCGGTGTAGAGTTAGAGGTGATAATGGGCGTGGTGTAGAGTTAGAGGTAATAATGGGCGTGGTGTAGAGTTAGCGGCGATAATGGGCGTGGTATAGAGTTAGCGGTGATAATGGGCGTGGTGTAGAGTTAGCGGTGATAATGGGCGTGGTGTAGAGTTAGAGGTGATAATGGGCGTGGTGTAGAGTTAGAGGTAATAATGGGCGTGGTGTAGAGTTAGCGGTGATAATGGGCGTGGTGTAGAGTTAGAGGTAATAATGGGCGTGGTGTAGAGTTAGCGGCGATAATGGTCGTGGTGTAGAGTTAGCGGTGATAATGGGCGTGGTGTAGAGTTAGCGGTGATAATGGGCGTGGTGTAGAGTTAGAGGTGATAATGGGCGTGGTGTAGAGTTAGAGGTGATAATGGGCGTGGTGTAGAATTAGAGGTAATAATGGGCGTGGTGTAGAGTTAGAGGTAATAATGGGCGTGGTGTAGAGTTAGCGGTGATAATGGGGGTGGTGTAGAGTTAGCGGTGATAATGGGCGTGGTATAGAGTTAGCGGCGATAATGGTCGTGGTGTAGAGTTAGCGGTGATAATGGGCGTGATGTAGAGTTAGAGGAGATAATGGGCGTGGTGTAGAGTTAGAGGAGATAATGGGCGTGGTGTAGACAATTAGAATGACGATTAGGAAGTTGGTAATGTGTAACGGGACTGGGATTGTCTACTTTTTCTAAACAATATCGTATTATCGATATCGATATGTTGTGGCTGTACTTGCTTTGTGACGTTAGCTACGTTACTACTGTGACGTCGTGACGCCTTATGTCTAATAGAGGTGGCACCTCTCGAATATTGTAGTACGTACGGATTCGTGTCCGTTGTACATATTGTCTAGTTTATGTAACGCATAATAGATATTATGGTTATCATTTACAGTGGAAGTGAACAGATACGCCTACTATACTGAAATAACTGTACGATTTATATATATATATACAATATTATATATACAATGTATATATGTATAAATGTACGAATAAAATCTAGAATCAGTTTATGTATTGGAAAAACTTCCATATGCCATAACTTCTATTATTATCGAATACTGACCTTAAAGTAACCTCCCTGAAAGATGGTTCTAGGTGGACCGAAGAGAGCCAAGTCCCATATGCGGAAATTGTGTTCCGTTACCTTCCAGACTATGAATCCATTGTGGCCATTTTCATTGATAAGACCAAACAACTCAGACGTAAGCCTTTGGACACAAGTCTCAGGCTAGACAAAGGGAACAGGTTTAATTCACATGTTTAGATTAGAGGTGATGAGCACAGGATATATATATATTGTGGTCAGAATTGGCTATTTCTATTAATATACAAATCTTTTAGTATAGACCGTTATAACGCTATAAGGTATCAAATATGAATGAAGTATATTTTCATATTTAAAAATATTTGTAACATTAGTTTACAATATTTAGAAATTACCAGCATTATTCATTGGAAATTATTTCTTAAAATTATTTTTAAAATAACTGAAATTAGGTACAAAATAGTATAGAAAAACATACCGCATTCCGATAAAGTTAGTGTGTAGTGTGCATATAACTTATTCTATATATATATATATATATATATATATATATATAGTAAATAACCAATATAGCAAACTAACCATATTAGAGTTGTTTAGTCAATATAAGGCTTCTTAAAACACTATATAATAAATTATATAAATAATGTAATTTAATGCTAACAGTTAAAATAAAGTTGTTTCCCATTGGGAAATTGTAATAAAAAGATTTTACTTTTTTAAGAAATAATATAATATTTTTAGATTTTGCTTTTAATAATATTTAAATAAACTATGCTATTAAGTTTGGTAATATTCATACATACTAATAATTTGTATATGGATTAAAACCGAATTACAAAATGTATCTGTTCATATATCTTATATATATTTCGTCTTAACGTTATGTATATTTGATAATTATCAACAATTTTATAATTTTACTAAACATTTTTAGAAATAATAATAATACAAAATTACTTGGAATTGGTAATTAATGTAATTTCAAAAATAACTAGAGCTATTGCTAAAGAAAAAACGAAAATAAAATATGATTTAATAATAGTTTATTAGTTTAATAATATAACATGATTAGTAAAATTCATGTATTTAATATGCGATTAAAATTCTATTTAAAAATACATATCAGTAAAATCATTATACAGGTCACATGGTTTATTATATATATACATATTATCACTACAATATATAATTAAAAATACCATTTAGATGAGTATATACTCTATAAGTATATAATATAATATAAATTAGTAATGAGTACAAACCTATACTCCGCTTAAGGTTCCCGGAACCACCAGTCGAATAATTTTTGTATACAATTATCTAAACTAAACAAAATAAATAATAATATTTGATTAGTTGTTTATTATTATTAATTTCTAAATGTTTGTTATGATATTTTAAACTTATATCGCAATCGCATATATAATTACTAAATAAAGTACAACCTATTGTAATAATAGGAATTATATATATATATATATATATCTATATATATATATATATATATATATATATATACTTAAATATAAATGTTACCTACTATAGTAGTATCTATAGATATGATATTAAAATCTTAAATAGTGTGACAATTGAGAATGTATTCATACTTATATCGCCGCAACGTTACCACAACCCTGGGAGACTCATAGTAAGTGGGTACGTTAGTCAATACACGACGTGTGTATTCGAGGGCAGGTGAGCTAACGTTCCGGAGTAGTTGGTACACGGTGGAGTGAACGTGGCGTGAATGTGGTGAGCGTGACGTGTGTGTGTTTGTGTGTGTGTGTGTGTGTGTGTGTGTGTGATATGTGTTGTTTTGAATTCGATTGCAGTCAACAAGAGTAATCCAATATATGTTGAGTAATCGAAGTTACTGGGAACCAGTTATGTGGGAAATGAAAACTTGGGGAATACGAATATCTAAGATACGATTCCGAAAATTTGAAATGCAATTCCAAAGATCAAATCCTGATACAAAATCTACTAGAATTAGTTTATTCCTGCGAACTCTATGATATAGCGTATAATATGTTACTCATAAATATCGACTATATTTAGATATATTCTATAGGATTATAAACAATTATGATTATAATAGTATAGAATTATATATAAGTATGACAGTAATGATATATAATTATAATTATAATGTATTGTGATCAAATGTAGTTATAATCTATTGCCTATTCTATAGAATATATAATTTACAAATAATCTACGAAGATAAATTCAAACAATATCCTTTATTAACTGATATAATAATTGTAATTTCATTTAGATTAAATTTTAATTTTAGATTAAATGGACACTAATGTATCGTTATTATTGTCCAGTGAATTAAAGTTCTCATTAACCTAAATGGTCTACTATATTTAATATTTAATAGAGGAATCATAATAACCAATTAACAAATTTAATTTCCAGCAGCGTTTAATCCGAATATTATTAAATTGATAAACATTTTTGATGAATCATCGAAACTAAATAAAATATTTATTATTTAATTATTTTTATATTATAAATATGTTTATACATCATAGAAATAGTAAACCTTATTATAAATGATACGCTTAATTGAATGCAGAAGAATTATTATTTTTATAAAATTATTAAATAAGTAATACTTTATGTTTAATTAATTTAGCGTGGAAGACAAATATATGTCATATCATAGTTGATTATAGATACACTTGTTGACCAATTACTTCTCTCTAATGAGTTATTGCTAATGCAATCAATGTTTGGTGGATTTTATTCAAATTATTAGATCCATATTTGATATATATATATGTGTGTGTGTGTTTGTGTGTGTTTGTGTGTGTGTGTGTGTTTGTGTGTGTGTATATATTTATATGTCAAATGAATAATTATTTTTATAGTAATACAATCGATAAGTAGATATTAGTTATATGATTATTAGTTATGAACGTGTTAATGTATTGATTATTACATAAGTAACTAATGTATGGATTATGATTTATAAAATAAATATTGTATAGATTATTAGATGAAGCCTAATATAGCCATAGCTATGTATACCACATATACTAAATAATAGTATTACAATTATTAATTGATTAATATACTTACTTTTTTAATTAAATATGCATAAATATATATTATAATTACTGTATAATTTCATTAATTATTATTGTAATTTATTTTATAACAATATTTATTCTAAAAATTTAAGATTTAAATAAAATAATATTATTATAAAATTTAAAATAATTAATAAAAAAGAAATCATTTATAAGAATTATAATAAACAATTTATTATCGGTATAATATATATATATATATATATAGATATATTATATATATATATTATATATATATATATATTATATATATATATATATATATATATATATATTATCAGATTTTATGTGAGACACCAAGATAATCATAGAATCAATACGTTTATTAAAACTATTACCCTTATATTTATGTAACGAGTCTAAAAATGAAAATTCTAAAAAGACTGGGATTTAGGTATAAGAGAAAATGAAGTTCAACTTCCTATTTAAACTATATTTATATAAAGTTTAGACATGTAATACATTTTAATCATAATTTAATAATAAATTAAGATAAAAAAATAACTTAATGACCGATGTTTTATATGAAATTTGTTTCTAAAACAAATATGAAAATAGTTTAGTTAAAATGGAAAAATGTAAACAATTTTTCTGGGTCGATATAAAAAGTCTAATAAAATCTTAACGTTATTTAAAAAGTCTGTGAGCATATTTATAAAATAATGTAATCAAATTGTTTTTAAAATAATTGTGTTAATGGATTTAGAGGAATACAAATTTAAAAGATTAATCGGTATCATTCGCAAACAAAATAAATCATTATTTAAAGATCCTCCTAATCTTATTCACCCTACCCGACCTTGTATGATTTATCGTATAGTTTAATAATATAGCTCAAAAGAGAGAACTTATATATAATAATATTATCAGATAAAGGAATAATCAGTATTCGCTAGGCTTTTTAAAAGTGTGATATTTGGAGGTATCTTTGTGAGTATTGAGAATAGGTTATTTAAAAAATAGTTCAAATATATTTTTTAAATATTTTATTATCTTTTAATATATTTGATTATATATTTTTATTCACTATTGATATATTATATTATATGAGTATTAGATTACTTAATTATAATTAGATATAAACTATATTATTTAAAGTAAGTTAAAAGACTAATTGCTTATATGTTCAATGTACATACCAAAATTACTTTAGTTACTATTGGGTATAGGTATATATTAGTTTATAATACATGTGTACTACATTTATAATACATTTAATAATTGTTTAATATAATTGATTTAATCTATAATATATATATCATAATAACTGAATAAATGCATTAAAAAATATTCATATTTATTTTAAACAATGTTTACGTGAATTAATTATTTAATTTTAAAATATATAATAAAAAAGTAAATCATTTATAAGAATTACAACATATAATTTAGTTTAGATATTATATCGGAATAAATATATATAATCAATTATGACATATAAACTACCACCATACACAAACCTATGCAGAAATACTTTATTTACAAAACAAAATACCTAAGACAAATCAACCACTCATTTACATACCCACATCATACAATTCAAAATACAAGACTAACGTAATAATCCACACTTATATATAAAATAAAAATAAAAAACCATTCTAATTATGAACTTAATAAAGGACACCTCACTTAACGACAAATTATCCGTTATGCTTGTAAAGTTAATATTAGTAAACATAAATATAAATGAATTCATAACCAGAATAATAATTCTTTGAACAAATAATACACCAGTATTAATAAATAATTTAATGATATCAAAATCCACTTTAAAAATCATCTTACCTGTCAAATACGAGGATTATTTAGGAGATGGCTTAGATAAGTAATAATAAACTAATTATTATAAAAAAACAACATTATATTTTAAATATAGACCCTCTATAAATATAAACATATAAAAAAAATAACTGACTTAATAAATAAGTGCCAAGACCATAAAAATATAATTAAGAGAGTTATATATAGTCAACCCACGATAAATTATAAAATTGTATACATAAGATTATAAGAAGGAGTGTAAATATTAATATTTCTTCTTGTATTTCTTCTTTAATGATTCTCATGGTGGTGATTTTATATTGATTGAAATACAGGTACTACTGGTTTTAAAATATATTTTGTAAATACAAATAAGGTTTTTATATTTGCATAAGTTGTATAAATAGCAAGTTGTCTAAAAAGTGTTATTTTTATCAAAAATATTTTATATTTACTATAATAAATTAGTATGGAACATTTTAATATTAGAAAACGCTTTTGGATCGAAAACATAATATGTAAATCAGTTTCATAATGATCTCAGAATTCAATGCAGTACAAATGAGGATACTAAATAGCATAGTAAAGTTTTAGCATAGCAGACTTGTTCAAGAAAGAGGAATGAATTCAAGAAATTTGGTTTGATCAAACTGTATTAATTGATTATGATTTATTAAAACATTTAGCGATATGTTTTTTCTAAAAGATATATAATTTGTTATCTACTTTATTGAATAATTTATTCGGTTTAGCCTATAAATATATATCAATAATTGATAATTGGAATCGTAAATCAAGTTTTTATTCTGATACATTCATTAATGATTAAATCTGTTCATTCGCCAACAAAATACATTATTATTTGATGAACAAATAACTACATCGTTTATAACTAACGTTTAAAACTATAAAATAATAGGTCCAACAAAATATCCTTGTAGATACATTTTTAAATATAAATCCTATCAGATTTTATACTATTGACGTATATGAATTATCGATATTTCAAATATTTTGATAATAATTTTAGAGATAACCACTTATTATATAAGAATTAACGATATTTAAAATTATGTTATAATCAACATTATGATTAACATTATCAAAAAGCTTTGTTTAAGTCGATGAATAGGTCTGCACATAATGTTTTGGAATTTAATACTTTAATAAAATATTTTAAAAGCATTCAATTTAATGCGTAGTACTCAGTTTATCAAGGAATCCAAATTACTAATGATGTTATATAACTTGTTATAAAAAGATAAAAGACATTATATAAATATTTTTATAATATTTTTGAGAATTGTTCACTTAAAGATATTGGTCGGTAATTGTTAAATTTGTTTTATTTTTCCATATTTTAAAATTGGTAAAACTTGTGATTTTTTACAAATAAATGGAATATACCTAAAGAGAAAAATTAGTAAAAATGTATATAAATGGGTTCATAATTGTAGATCAGGTTTTTCTTTTATAAATTGTGAAAATAACCTCAATTTCACTGATTTCATGTACTAACATAGAATTTTGATTATGGGTTATCATATAATTATGGTAAAAGTTGGTATTATCAAGATAACCTAGATCTGATTATTATATACATCTGATAAATTTCAAATGTTTACAAAGTGTTCATTCGTTTTATTTGATTTGTTTGGAAGATATATTATATTAAATCCTTTTAGATTATTTTAGGAAAAGGTAAATTTATAGATAATTGAATGAAATAATTTAAGATTACCCAAGTTTCTTTTATGGATTTTCTATTATAATTATCATAGTAGTTTTGTTTTGTTTTGCCGAGAATTCTGTTCAATTATTTTTTAATATCTTTATATATTTTTTTAGATTATTCTCAATTTTATCATTAATATACTTTTTATACAATTTTTATTGTTTCCCACAAACTTTCTTTAAGATTGAAATAAACCAAATACCGTTTTTCTTTTCCTCCTAATCTTATTCACCCTACCTGACCTTATATAATTTATCGTATAGTTTCGCAATATAACTCAAAAGAGAGAACTTATAAATAATATAATTGAGGACTTATATATAATTGAGGTATCTTTGTAAGTATTGAGAATAGGTTATTTAAAAAATAGTTCAAATATATTTTTTAAATATTTTATTATCTTTTAATAAATTTGATTATATATTTTTATTCAATATTGATATATTATATTATATGAGTATTAGATTATTTGATTATAATTATATATAAACTATATTATTTAAAGTAAGTTAAAAGACTAATTGCTTATATGTTCAATGTATAATCCAATATTACTTTAGGCAATATTGGGTATAGGTATATATTAGTTTATAATACATGTGTACTACATTTATAATACATTTAATAATTGTTTAATATAATTGATTTAATCTATAATATATATATATATATCATAATAACCGAATAAATGCATTAAAAAATATTCATATTTATTTTAAACAATGTTTACGTGAATTAATTATTTAATTTTAAAATATATAATAAAAAAGTAAACCATTTATAAAAATTACAACATATAATTTAGTTTAGATATGATATCTAAACTAATTGCTAATTGCTTATATGTTCAATGTATAGTCCAATATTACTTTAGGCAATATTGGGTAATGGTATATATTAGTTTAGAATACATGTGTACTATATTTATAATACATTTAATAATTGTTTAATATAATTGATTTAATTAATAATATATATCATAATAACTGAATAAATGCATTAAAAAATATTCATATTTATTTTAAACAATGTTTACGTGAATTAATTATTTAATTTTAAAATATATAATTAAAAAGTAAATCATTTATAAGAATTACAACATATAATTTAGTTTAGATATTATATCGGAATAAATATATATAATCAATTATGACATATAAACTACCACCATACACAAACCTATGCAGAAATACTTTATTTACAAAACAAAATACCTAAGACAAATCAACCACTCATTTACATACCCACATCATACAATTCAAAATACAAGACTAACGTAATTATCCACACTTATATATAAAATAAAAACAAAAAACCATTCTAATTACGAACTTAATAAAGGACACCCCACTTAACGACAAATTATCCGTTATGCTTGTAAAGTCAATATTAGTAAACACAAATATAAATGAATTCATAACCAGAATAATAATTCTTTGAACAAATAATACACCAGTATTAATAAATAATTTAATGATATCAAAATCCACTTTAAAAATGATCTTACCTGTCCAATACGAGGATTATTTAGGAGATGGCTTAGATAAGTAATAATAAACTAATTATTATAAAAACAACATTATATTTTAAATATAGACCCTCTATAAATATAAACATATAAAAAAAATAACTGACTTAATAAATCAGTGCCAAGATCAAACAAATATAATTATAATGAGAAAATGTAACATCTTTCATGTACATAATCCAATAAAATCAACTCTACAAAATAATTGCATATCACATATTGGACTAATAAAACATATAACTAGTCAAAAGCACAATAAAGTAAATATATTAATTAACTTAAATAACTTAATTATTGCTAAAGAAAATCTAAATTTGATATATGAAATAAAAGTAGGATCATAGTTATATGTAATAGTATAACATATTGTAAACTTAAACATATACATTCATATATAAGTAAAACTTGAATAGAATACAGATACAAAATAATATATATAGATTAAATAAATTCAATAAATTATCAAATTATTTATCGACCATATAATAATAGACAATACAGGTTAAGAATTGACATTCATAATATAATTAGATCAACATTGCTAGATACAAATTATCCAGCTAAGAGTTGATATATAAAGATAAACTACAACCTTCTCGGTGAAACAGTTTTATATATGATATAATAGACTAATTCTACTATGAATTAAGCACGCAATAATTACAAGAAACAATAATATATAAATAAGGGAACAATGCTGTATTGAAGTAATCTAATATCTAAACATAATCACAATTCAAAAGTATATTCCTTAACTAATACTTACTTAGCTAATTAAAGAATAATAGCTAATAGCTAAATCCTAAGAATATTCTTGGCTAATACCAATTCATTCTTGGTAAAAAAAAAGTTATAACTTTGATTTTTATTATATTTAAACAACAAATAAATCAAATTATTATGATAACTGAAAATATAGAAAAATAACTTTATTTTATTTTATATAGAAAATAAATGTCCAAACTACTGGTAAAGTACTAGACTTACTAAACTAGCTATAGAACAAATATATTTATTGACAAAATTAATTATAATTTACTAAAATCAAATACTTTGTATTCTAAATATATGTATACATGTAGTTTGCAGACTATATGACCACAATTATAAAATTAACTACCATTATAACTACCTAAATATATTCATTAAGAAATCTCTAAAATAAAAAAATACTATTTAAAAAATAATATGCCGTAATAAAACTATAAATTATTTCAAAATACTTATTGTAATAGACAGTTAATTTGACCATCTTTGAACTATGTTGTATTGAATACAAAATACTTACACTAATGATCTCAAGTATTTCATTCGAAATAATAGTACACGAACGACTTTTGTAACTAAACTATAAAACTACGGAATTAATGTTAACGCACTTAAATTTATAAAATCATAGCTATAAGAGAGATCACAGATTACGAATATAAACAAAGCATTATCATCGTTCACACCGTGGGTAGTATCCTATACCCTATATTATGTATAATGCGTATATCAGAAATATCAACATCATTCACATATACGACTATTACATATTTATTTATGCCTATATTTAGATTTTTATGACAGTGAAATAACACAAAAGTGAACGAAATTGACCAATTAATGATAAAACTAAAAAATAACTTCGGCATAAATTACTTTATATTTATCGAACTTGTACTGAATATATTATATCATACAATAATAAATAAAATATAGACATATATCAATTTATATAAATAACTGTGCACTATATATCATACAATACAATTAATCTTGGATTCTTGTGGATAGTGTATTTATGTATTCTCAGATTAATATAAATAGTAGAGACGCAAACTACATTCTTTCTAAATCTTAACACAATAAGCCTAACTATTTATTGACTCAAATTCATAAAGATTGATAATTAATTAACGATTTTACGGGACATTAATTATATAAATTTTATATTTCAAATAGAATTAATTAAATCGATTAAATAATTTTACTTTATTATATAATTATACGGTAATCGTATATGCAATTTTAAAATGTTTTATGCTATTAATATATTTATATGTGCTATAATATATACATCAAATGTCATTATATATAGTATTCTATAATAATTAGTTCACATATATGTTAACTTTTTTTTAATTAAAATCTATATTACAAATCATTTTCTATATTTTATAGTTAGAAAAATAAATATAAAATAAAATAATATTCGTTAAATACCCATTAAGTTATATAAGAAATAATTTATAAATAAAAGATCATAAAAAAATAATAGATCGATTTATACATTTTTGATGTTGACTCAACTATTTTTAATGAAAATGTCACTAGTGTTAACCATACACTTGGTAAACTTGTATCCAATTAACTAGTGTCGACAATAAACCGTTAAAACAATGACCATGCGTTAACGTTAACACTATTGTATATTAACACATACAAAACACAGCTTAATCTAATAATACTATTCACCATTATTTACTGGGATAGAAAAGATACAAAAATTCAGTTATATATTGTCCTTATATATTTGGTATTTTATGTCAAAATTAAATAGTTATTGTAATCATTTTAGGAGAGAATTTGATATCAGTTTAACACTTTCATCTAAGATTTTATTAATAAGCTATATAGAAATATGTAAATTATGAGATACATATTTAATTAGTACAATTATTGGAAAGTAAATATCCTATATGTATATTCACCCCTCTGTGTAAAATAACAATAAACGATCCCAAATTAATAGTCCGCTTTTGCATTAATTTTAAAGTATAGGTGTATCTTATCAAATATTTACTAGTAATAAGTAATAACATATACTATACATGTACCCTTCAACTAATTGTTATTTTAATATTCGAGTAAAATACATTTAAAATTAAATTTAACTTATAAATTACATTTTTTTATCAGAAATTTATTAGTAATAAGTTAAAATATAATAAATAATCGTTTAAAATTTATTTTATATTATATTTATATATATATTAATTAAATTATATATATTATAACTAAAACATGTAATTAGTGTTGTTTATAATATTGGTAATGTATATTTTATATGCATATTTGTATATGTTACGCTCATTATTGAGATAAAATTATATATTGGATATATTAAGTTTTTTTCTCTAATTATTGTTATTCTAAATACAAAATTGAACTTAGTTTTGATTTCAAAATTATGCCTTTATCTCAAGTAACATTCATGTTATGTATTATTTTATGGTTTTTATCAAGGCATATAACTATAATTTACTTATAGGATTTTGTAAATTATTATGATTAGTTTTAGGCATTTTTTATTTAGTCAGATTATTCTCTGAATAATTATGATAGACTTAAAAATTAAATCGAATTAAAAAATATATTTACAATAAGACAAATATATATGTGTATTAATTTCATTAACAACTATTAATTTCATATACATACACATATTATTTACCATATAATACGTAATACATATATTACTATAAATATATTTTTATAATATATTAATAACATTTAAGTTAAATTTCCTACATAAGAAAATAATATGTATTATTTTATGTAATATGTTATTATTTTATATATTTATAATATATATGCTGTATTTAATATTTAACTACACTTTAGATATTAGGGTAAACAAGCCCTAGGGTATATACCATGTTGGTATAGAAGTACCCTACTTAGGGTACATATGAAATAAAAAGAATTGTACCCTAAATATATAGCTGCTGTACCCTAAGTTTGTTAATACGATGTACCCCATATGTACTTTAAATACAACTTATTCATGTACCTTACTTCAAAATACATCATGTACCCTAACCAAAACATCGTAGGGTACCATAATTAAAACGTAGTCATGTACCTTAATACAACTATTACTTTGTACCCTAATTTATATTACATATTGTACCCGGAGAAATTAAAATATCCTACACAATGAAACAATAATCCATAAAATTGTACACATTTATTATTTAATTTTATATAAAATATAGAAACAAAATGTAGAAAATGACGAAAATCATTTAATATCCTTCATTTAAAATGCTCTTTTTCGATATACTGGATGCCATTTATTTGTTACTACCTGAAATAAAAGTTTTATTGTTATTTATTGTAAAATATCGCATAGATAAGAAAGTTTATTATATAAATAATATACTTTATGTATAATTATATTAATATAAAAATAGCATGAAATAAACAAAACTAATCATTATAACAATTTAAATACACACATTTTTATTATTATTTTTACATTAAAATTTACGATTAAAAATAACCTCTTGTCTTCATACATAATATATGGTTATATAATATATTATAAATAGCATTTAACTATTAACTATATAAATAAATTATTATAAATATAATCATCAATTAATTAGAAGATTAAATTAAATTATTAAATGTAAACTATTGTATTAAAATAACCGTTTATATACATTTATAACATATATACAAAATCTAGAGGGAGAGGTTATATATATATGTATACATATATATATATATATATATATATATATATATATATATATATATATATATATATATACATATACATATATATACATACATATATATATATATGTATATATATATATATATATATATATATGTATATGTATATGTATATGTATATATATACATATATATATATATATATATATATATACATATATATATATATATATATATATACATATATATATGTATGTATGTATATATATGTATATGTATATATATATGTGTATATATATATATATATCTATATATATATATATATATATATATATATATATATATATAATACTAATAAATTAGATATACGTTGGATCAATGAATGTTTTAAAGAAGTTATATAATTTTCAATAAGCATCACATATTCTTTTTTTAAACATAAATGCAAACTTTTAATATTTTTAGTTTATCATAATTATATTGTAATTATGGTAATTTATTTATTAAATACGTATATGTATTCTATAGTATACACAATGTATATAAAAGTAGGGTACACGCTATCAATTTTAAATTTTCCAACCTCTAATACCTTAAAAAAACTAGTGTACCCTAAAAATAAATCAATGCTTACCATAATTGATTTTTTAATCATGTATCCAATTAGGGAACATTATAAAAATCAAGTATTTTGATATCTTCTGTACCCTAAAAATTGGCCCTCTGTACCATAATTTTTACATTGTAGGATTTGATATTTTTAATTTTTGGTTAACTTATTAAAAATTCAATTAGCTTTATTAGTAATTAATCTTACATAATTTATGATAAAAATAAAAACTAATTTTAATTATCTTTCCTAATAATTAATTATGCCAATTACCTCAACATGTACATCTCTGTAATGTAAAGCTCTGCGCAATTATTTGATTAATTCACTATAAAAAATTGTAAAAATTACGGTAATTTGATCGTTTCATATATAAGCATCAATATTTGTAAAATATCAATGAGTTTAATTCAGATTTACTGAAGTAAATATAAAAAAATATAAATGCAACTAAGATGGAATGATAAAAAAGCTGAATGACGATACATAATTTAATTATCTTAAATATAAGTTTCTATTTTATACTACAATAAATTAATTGCAACTCATACAACAATAGGATATAATATTATCTATAGATATGTAAATATATTTTTTAATTAGTTTATAATATTATATGTATATTTTTAAATCCAGTCAAGTCAACATACATACTTATAATGTATTTGTTAAATAGCTGTTTAGGTAGGTAACCAATTCATACAAAGCTTACTATCAAAGCTACTGGACTATATGTCATTTGTTATATATCTTATCTAATTTATAGAATATTAATTAAATTAATATAATTAATTAATATTATAGTACTACTATAGTACTACTCACTTTAAAAACGTTTAATTCGAGAAATGTAATAGATTTTATAATATAATACCTGTATATATATATGTGTGTGTGTGTGTGTGTATACAATCATGTATTGCCCGAGATTAACTTTTAATTTATAATTTTCTATTATAACATGTAACTGATACACGTATATGATTTTCATATTATGCATTTAGCCAAACCGATAAAAAGTATTTTATTTTCGATTTGTTATAACGAAGTCTACAAACGATGTCTGGCATATTATCTTAAGATAACAAATATAGACATATATGTTAATTTCGTTAATATATATATATACATATATATATATATATATATATATATATATATATATATATATATATATGTATATATGTATATGTATATATATATATATATATATGTATATATATATATATATATATATATATATATATATATATATATATATATATGTATGTGTGTGTGTGTGTGTGTGTGTGTGTATGTATGTGTGTGTGTGTGTGTGTGTGTGTGTGTGTGTGTGTGTGTATCTGTGTGTGTGTGTGTGTGTGTGTGTGTGTGTTTATGTGTATGTGTGTGTATATATATATGAATATAGAGTTCTATATCCTCGGCTGTAGATACAAACAACATTAGTAACCATGGTAACCATTGGCACCATGGCTACAAGACTGTCAAAACTGATTAAAACTTCGTTATGACAACCAGACTTTATTTAATAAATACACTACTATGGAGACGTTTTTGATGTACATATATCTATATAAATATGAGAACTTGTATATGTTTCACAATGCTTTATACTGAGTTAAGGATTAATAGCTGTTATAATTATTAATATCTGATTATAATTAAACGTTCTTTTAATTTTGTATATAAAATGTGTATAAATTAACCTACACACACTTCTGTGAAATTATAACACGACATTAACTCTATTTAAAGATAAAGCTAACAACACTTTGAACTTGTTACCAACCAGGAAGTTATTTAAGCTAATGTATAATCACTAACCCGTAATTCCAATAATTATAATTGCTTATAGTATAATATTAATAGTTTATATAATTTTGTGATGAATTATAAAAAATCAAAATTCATATAAATCAAATTATGTCATTAAAAATTTACTGATCTCGATTAATTTCTTGGTTCTATATTCGCATATATAATATACGGATCAACGAACTGATATAGGGTCCTCTATAATTTTATAATTGAGAATTAAAATTCATCGAGATTAATTCATATAATTTACATGACAAATTATATTAATACTAATATAATATACAGATTGTATTACTTTTAATAAAGCATTTCGGATACATTACATTCCTAGAATAATATACTTATATTCGTATTACCATAGGTAGTAGTAGTAGTAGTAGTAGTAGTAGTAGTAGTAGTAGTAGTAGTAGTAGTAGTAGTAGTAGTAGTAGTAGTAGTAGTAGTAGTAGTAGTAGTAGTAGTAGTAGTAGTAGTAGTAGTAGTAGTAGTAGTAGTAGTAGTAGTAGTAGTAGTAGTAGTAGTAGTAGTAGTAGTAGTAGTAGTAGTAGTAGTAGTAGTAGTAGTAGTAGTAGTAGTAGTAGTAGTAGTAGTAGTAGTAGTAGTAGTAGTAGTAGTAGTAGTAGTAGTAGTAGTAGTAGTAGTAGTAGTAGTAGTAGTAGTAGTAGTAGTAGTAGTAGTAGTAGTAGTAGTAGTAGTAGTAGTAGTAGTAGTAGTAGTAGTAGTAGTAGTAGTAGTAGTAGTAGTAGTAGTAGTAGTAGTAGTAGTAGTAGTAGTAGTAGTAGTAGTAGTAGTAGTAGTAGTAGTAGTAGTAGTAGTAGTAGTAGTAGTAGTAGTAGTAGTAGTAGTAGTAGTAGTAGTAGTAGTAGTAGTAGTAGTAGTAGTAGTAGTAGTAGTAGTAGTAGTAGTAGTAGTAGTAGTAGTAGTAGTAGTAGTAGTAGTAGTAGTAGTAGTAGTAGTAGTAGTAGTAGTAGTAGTAGTAGTAGTAGTAGTAGTAGTAGTAGTAGCAGTAGTAATATACGGGTACTCTAAAACAATAATAAGAATTGCAATACCAATAATCCCAAATTTGTATACATAATTTTACTATTATCATATTCTTAAATTCTTAATTTAAACACATTTAACTTAACTTAAATACATTTAAACTAAACATATTTAAATTAAACAGATTTAACTTAATCACTATTTCCTTTAATCTAAATTATATATCGTTTTTATATTATCAATTACATTTAAGTTGTGTACACATTTAAGAATAGCTCGCACGTATACAAAGATACACTCGTTCACACACACACACACACACACATCACACACACACACACACACACACACACACACACACACACACACACACACACACACACACACACACACACACACACACACACACACACACACACACACACACACACACACACACACACACACACACACATATATATATATATATATATAAATATATACATATATATAATTTATATTTGTATACCAATGGTTAAATATTAGGATTTCGCATACATACATTATATGCTATATACATAATATATATATATATATATATATATATATATATATATATATATCCATTGACCTATTAAGTATATTAGGTAATGCAATTAAATTGTATTTAATGATGTCAGTTCTGATACCCATTTATAAATTACTATATTTTGATTTACTTAATTACTTAGTATATCTACTTAATAATAAATCTCCAAGTAGATTTAATAATACACATGTATACGTAAAAGCTAATGTAATATGTATCATACTGTATATATATTACACACAGATTATATACTGAATATTTAATTATTATAAATTAAATTTTATTTAATTTGTAGTAAAATAATAAAGAACAAAATATTTCGAATGATAGAAATAGTATTACATGTATGCAATAGAACAATACGAATACATTTTAATATAGGCATGCCAATAACCAAGTCACAGTGCACCATATATATCATACCTTGAAGTGCAATACAAAACATAAATAAAAATATAAAAATTACAACAATAATGTAATAATGATTTCATTTATTTAATCAATAGAATTACTATAATAATAAATCAGTTTATGTTAATACAAATGATATATATTGTAACTTATATATATTGATGACGAAATAAAATAATAATAATAATAAATGATAATACGATATAAAAATATAATTAAATGAAAATTAAAATAAAAAATTATAAAATATATGTTTTGTTAATTTATTACAGGAGTAAATAACATATGAAGATGTTACTATTACAATCAGTAATATTTTGATATAGAAATGATTTCGTAATATGTTCGAGGAGATGAAAAGTAAATATAATTTGAACCCATTTAATGTCAATACTTTCTTTGAAGATATTAATAAATAGTGATTTGTAATTATACCAGTGATATTATGAGTGATTTTAAAAATAAGTCAGATAATTTATCATTTATATTTTTTCAAGTTATTAAAATTAATATAATTATATTCGTTTGATGTAACACGTGTATTTAAAAGTGTTTAGTTTATTAAAACCATTTCATATATTACACGTATGTTTAGTAAAACAACTAAGCACATTTTCTAATTTATCAAACAGATCAATACGATTTGTATGTAACGAATATTACCATAGATATTAGAATACCATATGAATAAGAAAAACTAGTTAATATGGAGGTTGTATTATTTGTATTACATTATAAGGCATACTTGTATAGACAGGAAACAAGATGATATAACTATTACAATCTTATATAATTATTATAAGTAAAAGATAAACATAATATATTTTTATGAAAATAAAATATACTTTGATTTTTATTATATAAAACTAATAACCTGTATGTTGTAGGAATATATATATACACACACATATATATATATATATATATATACATATATATACATATACATATACATATATATATATATATATATATATATATATGTATATATATATATATATACATATATATACAATACATTAATCTTAACATATATCTTTGTTTTACTTTACATCGTGGAGTATTGGATATTTAGATTAGCATTTAATTAATTAATATTTTTTACATTAGTTGGAATTTTGATTCAACTTATTTATAAAAGTAAATACTCACATTCTTCGGTACTTTCGCCCAGGCATGTATATTAATCAATTATTAGCGTCGTAATATATTATTATGAATTAGCTATATAGAGTAGCCCCCCTGACTTTCAGCATCTATATTTATAATCTCGGTTCTACCCAATTGATTTCATTAGAAGGCAGTGTCTGTCTAGGTGCATCGAGTCACTTCACACTCCGGATTAGTTATTATATTCGTTGCGTTGCGCTGTCTACGCGGGCGACATTCTGTAAACATTCGTGATAACTTATGCCTTAACGGGAATTATTATTTGTATTGGTAATTTGAATTGATTTCATTTTAATTAAATAGCGAATTTTGTATTTACAAAATTCTATAGTATTATAAAGTAGTCTTTGCTAAAGCAACTATTTGCTTTCAACTTATGCTTTAGTCGTATTACGTAACGATCGATTAATATATTCGAAACATTACAGATGTACAGATAAATCTCTAGTTATGTTACGTCACAGTTTAGCTTTAGTTTTTCTTGACGACCTTGATTACGAATTTGATGGCTTGTAAATCACGCTGTATAATGGAAATCATTAGTAAATCATTAAATAAATGGTTTTATTTATTAATCGGAATACCCCGTGTAAACTTTTACCATGGCAAAATAATAAAAGTCATAATACAATTTATATGAAATATTACATAGAGAATTTTATATATAAATAATGATTTCAAAATAAAACATATTTAAATTAATTCACATTTTAATAATACATTTAATTAATAATTACTATTTGGAATTTTAAAATTTCACAGTTAGAAGTTATACTTAATAGTTGGTATATATTTACATGCCAAACGTAGCCGTGTATTAACTATATTTAGTTATACATAACAATATATACTAAACTAACCTCAAAACCTATTCCGAGATATAAATCGTTCATTCATTGAAATATATAAAAACATATTTAAAACAATAATGACATATCAAATATAGTCTGCGTATTCAGTAAAACAAAGATTATAACCGCAGTTGTATTTTTATAAATTTTATTTGCATTGATAGAATTCTTGAAAACACATTCTCGTTTTTTATAACGATCCTACAGTTTTAAAGAAATGTTATTATTATTACTACCAAAGATTACCACTCAGTCGCATATATCTTATATATCATAGAATATGTCAGTCTGTACCACAAATTACCCTCGTAAGATAATAAATAATAATTTCATTTTAAAATATTTTAATATATATTGTATAGAGAATTTATGACCCTTGATAAATAATGATTATTATATCAAATATATTTAAGTTAATTTCAGTGATATATGTAATATAATATCGTGTATGTAAAAAACAATGTAATTAAATATGTATTTTAACATTTAGTACTGCCACATTGGAACCCATACCTGTAGTGTATGTAACAATAGCATTGCATTATAAAACATTCTAGCTTTCGGGAATCTCAGTAATCTTTGGGTATAACATAAATATGAATGATAAAAAGTAATGGTAATATTTTGCATTAATGGTAATTTTAACGAATATAATGTATAACATACATAATGTAATAATATAGTGAATATTAAATAAGATGGAAACTATAGATACATAATATATATATATATATATATATATATATATATATATATATATTGTATGTTATCATATCCTAAATATATATATTCAAGTATATCTGCCATATCAGCACTATTTGCAGACTGTAATATAAACAATAACGATTCAATTAAAATGAGAACATATCAATATTTACAAAATGTTATATTACAAATTATTTTAACTTATTTTAGCAATACGTTCATTTTAGCAGTCACTACAATAATATCATTATATCAATAACGCGTACCTTAAATGGACTATATTAATAAAATATATTTAATATATCAATTATACATATGTAGAGTATGCACACAATATGAAAATGTAAAAAGTTAGTATATTTTCCAGGCGAATTTATTGATAAATCATTTCAACTTAAAGTAATTGCAGAATTACTGTAATGTATTGCGGTACTCATTGGTATTGTTGTAGTTAAGTAGTAATAGATTCAATTGTTCAACAGAAATTAATAATATATGGGTATTATTTGCTCGATATATAAAAATAGATCTTTTATGATACTAATTAAAAATGATTAATTAATAAATAGTTAATAACACTGATATCTATAAATAAGCATTACAAATACACCATATAGTAAGGTGTTATTGTGGTATTAAAACATATGACGAATGAATGAAAGGTCTACATTCGGATGGTGTATTTTTTAAGAAACCCCATTTAAGGGATTACTTCATAATAAAAATAATACTAAACTAATTAAAAATTATATTGCGACTTTAGAAAATACTGCCTGTATTGATTTATAATTATATTAATATAATAGGGAATATATAATCTTGGATAATTAATAAATATATATATATATATATATATTTATATTATGTCTATGTCAATAAATGAGTACATATATATATGTAAACCAATAACTCAAATATATAATTAATAATAGTTAATAAAACAAATGAAATTACTTTATACAGTAATTTCATATGTTATAATTCACAATTATGAAAAGAGATATTATGATTACTTATTATTATAATAGCTTTTATCTATATATTCTATGGTATATACTTTATATTATACTCTATGAAATAGGTTGAGTTATTTCATCTAATAATAGTAACCCATCAGACAATCCAGATAATTTCATTTTATGCATTACATTCTTTTATGTTATTCAATAATTTTACTAACACATGAAAGGAATTTATAAAGTAATTAAACTACTCTGCTGATTTGAAAGAGACCACATGTAAATAGCCAGGAAACCATCCAGGTCATTTTAGTTTTTTTGTTGTATCATTTAAAACAAATATAAAATACATCGATAAATTCAACTATAAATATGCATTAATATAATTATATTGAGAATATTTTATTCATTTAATCAAAAACTTTGTGAAATTATTGTAAATTGAATATACAAATGCTAATATATATCTACATAATAATATGTTAAAAGTGTATGACTATATTTATATTATAATAACCAACTAACTGGTAATGTATGTTTATTATGTTATATTGTGTTTTATAAAATAATATATAGCACTATTTTTGTTATAAATATTTGAATACTTATTTTAAGTTATTTAAATATTGTCTAAAAATTGTGAATTATATATTAGAATGATATTAGAATTATATAATGCCTACTTATATGGGCGATGTAGACATGCGATCTCAATATTATGAATAAATGAAAGTACTTCTATGTTCTAGAAATACAATTATAAACACATTTAAACATAAAAATCATATGCAATTTCTTAATAAAATTGCCTGTAGTGGAACGAATCATTTCACACAAATAATTAACAGAATTAATGAATATAATATTAACATTTAATATACGAATCTGATTTATTTTTTCCATATTTGCTTAAATTGATGAATTATTATTGAATAAATAATATTAAAAAAAAAATTTGTTGACATTATAATATTGAGATCTAATAATGTTAAATTTGATTATAACTTTTTGATATGTATTTAATTGTTACAATTTGAATACTAACATTGTTAAAATTGAATACTCACATTGTTAAGTTTCATTGGAAAATTAATTTTATATTTCAAGAATAAGTTTTTCTAATATAAAAAAATAAATAAATATAAATAATATAAATATTTTAAAAATAATATTATTGTTAACTATTATTATAAATATTGTTATGAAAATACATATATTTATTAAGTCATTATTATTACCTATTTTTAATTGAATTTATTATTATTTTTTAAATATACACATATATGCATATTATTTTTATATATATTGTAGATAATAAATTATATTTTACTCGATTCAATTAAATTTGGTTTATAAAATGTTTGTAGAAATATTTTCTTTAAATTATATTTGTAAAAATAATGGAACTTATTTTCCCTTAAATTTCTTTTAAACTTAATATAAATTTATTTCTATTAATATTCCATTAATATGTCATATTTCTCGTAAATTTCATTAAAATTCGATAAATTATTTGCTAGATAAATAAAAGTGAAAATGTATTATAAGTTCCATTATTTACATATATATATATATATATATATATATATATATATATATATATATATAATCTATATAATTATGAAAGCAAAAAATGAAATAACTTTGATCATTTTCTCCGGATACACCTAAAAATCAGACGATATATATATCAAAAATATTACAAACTGTGTTTTTTGGACAATTAATTTAATTTTGGGTATGGCGTAATCTCGTATAAAAAATTGAATATATTTCTAAGAAACTAGGGTTGCATCTGGATGCATCCAGGACATTTTATTTGTTGTCATATTATAAGAGTGAAAATATATTTTAAAATGATATTATGTTAATTATTTTTTTAAATAATTAAATATGAATTTATAATAATTATATCATACCTAGTTCATGGTAACTGATAATATGTTATAAAACTATTACATCACTTAGTTTACTGCATAATAAATTCGGAGATGTAACTAATATATAATTATTTTAATTAAAAAATAAACAATATATTTTTAGCTCAAATAAAATAAAAGTATTTATCACTTTAATTATAAAATGAAAAAAACAAAAATGACCTGGATATTTTCCTGGGTTGTTATACCTCCAAAAAAAACAAGTTAATTTAGTTTTTTTGCATTAAATAATTTATTTAAAATTACCTTTATTATATCTATATATCGAAAAACTTTATAAAACTATAGCATATGTCATATATATATTTATATTTTGCATACAAAAAACTACGCAGAAAACAGAGTGATGCGATAGATTTATAAAATCCTTTCATGTAACCATAAAAGAATTTTATAAAACTATTACATAACCTTATTTGCCGGTGATTGGATAAAATCAAAGTAATTATCAATAGAACAAAATTAAATTACATGGATTATTTGCAGATGTATGTATCATATAATTATTCAAATTCCCATGAAACCAGATTGAGTTGTTATATAAAAAATATAAATGCAATATATTTTTATTTCATATATTTTATATATATATATATATATATATATATATATAATTATGTTATATATATAATTAAATGGTCACCCCTACAAGCAATAAAGTTGTCATATATATATATATATATAACATATATGTTAGAGCGCATACAGTATATTTTATATATACCTATGTTTAAAGATATTTTCATTATATATCATATATATGATGATTGTATAAATTATGCCATATAAATAGACTCATATTAATTCTAATAAGTAATTCTAAAATTACATTTTCTATGAATTAGCGCATTTACGAAATATACAATTAATATATAATTAAATATATAATTAATATATAATTATAGATAATAACGCATTTATTTATTTCTTAACAATATTAATATTATCAATGAAATAATACCAGAACATATCACCTGTAGGGGATTCTTATAAAAATGAAATAGAAATAACTGTATTTACATAGAATTATATATAATTATCTAATGATAATTATCATTTTCTCATGAATTACCATGGTTATATGTAAATATTAAATGTTATTTAATGTATTTAAATGTATTTCTATTTTTGTGTAAGCAATTCTATATTTATAATTGGATAATTATTAATTAATATTTTAATACAAACATAATATATAATTATAATAGTACAGAGTATCTAGAGAGAGAGGGAGAGGTTTTAGTTATCCCTTATATTCTCTCCACTAGAGGAGATACATAGTTATTATTAATTATTATTAATATTATTACAATTAATATAATAATATTATATGCTCTAACGTATGTTATCAATTTATTAAGTATATAATTATATAATACAGGATATATTATATTATATTTAATGTAAATATTATTATAATATACTATGTCAAATGTTATTCATCATCATCAGCATCATCATATATACATATATATATATATATATATATATATATATATATATATATATATATATGTATATATATATATATATATATATATATATATATATATATTTATACATATAAATGTAATTATTCTGTTTAATTAGAAGTCTTATCTATGACTATATATAGTAGTATAAATACAATTTATACTGGGGTCATTAACTTATAGTATACTATATATATATATATATATATATATATATATATATATATATACACATATATATATATATATGTATACATATATATATATATATATATATAATATTATACTATTTATATACTAATATATATATATATATATATATATATATATATATATATGTTTTTATTGGTTAATATCTATTATATAATTGTAATATATAAATGCAGTAGATTATAACATTGCAAATATCACATCAATCATAATAAACAAGAATAGATGCATGTTTAACAAGAATTAGATAGTATTGTTTTATTTATAGTGAAAGCATTTACAATTGTGATATTTTAAATGTTTATTTTCTTTCATATATCCCGTTAACTATAAACAATACAATCGAGGCTACATCACCGGGTATGCTTAACGGATAACCGTTAATTTCCAGTACTAATAACATAATTATACAATTACAGTACATGAATATAGGAATTAGAGTAAATGTATTAAAATTAACCGTTGCAAATAAATAATTAAAAATAAACATACCTGAACATATGTCCTAATGAACT
Source organism: Osedax frankpressi (assembly GCA_964035775.1). Taxonomy (NCBI): domain Eukaryota; kingdom Metazoa; phylum Annelida; class Polychaeta; order Sabellida; family Siboglinidae; genus Osedax; species Osedax frankpressi. The sequence continues at coordinate 28,098,524 of OZ038316.1, forward strand.
AACAGTAGTAGTACCTTAGTATACCT
>OZ038316.1:28098749-28126708 GCA_964035775.1 Osedax frankpressi
GACAAAGATAAACATATCTAACTAAACAAAGCAATACGTATAGAAATGGGTATATATATAATATACATAATATTATTTCCTAGCATACAGGGGGAGGGGGAGTGAATACATGAAATATGTCCGCTATAGAGTTCTATGCAAATTCTAGAACGGGACGCAGATTTAAACTAAGACTAATCGACTTGGCGGATTATAAGCGCGAGAGAAGGTAGGGCGAGGGGTCAATAAAAGAGAGAGAGCAGTTAGGGGTCAATAAAAGAGTGAGAGAAGTAAAGCCAGTCACACGAAATAGTGTTTTCAAAATAATGTACGGGTAAGCACATGTACGCAGTAGATCTGGTGGTCGGTTATAAATACGTTTGCTGACGTACTCTCGCCAGTTATAATTGAATCACGAATCGATGGCATATGCATTAAACAGGCGCAATGGAAAGCTGAATCATCGGATATCTGTATTGTGTCTGCTAACTGAAAAGAAATCATGTTTTCGATGTACACGATATATAAACATACGCCAGGGATGGGAAGGGCACCGTACTTTAAGAAGACTTATGATGGAAAACGTGGGTATAATTTCTATATACTACCTGCATATTCACTATTTAGATTAAATCTATATATAGACATAAATACGATACGATATCGAGATGTAGCAGGATATGTTAGATAGCGGTTATATTAGAAAATTGAGTTAGAGTTTAAGTAAAGTTTAAGTAAAGTTTAAGTAAAGTTTAAGTAAAGTTTAAGTAAAGTTTAAGTAAAGTTTAAGTAAAGTTTAAGTAAAGTTTAAGTAAAGTTTAAGTAAAGTTTAAGTAAAGTTTAAGTAAAGTTTAAGTAAAGTTTAAGTAAAGTTTAAGTAAAGTTTAAGTAAAGTTTAAGTAAAGTTTAAGTAAAGTTTAAGTAAAGTTTAAGTAAAGTTTAAGTAAAGTTTAAGTAAAGTTTAAGTAAAGTTTAAGTAAAGTTTAAGTAAAGTTTAAGTAAAGTTTAAGTAAAGTTTAAGTAAAGTTTAAGTAAAGTTTAAGTAAAGTTTAAGTAAAGTTTAAGTAAAGTTTAAGTAAAGTTTAAGTAAAGTTTAAGTAAAGTTTAAGTAAAGTTTAAGTAAAGTTTAAGTAAAGTTTAAGTAAAGTTTAAGTAAAGTTTAAGTAAAGTTTAAGTAAAGTTTAAGTAAAGTTTAAGTAAAGTTTAAGTAAAGTTTAAGTAAAGTTTAAGTAAAGTTTAAGTAAAGTTTAAGTAAAGTTTAAGTAAAGTTTAAGTAAAGTTTAAGTAAAGTTTAAGTAAAGTTTAAGTAAAGTTTAAGTAAAGTTTAAGTAAAGTTTAAGTAAAGTTTAAGTAAAGTTTAAGTAAAGTTTAAGTAAAGTTTAAGTAAAGTTTAAGTAAAGTTTAAGTAAAGTTTAAGTAAAGTTTAAGTAAAGTTTAAGTAAAGTTTAAGTAAAGTTTAAGTAAAGTTTAAGTAAAGTTTAAGTAAAGTTTAAGTAAAGTTTAAGTAAAGTTTAAGTAAAGTTTAAGTAAAGTTTAAGTAATTCAATAAGGTTTTACGTATGAATGATCGCATGAAAAGTAATACATCAGAACATATTTTAAAGAAGTAATTCGCATAATAAATATACCAAACACAATTGATGATATTGTAAATATATATTCTCAAAGAAATATTTATATTAATATATCTTTAGGCAGCTTTAGTTTTACGGGAAATTCTAGATCCTCCCAACTGTAATGCAGCACTATGTTTTAATGAGAGATACTTTACATGTAGTGCCCTGTACACATATGCAAATTGTCCACATTAGATTCAATGTACATTCACGACACACCATAGCATAGCGACATTATACGTGTCGACGTACACGTAAAATGTACGTCGTACATGGTCGGGATGTGAAAGGTTGTATTGTGAAATGTTACTTTGCAATCGACTAAGTTTCACATTTCAATGCAGATGGATGCCCGACCTGAAATCCAGGCATCGATTCGAGCACATACCTTTATCAATTATCGCGCGTAGTTGAAATTCCTGAAATTAATGATGCTACTGATAATATAATCTGAGTTAACTGTAACACATAGTTACTAATATATTGTTTACTAATTACTCTAGTTGGCTATAGCCTAAATGAGTATTTAACGATATTATTTATGATTTAAATGTAACAATTTTTATTTCTACAGAAATATATGACAAATATACAATAAACCATTTCACTATAGTTATGTAAGAAGTTGCAATTCTATGCATATCGGTATGCATATAATATCAATAACGATATTTATATACATATTCTCATTGGATGGTAATTTGTCGAAAAAATCATCTTGGTAATTGGATTTATATATTCAGAATATATTTAAAGTATTTTTTAAATGTACTCTTGATTTCATTTCGAAATCATATGGCTAATCTATATTAATGGTTAAAGTATCAATTATTGAATCGATAAGTTAAAGGTATAACATAAAAAACTATTGTAAAAAGAGTATATAATTTTTGTAACTATTTTTTCACAAAAAATAACGAAATATCAAAGGATTTATTTATGATGCAATCGTGGATTACATAATCTACTACTTGGTGCACATCGACTAATGAGTAATGAGATGTTCGAGGCATGAATAAATAACAGTATTAAAAACAAATTAAGCTAATCGTTTATAAAATCTGTGATAAGTGGTAAATCAGCATATATCATAAACAAATAATTTATAATTGAAATATTAATATATGACGCAATCAAAGGGTGTTCAGTAAATGGAATTCACAGCTACCAAAATGAAACATTCTAGAGTATAACTATTATACATCAAATAGAAATGCGATAGAAGAAGTAACTGGGTTATATGGCTATACATACATACATTGCGATCACGTTTACCTATAAATTATATACTGCGTTATAAACTGAGATTCTATCATTGGCTAAACGTATGAATGACAGTATATGTCACTCTACATATCTCTTAACAAAGAGAAGTGCAAGGATAAGTGTAGTGGTAGTGTAGGGTGTCGCCTAGGTCGTGTGAGGTGTGGGCTACCGAGTTTCATATATGGGGTTTTGCGGATAAGTGTTTATGATGGTACGCAGGAAGTTGGCTAGGGAGTTGGGATTAGTGGTTGAATAGGAATTTGTTTAAGCTAGCGTATAGATAGATGTATACATAGCTACGCAGGGAAGTGTGTGGAGTAGTATGTAGCTAGGCGTATAGAAATTAAAGCACGACGTTGTGAAGGGAGTACCAGTATATATATAACTATGATCTGAATATTATTCTTATATGATTTATTTTTATAGCTAATAATGACGAAATAAAGTTTCTGGTACCAATATATCGATACATTGGTCTATTCCAAGAGTAACACCAATTCATATAGTATCTCCTACTCCTAGAGTATGCCTTACCTCTGATTAACTTCTACCCTTCGAATATCATATATTATCCACTACTCACAGAGTAATCTCTACTCCTTAAGTAACCCCTATCCTTAAAGAAACCCATGGTACTAGAGTAACCCTTATAACGAGTATACTACTAGATTAACCTTTAGCCATAGTGTATCTACTACACATAGAGTAACCCCAGCCAGGAGTAACCCCTATTCCGAGAGAAACCCTTAGATTAATTATTAATTCACGAGTAAAACGTATAGTATTGAGTAACCCCTATTACTAGAGTAACCCCTACTCATAGAATAAAGCATACATATAGAGAATATAAGATCAATATTTTATTTTAAACTATAATATATTTTGTAAGTTATGTCATAATACGATAGTTTCATGTTTCATCTTATACTAAATCATTATTCAAGTAGATATTACAACTCAGTCTACCCCTTAATTAAATAATAACTTTCTATAATTACAACTAATAGTAATAATACTACTACTACCACTACCGTAGTAACCATGTCCATGCATATAAATGTCACTGAAATATATCTTCTGAAATATATTTATTCTTTGATTAATTATAATTGATAATTGATCTCATTATTGTGACAGTTAGCTAATACAATGAATGAACGATGTAAACCTCGGACACGTGAATGTCTGTTGATTTACTTTATATTATTTATAACTAAGTATTATATTTATAACTAAATATACATATTTATTATTAAAAATATATATTAATAACCAAAGATATATATTAATAACTAAATATACTATAGTTAGTATACATCTACATTCAATATATATATATATATATATATATATATATATATAAATATATATAATAAATATATATATATGCCAACTACTATGGTGCAAATTGAATTTAGAAGTTGCTATACACCAATAAGATGTATATAATAACCAGTAACACGAAATACTATATTGAGAATTACTGACGATTAATGATAAACACATTTTTCTTAATAATAATTTCTATTGTAATGCTCTGCATATTTATCATTAATTATAATTTAATTATAATTATATTATTTCAATTTAATTAGAATATTATATATTTATAAACGTTAGTATCTTGGGTTATCGAATTCAATAAATACTAATGATGTAAAGGGTCACTTTTTATTAATTACATGCATTCATTACAAACCTACATATAAAGCGGTTATAACTAGCTTAGTGACTTCTTATAAATCTATTAAGGCTGAGTGCGTATATTTTAAACCATTTATTGATGGAAATAAAATGTGAATAAATACTTACGTTTAGATCTCTAAATATAATGATTTATCTGCGAGATCCACTTAAGTAGTTAGTTTGAAATGATCTTAAGCAAAGAACGTATGGGTTATCTTGAATATATATATATATATATATATATATATATATATATTGAATGTAGATGTATACTAACTATAGTATATTTAGTTATTAATATATATATTTAATAATATATATGTATATTTAGTTATAAATATAATACTTAGTTATAAATATAATACTTAGTTATAAATATAATACTTAGTTATAAATATAATACTTAGTTATAAATAATATAAAGTAAATCAACAATCATGCACGACGTGAATTGCACGTTTCCGAGGTATATATCGTACATTCATTGAAATATATAAAAACATATTTTATTACAATAGTCATTATTGTATACACAGGATAGGTAGTATTTAAGTGTTTATCTTAACAAAGATTGTATCCACAGGAATACAATAGTTTCCTTAAATTACAATATATTTTGTTATAATTGTGTTTGTATTAATAGAATTTATGGAAAAACAAAATAGTTTTTATAATGATGAGATATATAAAATATACGTGAAATATATAAATAGATTTGTATTTGATTGTATGTAATAATAATTTAATTTTGTATTATCGTTTGTTTTGTTTTCTTCTCGATATAGGTACTATAATGATAGGATCTGAGATCATAAGCTAATTTTAGTGTATTTCACATGTACAGTTTACATGTGAAATACACTAAAATTAGCTTATGATCTCAGATTGTACATTGTACACACCTATTTGATTTTTTCAAATATTACGTAAGAAGTGAACTCGGTGCTGATATGGCATTATATCATAGGAAATCGCCAGCGATGATGGAGATTCTGAGATATATATAACATACTAAAGAGTGAAAGAGAGTATGTGTGTTCCAGAGTATTTACGAGCAGCTGTCATGACGTAATCATGGCTTTGAAGTCTTAGGTAGCGCAAGCGGATGTAAAATAAAATAGACAACGAAGTGTTATTGTAGTTTATCTGACCTGAACTATTTGGGTGGTAGTTTTTTTAGAGAGATAATAAAATCGTAGTAATATTCCACAAAAATTATACCTCATAAAAAGATACAATATGAATACAGTATGTATACGTTTTATAATATATCCTATTGTACCTAACTGTACATCCTATTTATATGGTGTAACGAATCATAATAGTACTATGTTATATAACTTGGTATTTATATATAAAGTTGCATGCATGCATATTGTTTCTTCGGGGTTTATTTTTCATTAATAATAATAATAAATAATTATAATACTACTAATCATAAAAATACTATTACTACTAATATCAAAACCAATACCAACACCAACACCACCAACAACAACACCACCAATACCAACACCACCAACAAGAAAACTACCAATACCACCAACAAGAACACTACCAATACCAACACCAATACCAACACCAACACCAACACCAACACCAACACCAACACCAATACCAACACCAACGCCAATGCCAACACCAATACCAATACCAATACCAATACCAACACCAATACCAATACCAATACCAATACCAATACCAATACCAATACCAATACCAATACCAATACCAATACCAATACCAATACCAATACCAATACCAATACCAATACCAACACCAATACCAATACCAACACCAATACCAATACCAATACCAATACCAATACCAATACCAATACCAACGCCAACGCCAACGCCAACGCCAACACCAACACCAATACCAATACCAATACCAATACCAATACCAATACCAATACCAATACCAATACCAATACCAATACCAATACCAATACCAATACCAATACCAATACCAATACCAATACCAATACCAATACCAATACCAATACCAATACCAATACCAATACTAATACTAATACTAATACTAATACTAATACTAATACTAATACTAATACTAATACTAATACTAATACTAATACTAATACTAATACTAATACTAATACTAATACTAATACTAATATTAATATTAATATTAATATTAATATTAATATTAATATTAATATTAATATTAATATTAATATTAATATTAATATTAATATTAATATTAATATTAATACTAATACTAATACTAATATAGAATATGAATTATAATGTTGAGTTTGAATAATAAAATAATAAAGCAATGCCTTAATGTCAATATAAGTTTAAAAATATTCTTTGGCTGTATCAAACAGAGCTAAAGGCATCTACAGTAATTACATTAACAATGAATACATAGTTAAATATTCTGAATATGAGTAGATATATATATGGTTGTTTCCGGTGGGGATATTTATGATATCATGGCAACATCAATAGGTAAAGTCGATGTTTAAATATAGCGATGGGTAATTAAATCTTATGAATCATCGACAGACAATTAGTGCTGGACACCTTTCATTCTAGGTATATACCGTATATATTACGTGTATATGTCATGTATATGCCATGTATATGCCATGTATATGCCATGTATATGCCATGTATATGCCATGTATATGCCATGTATATGCCATGTATATGCCATGTATATGTCATGTATATGCCATGTATATGCCATGTATATGCCATGTATATGCCATGTATATGCCATGTATATGCCATGTATATGCCATGTATATGCCGTGTATATGCCGTGTATATGCCGTGTATATGCCGTGTATATGCCGTGTATATGCCGTGTATATGCCGTGTATATGCCGTGTATATGCTGTGTATATGCCGTGTATATGCCGTGTATATGCCGTGTATATGCCGTGTATATGCCGTGTATATACCGTTTATATGCCGTATATATGCCGTATATATGCCGTGTATATGCCGTTTATATGCCTTTAAATGCCGTGTATATGCCGTGTATATGCCGTGTATATGCCTTTAAATGCCATGTATATGCCATGTATATGCCATGTATATGCCATGTATATGCCGTGTATATGCCGTGTATATGCCGTGTATATGCCGTGTATATGCCGTGTATATGCCGTGTATATGCCGTGTATATGCCGTGTATATGCTGTGTATATGCCGTGTATATGCCGTGTATATGCCGTGTATATGCCGTGTATATGCCGTGTATATACCGTTTATATGCCGTATATATGCCGTATATATGCCGTGTATATGCCGTTTATATGCCTTTAAATGCCGTGTATATGCCGTGTATATGCCGTGTATATGCCTTTAAATGCCGTGTATATGCCGTGTATATGCCGTGTATATGCCGTGTATATGCCGTGTATATGCCGTGTATATGCCGTGTATATGCCGTGTATATGCCGTGTATATGCCGTGTATATGCCGTGTATATGCTATGTATATGCCGTATATATGCCGTATATTTGCTGTGTATATGCCGTGTATATTCGTATCGAATTAAGTGAATAACCGAGGTAAAGGAAAATGCTATTTGTAATGCATTAAGGTTAACTGCACGTCTGGTAGCTATATTTGAATAATCAAAAGCAGTTATAAGATATTTTACCGTGGTTATGCTATGAGTTAAATCTAAATAACGACAATACAGTTAATGAGTAATGTCGTAGTAGTAAAGCAATCGAGTAACGGTGTCTATAGGGGAATTCGTAGAACTCATAAAACACAGTAAATAAACATAATTGCCAGATCCGCTATAATGCCATTATAAGGCCTATATGTTGAAATTTATGCAGGAAATTATAGGTAAGTTCAAAGAAAACCTTTATTAGCACCGCAAAAAGAGAAATGTTTTGTTTGCGCATCGCATAACTTTATAGCAATGTAACTGACGAATGCTAGATAACTGCGAGTGGGTAGGTTGTAGAGTTGTTTACGTGTATGCTAATTAGAAAGATAAAGCTACATTGAAAACTCCTATTTAGGAGTATTACCTCTAATGAGCAAGTGATTATGATATAAGAGTAATGGTCTTAGATGTACTTGGAGGGAGGATATGTTAAGAAAAATGTAGAAATTGGAGGAAAGCATGGGATAAAGGCTTTGATGGAAGAGAGCAAGCATATGTTCTGAACGGCTTAATGTGACATATTAGTTGAATCTTAGAATAACTTGTAAGAGGAAATGGAAGCGAGTACAGGATAATGATGTGTGAGTTGGTCATAATATCGTTTATGCCAAGGGAATGTCTAGAATAGGAGTGCATTTCGTAGTACGTGCGGTCTATTAATAAGTGAAAATAGTGGAGTAGTCAGCTAATACAGCATTATATATTTGGCGAGCTACTTCGTGTAGTCAGGTGTATAAAGAATTGGTTACAACACTAAAGAATGTCTAAATTGAATATTTAATATATGTAATTAAGTTATATAATTAAGCTACATAATTAGGTCGGTTTAATATATAAATAATATAAGGTTATTTCAATGTTTCTATTTATATAACTATTAGTTTGTATTCTATAATATACTATTATCAAAGATCATCCTAAGGTCGATTTGCAGTATATTTGCAATTATTAAATGTATTATATAAGTAAGTAATTGTAATTTTCTAGTTTACTTATTTTTTATTTCTTGGTTAATAAATATCCATGCTTTGTTTATAATTAGTTTATTGTAAATTATTAATATTTTATCATTGATTATATTTTTGAATCACAAGCATTTTCTATTAAAGTTAATATGGTAAAATATAGTACAATATATCATATAATAATCGATGAATATAATATTATTATATATCATAATACACACAGAAAATTCAGAATGTATGGGCAATTATAAAATATCTTACTATTTAAATATGTATGAAAGCTTTAATACTAGTAGGACATATTTAAAAAATGATCTAAATTCGTGACAATATATAGTACAGTCGTCTTAGTTTTATAGTCGGTGAGTAAACGCGCTAGAATAAACAACATTAACCGGGATACTATTTGTACTACATACTGGAAACTTTCAGATGCAAACAACGGACATCAAGTCCATTAGTAAACAAATTTGACTTCCAACTAATCATACGATCAATGTTTAAGGTAAAGTGTATCAAATATGGAAGCCGAGAAAAGTCCGCAAAAAACTGATTTTAAGACGATTATCAATATATAAACTAATGTTTATATATAGATATACATATGCACACATACACACACACACACACACATATATATACATATGTGTGTCTTTGTTTGTATATATTAAATAAATACTACATTTGTAGTTCTTTCGAAGTAATTTCTATTTATATTGGTTTATAAGTATTTATAAATATTCTCGACTTAAAATTGTATTTATAAATATATATACTCGTCAAAAAGATGATAGTAGAATGCTCCAAAGCATTTATCGCGCTTTTATTGTCGATCTTTTTATATACTTACACACCTGTAGAGGCACCGATTGCTACCAACTTTAAATTCGGAGTAGCCCACCGTAACATGTGATGTATACTTCATCACGTAAATTTAGCATTTGGTTGTATATATAGTCACTCTTGCGTAATATAGATTTTGATTAACGAACTTATGACTCATATATTAAAATAATAAAATATTTTTTTATAATCGTGTTTGAACATAATACTGTATCATATAACCACATTCTCAGGTAATTTATATAATTTGACTCAATAAATCGTATTGCATTTAACTTATACACCTAAATAAAACTATAGTATTCATATAATATATCAATATTACATTTTTAAAATAGTATTAATTAATGATTTTAGAATAATTGGTATACTATATTACAACTAAATATGAATTATTAAATTTAATCATTAATGATTACAGAGAAAAAGTGTTGATATTCTATTTATTGTCATATTTACTTTCATTTATGCTTTCTTTAGATCATTAACATATTCTATTGATTTGGAAAACTTTGAACTTTTATTTCACAATAGGGTAAAACCGTGGGTAGAAGAATAACAACATTACATGACCAGACAACAGATTGTATTGACGCAATTGTGAATGTTTAATGTAATATTTAATATAAAAAGTTTTTATTTAATATGCAATCATTGGAGCATATGCTTATATATAGTTATATTATGTAAGATTAACACTATGACGATTATATAAGAAAAAAATAAGTATAAAAACGCTAAATGATGATATATGTATAATATGGTGTCAAACATACCTGATTAATTAAAAGAGAAAATATATTTTATTTATATTTAAATTATACCATAATTATATTATATTTAAAATAAGTATATAATAATTACTATCGAATGCAGATAAAAATATGTTCACTTTTATTATATAACAAACACACTAAAATGACCTATATAGTTTAATGGGTTGGTAATACCATAATATTGTTGATGTGTTACCAGAAAACGAGTAAATACGGTGACTTAATAGTAATGCTATATCTTTTAATGTCAACAAAAATAAAAAATATTATAAAAAAATTATGTAATTTTCAGTGTTGTTTCCATGAAATTATCCAGGTAATTTCATTTTTTCACTACATATCTTTTAGTTTATTTTATTATTTTTATTAGCACAATAAAGTATTACAAATATTACATAAATTAGTATATATCATTGTTTGCTGGATATACCCACTAAGTAAATGATTCAGGTAATTTTGTTATTGTTTAATAATTGTTGTTAAATAATACAAATTGTGAAATTATTTGCATTAAAATTATATTATGTTTATTTTTTATTTAAATAATTATATAAGATTATATAATAGTTATATAATCTGTTTCGTAGGTAAACATTATATTTTCTAAAAATCAAACATGAAAATTACCCTCTTGGAAATTATACAGTTCGTCAAAAATTATTTTGTTATGATAATATAAAAATTATTAATTAAGAAATTATGCAATACAAAAAATGCGTACCTAGATGATAAGTACTCAGATTATTTCCGAACGGTTATTTATGTGTTATACAAGTGAAAATATATGTTGAAAATATATTTTATTTATATTTAAAATTTATTATTTTTATATTTTATTTATAACAAATGTATGAATTAATTTATAAATAATGTATATTTTATTTATAATAAGGATTAATAATAGTTATATAATGTTGGTTATTGTGTAGGTTTACCGAGATCAAAGTTATTCAAGTAATCCAATTAATGTCTTTTTTGTATTGCATATTACCTTTCATATTACAATACCAGGAAAACAATACAAGTAATTTAGTTGTTGCATCTTATAATTTCTCTTTTATTATTTTTTATATGTGTTACATATTTACCAAATAGACCATTCAGGAAATTTTAGTTTTTTATTTATATTTTAATTATATTATACTGATATTTTATTGAAAATATTTATATAATAATTTCAAATTACATCATCTGATTTCTTGGGTAATAATATTACAAAATTCTTACATCATTCTTATTATGCTGGTTAGTTATGATATTCGAAAGTATGCACTGTAAGAGATATATTATATATTTCTCCATTCATACGCAAAACACCTAATGTATATATATTAAAAACAAAAATAGTATGTGTAATATAAACATTTGTCTGTAGTAATGATAATCGAATGATGTACATATTCTCATGTAATACATATTTTCATTAAATTGTGCGTTCAGCACATTACACATACGATCATCAGTGTAGATATGATAGATAAACAAGATGAAGGTGATAGAACACGAGTGAAGGTGATATTGTATCCTTTCCCAAATGACACCGCTGTCTACATATATATTGAGTACACCTAACCATATATATAAGGATATTTGTACCGGATTAAACAAAGATTATATCATTTAACTGTATTAATTAGAATATTAATTAATAGAACGTAACAATTTTATATTATTATTTTAAATACAAAATAAACATAATATATTTTTAATGACAATAAAATATATTTTCACTTTTATTATGCAAACAGATGACCTGGATGGTTTCTTGGGAAGAATTTTAACTATAAAAATATAAATGTTATCAACAGTAATTTGTTATTATTTATATAGGGATTATCAACTATTAAAATAATAACAATTATTAACCGTGTTTTAGATCAATATTAATGTATTAATCATAATTCATATTATATATATATTAAGGGTTTATATACTATATTATATTTAAATTAGACATACAAATTTAAATATTAATATCAAATAATCCTGCTATTAGATCACAATGAGTATATTCATAGTTATAACAATTACTAGAAATTGATAGATAATATAGATGAACATAATATTTCTAAAAGTAATAATATTAACAGTAATAATAGCATTATTATAACTATTACATATAATATATTATATAATATTATAACATCAATGATGATGCACCAGTATAATACTATTAATATTTTATGAAAAATGTAAATATCAATATATGCCTATATTCAATAGTAGCTTATATAACAAAATATTATAAATAACATTAATAATATTAGTTATTGCAGTTTAAAACATAATACACAATATTTATTTAGTATATAATAGTATATAATAGTATACAATAGTATATAATTTAGTATATAAACTACATAAACTATCATCCAATTGAATCTCTAAATATCATACGAATATTTTATAAATATAAATAATATAACAAATTAAAAGTATTGATAATTTTAATAATAATGGACATATCAGCAAACAGAGTAGGGTAATTATTGTATAAAATAAGTATATGTACATAATACATAATACATATAATACAATAATATATATGGTTTGTTATTATATAACTGCATTATAATAATGGCTTACATCTACTATTTTTTATATTATATAACTCGATAAAATATAGTTTATTATATATGATAGTATTTTATAATAACAGTTTTATAAGGAATTTAAATATAAATTTATGTTATATTAAAATATTAAAAAGAGTTAAATTTAAAAAAAATTATATTAATATATATTATTTATATAGTATTCGTATATGAATGTTAAATAAAAACAATTGATGTTAATAAACACTGATAATAATTATACCGTTTACTACTTTATAGAAAATTAAACATAATAAGATTGCCGTGAATTATAAGATAGTGTCACATTCCTAAAATTAAAAATAATAAATCAGCAGTATTGTGATATATCATTATATATACAAACACAGATGGCAGTACAGACAAGATAACTCATATAAAGCAAAGTGATTTATATAGTTGTCCTTAACTTAAAATATATTACACTCAAGATCACAATTTATAGTATAATCTATTTTTTACAGCCCTTGTAAAAGGTTATAGCATAATAAATTAAACACCATTTCATATAGTCAGACATCAATTGTTTTAAAGTGATTTTATAAATATATATAAAGAAATACTACTTTAAGAGTTTGAATATTGATATAATAATATATTACCACTACCAAGAAAACAATATCATTTATTTATTTTTTGTTATTGAATAATTTCTTTAACATTATTTTTTATTTTTTAGATATATTTATCTAGATTCCTCCGCTATTGGTTAATATGTTCTAGTTTTAACAAGAGTAGATGCATTAATTCACCGCTTCTAGAAATTATTTTAAAACTGCTGTTTTAGTCAGGCCAGGTATTCGAACCTCTGGCTTACATAACATATTAGCCATTACGACAACGAAACAGTTATGTTTATTTTTGATTATTTTTTATTTAAAATATATGTTTAAGAATTCGTAATATTAACATCATCTTGTTTTCTACAATTTAAAGAAAAATCACTTTCTTAATATGAAACTAACATTGCGGATTCTCAATGGCTCCATTATTCATAAGTAGTTTCACCATTTCGATATCGTTTGACATTACTCCAATGTCAAGTACAGTCATTGAGTCGTGATTCATACTGAAAGTTTTGATAAATAACAATTTATAGATAGATAAATGAGATGCTATATTTATTCATATATAAGATTCGTAAACAAATTAATTTATAATATAAATTTTGAAATTATAAATAATATAATATCATTATTACATTTTTTAAATAGGCATACACAGTGTAAATGCTACACTGTCGTATAAAATATATAATTATAAATAATGTTTGGAAAATCACAACACCAATAAAAAATATACCAGCAAACATAAGTGATTATTAGTTTAAAAATTATTATTATTTTAATAAAAGTAATTTATTAAATTGTATAAAAATAAATATTATTTAATAAAAACAATAATTTAAAAGATGCAATAGATATACACATAACAATAGTAGTCATTATTTCTAAATTTTAAAGATTGTATTGTTATTAAATTATTATTAAAACTTCATATAACTATACATATATTAAAATAAATATACACTAGTAAATAATGTAAGTGAGGTACAACATAATCAAATACAAATTCTATGAATTCATGTAATATTTAGTTATTCTATAATTTTTCAAGATTATTAAACGTATAAAAACTAAAAACATATTTAGTTTGTTTACTGAATGATGATTCAGAGTTAACCAAACAAACACTCGGCAAACAGAGTGATGTAATGGTTTTAAAGAATCCTTCATGTATTACAAAAAATTGGATAACAAAATAAATTATGCAATGCTAAAAATGAAATTACTTGGATCATTTTCTGGGATACCCAGCAAACAATCCAGGTAATTTCATTTTTTACATTGCATAATTTCTTTTATATTATTTTTTATTTTTGTAATACACATCAAAGTATTTTATAAAACTATTACATATCTTTGTTTTTTGGATTTACCCAAAAAACCAAATTAAGTAAAATCTTATATAATTATTTTAAATAAAAAATAAACCTAATATATTTTTAATGCAAATAAAATATGTTTTCGATTTTGTAATACATAAAAAACTAACATGACCTGGATAATTTTTAGGGTATCATCCAGGTCTTTAGTTTTTTTATAGACGCATCAAATGATTTATATAAATATTACATTAATACACTGTATTTTCTGGGAAACCATCAAGAAACCATCCAGGCGATTTTAGTTGTTTTTGTTATATAGTAAAAGAGAAGATTTATTTTATTTGTGTTTAAATTATATTATGATTTAGTTTAATTTAAAATAATTATATAATAATTTATAATAGTTACATTTGGTTTCTTGGTTTCTCTGTTGTTTGATAGATTTTATATTTTATTTTAATTAATAATATAATAAGTATACATTTGCATTGTTTTACCAAACAAAATTTAGTTTGATTGGATTTAATATTTTATTTATTTTTGTCACATAAATGATTTAAGTTATATTAAAGTAACTATTAAGTATTTTACAAAAAACTCTGTTTACTCTATTTAAGTAATTTTACTCTATGTAATGGGTAATCATCGAATTTTACAAAACTATAACATCACCGTATTTACTTGAATACCAGAAAACAATAGTATTCATTTCAATTTTTTTATATTGTACAATATATAAAATATTAATTTAAAAATGTGTTTAAAATTTCTATTTAGCATATCAAAGGCGATTAAAAAACTCGTATCAAGCTTTATCTCAAACTATATTGGCTGGGTAGTAAATTAAACCTAACAAAACAACAATAAAGGTTATATCATTTAATTTGGTAAATAATAAAGTTGAAAATAGATTAAATCTGTATTTAAAATATAACATATTTATTATTTAGTTAATGATATAATTTATACCTGGTTTTGTGGAAATTAATTTATGAATCGCAGATTACTTAAGGGCTTAAGCCCTATTTAAATATTGTAAATATAACACAATTAATAATATTTATGAAATACATTATTTAATAGGTATATTTTAACCACCCAGCAAATAATTCAAACAAGTGATTTAGATTTTATATTGATTTTTTAATGATATTAACATATCACTCTGTTTGCTGGGCACAGTTAAACAATATAACAAATTTAATTTTCATTCTGCATAATTTCTTTAAAATTAATATTGTTAATAAAAGGTGAATTAATAGTTTTGTACCATTTTGTGATATGTCCAAAATAATATAAAAGAAATTATACCATGCAAACAATGAAATTACATATTTATTAACTGGGATCCAAGAAATCATTCAGGCTATTTTTAGTAATTTTATAATATAATTAAAGTGAAAATATATTTGACTTGTACATTATATAATATTGTATAATAGTTACATAATCTGGTTTCTTGTGGATATCAAACACGCCCCAAGAAACCAGGTGATGTAACTATTATAAATTATTATATAAGTAAAATTTTAAATTTTAAATGAAATAAAATCATAATTTAAATACAAATAAAATTAGTTGTCTTTTTATACAACAAAAAAAACTAAAAGTGCCTGGATGGTTTCTTGGGTTTTACAAAATTATCAAGAAAACTAGATGATGTAACTATCATACAATATTTTATAATTATTTTAAATAAAAAATTAACATAATTATATTTTTACTTTTATTAAATATCCAAAAAACTAAAATAGCAAGGATTATTACTTGGATAGGTATTATATTAAGTATTTACAATTTAATAATTAATAAGTTAGTATAATTTAAAGTATATATATATAGTATACTTTTAGTTTATTTTATTTAGAATATTTTCATAAAAAAGTGAAATAACAATTGTAATAACGTTTTATAACTTCCTATGTATTATTGCTATAACTTTATAAAATTATAATTAATTATAATATTATAGAGTTATAGCAATACTACATAGGAAATAATCCATGTTATGATCCAGGAAATAATTCATGACATTCTAGTGTTTTTGTTATATAATAAAAATGAAAATATTTTATTTGCAGAAATATATAAATAAATATGTAAAACTATATTATATTTATTCTTAATAATTATATAATATTGTCTAATTATTAATAGATACATCATCTAGATTTTTGAGTAATAAAGAGTATAATATTCATATTATGAATTTTTAAATCAAATATATATCTATTATAAGTATTCTATTATAATCACCATGATTTTGTAGTTAATCATTTTATTTTAGAGAATACTAATATTTATTAATAACTAAGAATATAGTCATAAAGTACATATATAAATGAATATTAATATTGAAAATGAAAATTAATATTTTGTATTTGATACAAATTTATCATTTTATTATTTAAAATGTTTACTCAATCTGGATGAATATTGTTATCATATAACAAAATATCCTAAATATAATTATCTCAGTAATTTATTTAAAATAAATAGTATGGTACAAAATTTAGGATTTATCTTATATTAAATAACATTAAATAAATAAATAAATTTTAAAAATAATATATAATAATATAATGATATGATCTGAAAGTATTTAAAATAGATGGTATGGTAATATTAATTGGTATTATAAGTGTTATGATATTATTTTAATAGTTAATCAAAGAAATTAGTATTTAGAATATTGTTATATAATAATTGTTTTAGAAAATCTTTCATATTTCATATTTCATTTGATAAAGAGTTTTCATTGTATACAAATACACTATGGTGCATGACTTACTCAGCAAATACAGTGATTTAATAGTTTAGTTAAATCCTTTTATGTGCTAATAAAAATAAAGATGAATTTAATCTATATAAAATATTAAATCACGTTAATTATTTGTTATAATTACTATATAAAATTTATTATATTATTCGTGATAAGTAATAGAATGTTTACTTTAACGTATATAAATCTTCAAATAGTACATTCATAATATTTATAATATACATATTCTCTATAATTACTAGTTTACAATATATATTTAAAATAACAAATATATAATTACATTAGTAAATACAAATTAAAAAATGATATAAAATGAATTCACTTAAATATTACATTTTCTTTTATTAGTAGATTAAGTATTCAAAATACATATTTTACTAAGATATATATTAACAATTAAAGAATTAAATCATTGAAATAGCATTTAAATTATTATATCGACACATGTAGCATAACTAATATAACAAAGTTTAACTTTAATGACAAACCAGTTGATATCGACGGTATGCGTTGAAATAATTTCAGCAGTCAATGTTATGTCTCTATTTACTACAGCGTCAAACAGTTCACTGGATGTCCTTCTTTTATCAAATGTCTTTTGACGTAAAGTACGCTTTCCTACACAATTTGTTTGGTTATATAATTTTAAAGATATAACAAATATTATTATTATTTATGCAAGATGTATGTTAAATTTAAAGCAATATAATTAAAGAAATATAAAGAAATATATTAGAAATATTTATTTAAATAATTATTAATGATATATATAATATATAACTGACTATATTTTTGGTCGAATTCATTTATTTATTATGTATATATTAATCAATGCATATTAATACATTAATAAATAAATGATATATGAATTGATAATTGTATGTAATTATTTTTCTATTTAATATATTTAATTGATTTATGTTATATTTTTAAACAGTAATATATTATTTATTTATCAAACCGAATATGTTTAATTTTAATTTTTTTTTCAATTCCGTAGTATAGCAGTCAAAAATAAAAAATTCTACATAATTATGAAACTATTAATAACTTAAAGTATAGTATATATCTAAATACTTTGAATAGCTAATTACATAAATATTATTAAATAAAATATTTATGTATAAATTTATATGTATAAATAAATTATTAATTTTTAAAATATTATAACTAGAATATAACTATCTTAATAATTTATAATATGTTTATAGTCTACTAAAGAAATAATTCAGCAAAAAAACTATTACTAGTATATTAGTAGTAAAACTAGTTTTATAAATTTATTAAATGACCAAGAAACAAGATGATATATATATTATATAATATTATGCAATTATTTAAAATAAAAAATAAACATAATATTATTTTAATTAATTAAATTAAATTATTGTATTATATATTGTATTATTTAATTATTTAATTCAATTAAATTTGTAATATAATTAATATAATTTTAATACAAATAACATATATAGTCATTTGAGATTTTTTGTGATATAAAAAAATGAAAATATATTTTATTTGCATCAAAAATATATCCTGATAGTTTTTTATTTTAAATAATTATATAATATTATATAATAGTTATATAATATTGTTTCTTGAGTATATATTAACATTCTAGAAATGTTGCATTTTACATATTTGTAAGATTAAAATCAATAATATTTGTGGTAACCATTGTAAATTATTTTGAAACCAATACTGAAAATATTTCAATGTGAATTTCTATGAATATTAAAAAACTTCACAATGACTCAATGAATTACATATTTAGATATAAGAGATAGTAAGGAATGAATTTATATAACCATACATCATTATACAGGCACCCAAAAATCTGTTAGATATTTTGATAAAGTGATATTCAGTGTAGATAGCAAAGTGCATCTAATATACAAGAGTCTGCTTATAATATTTATTAAAACAAAATACGTATATCATTTTAATAAATTATTTGCATATAACTTATTATAATATTATTATTACTTTGTTTTAATAAATATTATTATATTATTATAATTATATTATTTTAATCTATTTTCTGTAAAAAAATTTTATTTTTACTAAATTTTATATGTACGCAACATTAATTTAGAATAAACTAATTTTATAACTGAATTATACTTATTTATTTACTAATTTGTAAACTTAAAAGTTGATAAATAATAAAACTATAATTTTGAAATCTAAATACTATTTATTAATCTTAGATATGCTTAATGAAAAAATGTAATATATAACCAGTAAACCAGATACAATAATTAGTGTACAATCATATATGATAATTTTGAATAATATATAAACATAATATATTTGTAATGTAAATTAAATATATTTCTACTTTTATTATATAACAATTGACTAAAATTATCTGGATATTTTTCTAGGAAATTAGAGTTTGAATAAAATATGGATATTTATTTTATATTAATAGAGAAAAAAGTTGATATCTGATAAATAATTTTTAATAATCTATAATTAAGTTTTGTGAATTGCTTAATTTATGATGTATAATATTTTCACCTACCATAATAAAATATGTGGCTTCGAAAACAATTCTAGTAAACGAATAACGTATTATTTAAACATTAAACAAATAATCTTCACCAACCTGAACCTTGCCTGGACATGGGCAAACAGGCCTGCGCCGAACCGCTCCTCGAGAGCTTCACATTGACATCTAGATGGGATGAACTGGGGAACAGCGAAGCGGAGATGCTTGTGGTGGAGCTAGCCGAGGCGGCGATTGTGCTGTTAGATCCCCTGCGGCCGCTAATAAGCGTAGTCGTGTTCAGCGAGTGGTCAGCCGCTAACGGCTCATTACCAGGGTACACCAGGGTTCCCTGTTTACACGGCATTATGTGTCTTTTCTGAGTGCTGTTCGAGTAGGTAAGTAATGTATTGAAGGGAGTCGGTATTATTACTTGTAGGACATATAAATGTATAAAGCGAAATGGTTTGAACTACATTTAAATGAATTCAAATTAGAGTTAAATATACATTATTCAGTATAGTTATATCTCGAAACTCAACTAGTTTTAATATATTTGATAAACATATAATTATTGTATATTAAGAATATTTAATAATACTTTTGATAATAACAATCTAATCACCATTGTAAACCTAATATGTATTGTATATTAATCATTTATATGTATATAAACATACTAATATTTAAATATATTTACATTCAATAGATATTATATATATTAAACCTAATTTAGTTGAATAATAAAATACGATATAAAAAGTGCTAGTACACGAAAATGAAATTGTATTCACTTGAAATATATACATATATTTTAAGAAGAAATTATAATATTATAACGTATTCTTAAATAATAGTTATATGTATACTAGTTTCTAATAGTAGTACATTATCATTAGACAGTATAAACAATATAGAAAGTGTAGGCGAAATGCTAATTCGCAGCAATTACACATTATGTAATTGCTAATCACGTGTTGCCATCATCGTGATTACGCAATAAGAAAGTGATGATATATGTGTTCGTATGATAATTAGTTACATATTACAACATGTCATCGGCTCTCATCGTAGTGACATTTGTGAAAACGGAGCGTTTAGTGAATTCGAATAGTAATCGACATCTATAATGTATTTACTTGTATAGTTGGTTGTATCTTCACAAATTGTACGGTGCTAGTTTACTGAACAATACATTTCAATTTGTTCATCTTAACTAGTAATAATAGAGTGAAGTAAACTGAGGAAGGCATGCCTCGTCAGGACTTAACCTGATAAGGTGAACTGTAATTATATGTATATTGTAGTGTGTTTTCAATTTCTGATATATAAATAAAAATGTATGTGTGTGTGTTTATGAAATGTCAAAATGCCCGATAGGTGTATATTATTTTATCAATAGCGATATCTATATTATATTGTTAAACATAGATGGATTAGATAGATTATTTTAGTAAATATAGATTTGTGACAATATCGTATAATAATATTACTGTATTCTGATCTAGAATGTAAATAACAACAACATGTTATGTTATCTAATGTTAACATGAACTCCGATGACCCCATACATGCCACGATCTTAGTTTGAATAACACCGGCCCCCACTCAGTAATCGTCTCTAATTAAACTCCTGTGAACCATACGTGAATAATACGGCTGCATTAGATTAAGATACATTCCGCTAACTGCTAAATGAACCTAACGGCACGATTATATGTCCACTAGGAATGAGTATAATGTCAGTAGAAACGCAATGTCATTTTAGCTTCAAGTACAACGATTGCGACTTGGGTTCGATCTGTAGCGTTAAACTATAGCTGACATATATACAATAAGTTCTATTTGGGCGTGGCTAGCATTATTGATTATAGTAATTAAACATTCTCATATATATATATATATATATATATATATATATATATATATATATATATATATATATACATATATATATATGCACATTTATGTCTATACACATAATTGTGATTATAAATTGTAAATAAATCGCAGTAGTGACCCCGTGGTGAATTACCAATCCAACAGTACCTGAGAATTATTATTATTTATAATCACTCTTTACATACGATAAGTGTTATGGATAGTTTAGATGGTTAGAATATATCTATAGATACCTGGTGCCATAGATATATCTCGTCTGAACAGTGTGCGTCTATTCCATTATACCGATGTATGTATACCGATAATTGTATTATTTACATATGTGCGATTTTCTATATATGGTTAGTAAATCACTTCTATAAAAAGCAGTAGTGAATATCATAGTCATTTATGTTGTATTATATAGATGATGTGAGTTGTAAGTATTACATTCGATAATACACTCACACACTTGAGTACCGGTGTAAGTAAAGTGCTGTTAATAATGGCTCATAATTATAATTTTTGGTACCTAAAACTTTTGAAATCTATTCACATTTAGGTGGCAATTTTTGGGCATTAAAACCTTACGTATGCTAAAACAATTTGGGATTGGAATTGCGTTATGGATAATTTTATTTATAAATAAATATTAAAATTGATTTTAAAGAGTTAAAATTAACTATAATTATTATGAACATAAATTATTATAAAAATGGACAATTACTGTTATATTCCATTGATCTCATATGATGCTATTAACGAGAACATGTTATTAGGGATTTCAATTAATGATTTTCTATTATATTCATATCTAAACAAGCAGTTCTGAGGTAGAATTACATTATCATTCGTATTGATATATTAAATAATATAATAATTGTTTAAAAAGAATTATAATATTCTAATAATATATACAACAGTTATACTAGTATATAAAATATTATATAAATTACATTATTAATATTGAACACAATAATATGATTAATTTATAGGGTATATATAAATTTCGTAAACAATTATTTTAAAAGATTTAAAAAGTCAACTTTATCGTAAAATTTAATATTTCATTAACTTTTGGTCTGAAATATTAGCCTAAATTCTTTAGTAAAATATGTTATAAATAATGAATTAGCACTATTTAATAATATCGATAGTATAAACATTCAGTACCATAGATGAAGTATATATAGTATAGGGTACAGTTCTAGTACAAGAGTCAAAGACAGTGTATTATGTATAATGTACATAGCGTAACTAATGCTATAATATACTCTATAATACGTATAATCTCATATCAAGATACCAACACAATCCTAGCCATATGTTCCATTACGTGTCTCCTGCATTGTTTATAGTTAGTAGTTGAAATGCGATTAATCTCTATACGTTTTTGCAGAGCTACGATATGTAAAAGAGATGCGAATATATGTCCTCGAAGATCAGTATAGTGAAGTATTGCTTATTTGATCTCTATGTATATATGTGTATAGTAGACATACTTGTATAATATACGTATACCACTAGGTTACTGGAAATAGTCATTCGTATAGTATAGATGAAAGTATGCGCGTTCAATATATTTGGTAAAGATAAGAAATTGAGATCCATACTTTCCATTATAAAATAACTTACAGTCTTTGATATGCGGTCGTGTACACTATTCTTTCTGGATCTAACTCTCTATTTCTCGACATGATAATGGATATACGGCGAAGAGAATTTATACAGGGGATTATAGATCCAGTGATATCGAAACGTATTCATTCTGTATTATAGAATCATATGACACTATACACTACCATTTGCACTACACTACCATTTACACTACACTACCATTTACACTACACTTATAGTTTATATGGTATCCTATTAACGTCGGGTACCATATATAACTATGTATTATATATAGACATATAATATTCGACGACTGTGTGTGTGATATGAATTGATAAGGGAGTGTAACAGATAACATCGCCAGACAAGCGATTTACAATATGGAGAAAAAGAGACTATGTAGGTGGTGCAATGAGTGAGATAGTGAGTTCGATAAAGTGTGAAAGACCCAGATAGATGGTGGAAGTGTGAATGAGAGAGTGGGAGTGCAATACATAGTGAATGTAAGAGATTTATAGAGTGAGAGGGAATGGGAGTAGGAGTAAGTGAAAGTGCGACAGCGCGTGAGAGCGATAGGAAGTTATCGGGAATGATCGGGAGATTGAGAGTGACAGTGAGAGTGAGAATGGGAATGAAAGTGAGAATGAGAGTGAGTAAGAGTGATAGTGTGTATAGAGAACTTATATTATACGATTGATGAAGGGAGAAGGGAAATATTATTATGCAATAGACACGTAAAGGCGAGTTACCACAATTTATATTGATCCATAGAATTAAAATTGACCGGAAGTTCAACACGATGGTAACAGAAGTTGTTATATGGTAACACTGTTCGACGGTAATAGATTATATAATGAGTAAACCTCTACCGCTAATGCTAACGCTACCACTACTACTACCGTTACAACTACCCCTACCACCAGCACTATTACTACCACTACCAGTTACCACTACCACAGTTTGCCTTACAGCAATTTCTATACATTTTATATAAATACTAATATATATAATATCACTATGCATATAGTGGTATTACTTAACGTGGTACTTAATAGTGGTATTACTTGGCATGACGCTATAACGATGTTAATTGCTAACCCATTTAAATTTTAACATATAAATATATACAAATATACATACATATATATAAATATATACATATAAATAATATAAATAATATAAATAATATAAATAATATAAATAATATAAATAATATAAATAATATAAATAATATAAATAATATAAATAATATAAATAATATAAATAATATAAATAATATAAATAATATAAATAATATAAATAATATAAATAATATAAATAATATAAATAATATAAATAATATAAATAATATAAATAATATAAATATATATATATATATATATATATATATATATACACACCAACAATACAATACAACTAGGGTCATATAGAGTATTGCCGGGGGAGGCGAGTTAATTTACTGGATTGGTCACTTGTCATGGAAATTTAGTGGCATGGAGACACTGATTTGATAATTACGTGAATACCATAGTTGCAGTTCAAATAATGTCGCATTACAATGGAGGTATTGTGGAGAGGTTGTGTAAACAGACAATATCAATTCCACGTGCATACTGATACACAATCAATAGCATATCTACATATAAATTACTAAATAATGAAATCTACTGAAATTGTGATATATATTTGTATTGAAATCTTAAATAAAATCAATTATACATATTATATATATATTATTTTAATACACATTCTAGAAAACAATGAAGGCGATCTAATGTATACTTACAAATGGAAAAGAAACATATGACTAGGCTCTCAATCTACACTTTCAGTTTCTCTTTCAGTGAACTGGCATTCCACCACTCTTCACCCTATCCTCCCGCATTATGCACTACTGCAACTGCACTAGTACTACACTGCGATTACGTTCACCAACCAGTCTAGGCTGATGCTGCGGTGTCGAGATGTGGTCTTGCCTTTGAGCAGCGAGGGTCGTTTTGATTCCCGTTTATCCTTGCTGCTCACTCTTCTCGTTAGTCGCGAGATGGTGGTGAGAGCGTTTTCCTTTTGTATTCCAGCATTACCCCTTAAAATAGGGCGTTGGTGTTCACGTACCACTCGTAGGCAGTCGCGGTGTATAAACACGTGTTCGGAAGGGTGTACGCATTTGTGTGTTAATGCGAACGCGTGTTACATCTAGGAACGCATTGGCGTATGTGCCGCTATGTCCACCGTTACGCGGGGAATACGTCTGCTCCGCTATCGATTATAGGATATAGGTGGCTTGTCTAGGTAGGTGGTGTCTGTAGTACTCCGTGTAAAAGTAGCGACCGGAAAGGAGTCTACGGAGGCGGCCCTCTCATCGTACCGTTAATGTTTATTTCGTCACAGTCCACCGCGCACGCGCACACGCGTACGTCGTACGGGTGTTCGAAATCGTCGACTCACGCCACACTATTTAAAATGTTACGCTCTGTTGGCTATGCGTTCCTCTACGCCGTTATTTATTCGATTAGACGTCTGGGTTATCTCGTACGTCAGATGCATTTCATAAATGTTGTTGGGAACATAGCCACCCTTTACTAACTTTATTGATGATTCAGATCCTTCTGTCTCCGTATCTATCATCTGTAATTAGAAATTAAATTAAATGTATGTAATTTTATATTCGTACTACTAGTATTAATTTTTATATTTAATACCATACACAGTTTATCATGGACTATATTAAAAATTATTTTAATGAATTATATATTCGTATATAATACATATTAATGTTGAAAAGATTCTTCCAATATTATGTAATACTCTTTTATTTGTATATATATATATATATATATACATATATATAAATATATATTATATACATTTGTGATCCTTGTGTATTAATATATTAACACAAGTGTGTTTATACAATCTTATGCAACTATTTACAAAACATACCGAGTAATTTATTTATTATGGTAGCGTTTGTTTATTTATATTAGCTTGAAGAATACATCAGATTTAGAAACCACTTTATGCCCGACAGGATTGATTTTGTAAATTGATTCAGCAAAATAAAATAAATAATTTAGCAAAAAAATCTATTAAGATTATTTGTGAATTATTAATTTGTTAAACGAATCAAATAATGCCATTGCTAAACATTTAAATTTATAATTAAATTGATCGTTTATTACGTAATTTATTTTACACATCAAAATGTAACATGTATTTCGATGACAAATGACAGCATGTTTATGTTCTATGCACAGCTCAATAATCTAATAATGAATAATTAAGTATCCTGTTATGACCTAGAAGAAATACAGAATATTTTTTGTTTTTTTCATAATTTATATATTCAATAATTTTTGTAACGCTCACACAAATTAAATACAACTATAACATAACTTTGTTTGTAGGGTTTATTGTACTACAACCTCGCTATGTAATAAACCAAACGTATTTGTGATATTAAATATCTATAGATAATATATAGACAAATAGGGTTTTATTATTTTGTCGCAATATATTGTATACTGTATCATTATAATTATTATTACCATATTAATTTCGATACATATTTGTATCGATATCTACTTATTATTCTAATGTTATTCTAACTGCAGTATGAATCCCGTACATTAGACATACCCTCGGATGTATACCGTAATGAGATCTACGAGAGGAGAATGCCTACGATGAAATGGCAGAGAGAGTTTGAAGTCTTGAAGCAATAACACACCGATATCCTTGAGCATAACTCACTTATTACGTATCTAGCCATTGCTATATATATACTATTTAAATTCAAACCCATCTTATGATTTATTATTCGAGGGATGCGATTATAGTAAATCAAAGATGTAGTACTATATATAGCCACACTCATCTCCGCAATAAAGTATATCATTAATTGTGTAT
>OZ038316.1:28126908-28146908 GCA_964035775.1 Osedax frankpressi
AAACAAACCAAATTCCCGGACACCCATATTGAATTCGCTAACAAACCACACCTATATACGGATAGACCACGCCCACTGGGCGTCGCCCAGCTAGATAATTTAATCCGCCGCCTAAACTTTCACTAATTGGCCGATTATAGGAGAAAGTAATAAGACCACACTATTTTCACAGACAACACCCGCACCGCCTACCACCATAACACACACTACCGTATATATACTGGTCATTACTATATACCTATACTGGCTATTAGAGAGAATTTAGCTAACGTTTCCACATAAGATTAGAAGCGCTGGCGGCGTAAACAATTACTAAAGAGAATGGTTTTATGAGAGCGTTACTAAATTTAGAAATTGCATAATCAACTGATTACATAACCAGCATGATTGATGTGCACGGCAAGCACTATCGTTCAACGGAGTTACGGAGTGTCGAGGAGCTGCATTTTGAACTACATCCGCTACTCAGACGAGCAGATAGCAGACCGATGATTAGTGAGTTAATACTTATCGTACATATTAATCAGCGGTAGGATTAACGAAGCTTCAAGTATGTCCCGAGATTGGCATGCATTTGACTAGTGAAGCATCATCAACGGGCGATTATGGGATTCTAAGCTGAATAGATAATAACGGAATTACTAACTATCGACCAGTTATACATATCAGATCGTAAGGAATATACAATCACAGCTAGATATGCGTGAAATGATGTTATCGCTAATGTTGGTATTATAATGTTGTTATTGTCATGTTATTTTTATTCTTATGATATTGTTATTTTTGTTGTTATTGTTGTTGTTATTGCCGTCACAATACTAAAATTCATAGAGTAATATGCATGAGGTATTAATATTATGTGCATGTATGAAATATATATATATATATATATATATATATATATATATATATATATATATATATATATATATATTGTTGTTCAATGAGTATTAAAAACTATTAACATGCTGTTATTGTTATGCGGCAGAGGGAATTGGCCGATTTACCATGTGATATTTATGTTATTAAGTGACCGTCTGCTAGGCTTGTTCATGACATTATTCAAGTGTACCCAACGTTATGCTACAGTACACATATATGCATCTCTAGAGAGAGAGAGAGAGGGAGAGGGAGAGGGAGAGGGAGAGGGAGAGGGAGAGGGAGAGGGAGAGGGAGAGGGAGAGGGAGAGGGAGAGGGAGAGGGAGAGGGAGAGGGAGAGGGAGAGGGAGAGGGAGAGGGAGAGGGAGAGGGAGAGGGAGAGGGAGAGGAGAGGGAGAGGGAGAGGGAGAGGGAGAGGGAGAGGGAGAGGGAGAGGGAGAGGGAGAGGGAGAGGGAGAGGGAGAGGGAGAGGGAGGGAGAGGGAGAGGGAGAGGGAGAGGGAGAGGGAGAGGGAGATATATATATATATATATATATATATATATATATATATACCAACATAAAATATACATTACTTCGAAAATTCCAACCATGGTCACGTACTTAGATATACTAGTAGGTACACATAAGTATACATTAGAATGTATATATATGTATATATATATATTATATGTATATATTATAAGATATATAAGTATACATTAGAAGTTATATATAAATATACATTAAAAATAAAATATAAGTATACATTATAAGATATGTATGCCGAAGTGTGAAATGTGTAAGTGTGAATATAAGAGTCTAATTCTAATATGTAGCTTGTGTATGTGTGTGTTTGGAGTTGTGTATGTGTGTATACATGAGCGTGTTTGGAGTTGTATATGTGTGTGTGCATGAGTGTGTTTGGAGTTGTGTATGTGTTTTTATACATGAGTGTGTTTGGAGTTGTGTATGTGTGTGTACATGAGCGTGTTTGGAGTTGTGTATGTGTGTGTTTGGAGTTGTGTATATGTGTGTTTTTGGAGTTGTGTATGTGTGTGTTTGGAGTTGTGTATGTGTGTATACATGAGCGTGTTTGGAGTTGTGTATGTGTGTGTACATGAGTGTGTTTGGAGTTGTGTATGTGTATGTGTTTGGAGTTGTGTATGTGTGTGTTTGGAGTTGTATATGTGTGTGTACATGAGTGTGTTTGGAGTTGTGTATGTGTGTGTTTGGAGTTGTGTATGTGTGTGTACATGAGTGTGTTTGGAGTTGTGTATGTGTATGTGTTTGGAGTTGTGTATGTGTGTGTTTGGAGTTGTATATGTGTGTGTACATAAGCGTGTTTGGAGTTGTGTATGTGTGTGTACATGAGTGTGTTTGGAGTTGTGTATGTGTATGTGTTTGAAGTTGTGTATGTGTGTGTTTGGAGTTGTATATGTGTGTGTACATGAGTGTGTTTGGAGTTGTGTATGTGTGTGTATATGAGTGTGTATGTGTGTGTACATGAGCGTGTTTGGAGTTGTGTATGTGTGTGTTTGGAGTTGTGTATGTGTGTATTTGGAGTTGTGTATGTGTGTGTTTGGAGTTGTGTATGTGTGTGTTTGGAGTTGTGTATGTGTGTGTTTGGAGTTGTGTATGTGTGTGTTTGGAGTTGTGTACGTGTGTGTTTGGAGTTGTGTATGTGTGTGTTTGGAGTTGTGTATGTGTGTGTTTGGAGTTGTGTATGTGTGTGTTTGGAGTTGTGTATGTGTGTGCGAGTGCGAGTGTATATATTTGTATGTGTATGTGTGCGAATATGTCCGTATATGATTGTATAAGAATGAGTGTATTTTATAAATGTATATATTTTTAAATGTATGTGTGCGTATGTGTGTGGTGTATGTGCGTGTGCGTATGTGTGTAGCGTATGTGTGTGTGCGTATGTGTGTGGCGTATGTGCGTGTGTATATATTCATGTGCGTATGTGCGTGTGTATATATTCACGTGCGTATGTGTGTGTGCGTATGTGTGTGGCGTATGTGTGTGGCGTATGTGTGTGACATATGTGCGTGTGCGTATGTGTGTGTGTGCGTATGTGTGTAAGTATGTATCTATGCGCTTATATGAATGTGAGAGCATGTGTACATGTGTATTTAGATTGAGGTGACAAGCTCATGGTACATATACATTGTATTTATATGACAACACCTACATCGAGTTCAATTCCGTTTCAGAACAATAGAGATGATAATAGAGTATTATTTGACCCATTTCATTAACTAAGCTAAATTGAAACCTATATATATATATATATATATATATATATATATATATATATATATATATATATATATATATATATATACATGTATATCGACGTAGTATTAAATGATGAATATTATCCTATTGTGACCATTTCCGACCTTGTCCCATATCTAGATACAATGCAAACATTCCCTGTTGCCTTAACAACCGATAATACGCAAATAATACGATTCGGTTAAATAGTGCCATCTTTTAATGACATATGACACATACACACACCCATAAACACACACACACACACACACACCCATAAACACACACACACACACGCACCCATAAACACCCACATACACACACATAAACACACAATCACAAACACACATACGCACACATATACATAAAGATACACACACATACACACCCATAAACACACACATACACAAACATACACACACGCACACATAAACACATACGCATAAAGATATATATATATATATATATATATATACATATATATATATATTTATATATATTTATATATATAATTTTTAACGAATATGCGTAATTTAGTATTGTATAAGATGTATTATATTATTAATAATCTGTATACAATTATTAGTAATACACTAAACAATACAAATGTAATTGGTAATACCACAAAGAAGCATTAAGAGAGTTTGACGGTGTAAGTGTTACTAGATATACAGTGAGATAGAGATCAATCGCGAAGTATCTTGTCCACATAACAATGCCAATAAACTGTATACGGTGAAATACAATTTCTTGTTCATCTTCATTACGCATCTTACCAAGTCTAACGGATGTCGAGATTCTCATAATCTACGAGCCGAGTTTTAAAATCTCGTAAATTTGCAAACCATAGAACCTATCAACAAACTATAAACATCAGTTAAATAGGTCCCCAAAGCCGATGATTCCACGATACATAGTTTATTTGACATTCAATTCCATAATAACTTTATGAATTTAAAGGATTTAACGTAGAGTTATTTTTAGTTTATATAAATGTACTAGTTTAATTTATTCGTGTTTACACAACAAAATGAGTACCATAATGTGACTGTGTATTACTAAATGAAATATGTTCCACTACATTTCTTCGATACATAACGGATTTATCATAGCCAGATAAATTATATATCTAAATATATAATTGAACAATTATTTGATTATGTATTGCGATCGAATATGTAAATAACGGATGGTGACATTATACTCAGTAAATAACTCTATAATTCATAGTAACGGTCTGGTAAAATCGATCACTAATATGTTTTCAATATGTATTGTTTGTATTTTATACCATTATTTTTGTTTGATAATTATTTTATATATTTTATTAGAATATATTATTAAAAGTCGAATATAATAATTTATTATATTACATTTTCCAATTTTATAAACAAAAGATATTATATAATTATATTTTTTCAGAAATTGTTGATTAATATATAAGTTTATATAAATATATATATATATATATATATATTCAATATATATATATTGTAATATATATATATATATATATATATATATATATATATATATTCGTCAAATTCTGGTGTCTGCTATTTCAACAACATAACACATATCACTACAGTGATTGCATACGTATTACATATATAATGTAATATACTATTTGCTAAGTAAACTGTACAATTCTGTATGAAGATGACCTTACAGGTAACCAAACATCGTTACGTAGTACAATATTAGAACTGTTTATATCATCTACGACATGTAGTGCAGAGTGTTACCAGAAATCAAGAAGGCTACTTGCAGCATTAGGATAAACATGCTTTCAAATAAGTGCTACGAATATAATCCTACTACCCATGCGGACTAACCACTACTTAAAGGAACCCTGTTATTGACCGTAGCAACTTAACTATTGCCAAGAGCGATCTTGATACAATATATGCGACCTCACTATTACCCATATTGACATAACTTCTAACTATGGAAACCAAACTCCAGCAATGGCATCTTTATTTCTATTATTTCTAAATTACTAGTTTCACTAACTTCTTCTAGCGGCCGAAGCCGACGATTTGAAAATAAGCTGTGTACTTCCGGTTATGCTTTCCGACATGCAATCCCCAAACTGCTGAGAGTAGACAAAAGGTATTGATCGTTGGCGTGCCCATAATACCCTTTTATGGCGAGCGGGAATCGAAGTGGATATCGGAGTGGGAGTTGTAATGTGGGTTGGAGCAGATATCGGAGTCGGTATCGGAGTAGGTGTATTTATGGATATCGCAATGGGTATCGTTGTAGATATCGGAGTAGATATCGGAATAGATATCGGAGTAGATATCGGAGTAGATATCGGAGTAGATATCGGAGTAGATATCGGAATAGATATCGGAGTAGATATCGGAGTAGATATCGGAGTAGATATCGGAGTAGATATCGGAGTAGATATCGGAGTAGATATCGGAGTAGATATCGGAGTAGATATCGGAGTGGATATCTGAGTAGATATCGATGTTGATATCGTAGTGGATATCGTAATGGGTATCGTAGTGGATATCCGAGCAGGTATTTTCTCGGAATCTATTACTTCCGGCGTACCTACTGTTCTAGAAGATGCGCACGGTTCGTAGTGTCCGCTACCCACACTCCTGCGCGTACCGTTACCGCAAATACCATCGTTGTGCAAACCACTACGGCGCACCGTATTTCCGCCGCTACTCCGTTCGCCATAGTTGATTTTACTAGTCAGTACGCCATCGAAAAGATTGTAGGCCGCGGAGATAACGTTATGTTGGCAGTTGTGAGTAGGTTGCGATCTCGGTGAAGGTTGTGAGGCGTATTGTGAATTGGATATCGGGAACGTAGAGAAGGGAGTAGGAGAATCGGGCAAAAGCATGCACGGTGTGGACATCGAATGGTGCAAAGGGGGAGGAGGAAGAGGCACGGATAGAGAAGTGGTGTAAGGAGGAAACGGAGGAGAAATAGAAGGTATGCGATGAGTAGACGTATGCTTGGATGGATAATTAATGAGATACGAAGACGGTGGGGGAAAAGGAGGCGTACGCGATCGAGAGGGAATTCGATTTGAAGATAGGATACACGTCGGAGAATGGTGTGACGACTGCAAGCTGACCCTCGGCTCAATAATAGTGTCCAAAGAACAGGTGAGTCTTTCGTTAAAATAGAGAGGTCGCCGTATATAGCGGATACGATCATTGGTCATTGCAGAGAAATCTAATAGGCTAGATGTTGGGTAGATAGACTAGATTCACGAGTTGAGATAGGAGGAAAGGAAAAGTTGACGATGTTTAAATTATAGGTAAGAATGTAAGAGGTAGGTTCTAGAGTAGAGAGATAATATGAGTATTACGATAATATATACATAAGATATTACGATAGTATAAAAAAAGTGAGTTTTGAAACCGTCAATTTGATTAATTTCGAAGAAAAGCTGATGTTGCAATTTTCTTTGACTCCGATTATTTTCTTATGTGATCTTAATAAACGATTTTGAGAAATACATCCGATATGAAGTTTAAACCATTTGACTTTAAGTAGATAATGTCGGGTTTTGTCCCAGAAAAATGGATGAAAGGTACAAAGAGGAAAACTTATACAGTGAAAGAGACTGCAATAAAGAAATGCCGCGAAAGAGAAAGAGAGATAGATAGAGGAGATGTGGTTTAAGATATACCCAGATAAAGTAGATATAAATTAAGTTAGAGTAATATGGATATATTGCAAGATTTGTAGGGATTAGTAATATTTGTATTGGCATTGGGAGTAAGCAATACAATGATGGGGTTTGGGGGATGGGGAGTATAGGGAGTATAGGGAGTATAGGGAGTATAGGGAGTATAGGGAGTATAGGGAGTATAGGGAGTATAGGGAGTATAGGGAGTATAGGGAGTATAGGGAGTATAGGGAGTATAGGGAGTATAGGGAGTATAGGGAGTATAGGGAGTATAGGGAGTATAGGGAGTATAGGGAGTATAGGGAGTATAGGGAGTATAGGGAGTATAGGGAGTATAGGGAGTATAGGGAGTATAGGGAGTATAGGGAGTATAGGGAGTATAGGGAGTATAGGGAGTATAGGGAGTATAGGGAGTATAGGGAGTATAGGGAGTATAGGGAGTATAGGGAGTATAGGGAGTATAGGAAGTATAGGGAGTATAGAGAGTATAGGGAGTATAGGGAGTATAGGGAGTATAGGGAGTATAGGGAGTATAGGAAGTATAGGGAGTATAGAGAGTATAGGGAGTATAGGGAGTATAGGGAGTATAGGGAGTATAGGGAGTATAGGGAGTATAGGGAGTATAGGGAGTATAGGGAGTATAGGGAGTATAGGGAGTATAGGGAGTATAGGGAGTATAGGGAGTATAGGGAGTATAGGGAGTATAGGGAGTATAGGGAGTATAGGGAGTATAGGGAGTATAGGGAGTATAGGGAGTATAGGGATACGGGAATTGGAAATGGTACGCGGAATATGCTCTAAACGGTATTCAGGTTATAGTATCTGCTAGTATACACGTTGCCATGCTAGTATTAGTAGAATTTTAGTTTCCAGTTAAATATATTACGATGCACGAAGATTACTTGACGATACTAGGGGGACATTGTAAATAACCGCGATACTGTAAATGAGAAGCGGAGTGGGATAAGTGGGCGGGACTCGAGATCAACAGACTCCGCCCATTTTTATCGCACCACTTCCCGATAAACACGGTTGCGAGTTTATCCTAGCATACCGATAAATATCGCAATGATATCGGTTACATGAATAAAACGGTTGAGAGGCTATCGAATGGAGGGAAGTTACCGGGCAATGGTCACCGGATGCGTATTTAGTGCGTACTCCACTATACAAACGACGCCAACTAAACAATAACGACCGATTGAAAACATTCTATGAAGAAGATTAAAGGATGGAAGGGAATCTGTACCACGGCCCATATATACGGAACATTGGTGCCATTTAGACACCTTTACTATATAACTGAATATAGCATAATTAATAATAGATCATCGAATATTGTACTAGTGTATATGATTGTATAGCTATAGTTTAGTATACATTATTACCACTAACTTTAGTATATGTGGGCATTACTCTCTGCAAAACTTATATTTTTATAAACTATAATTATATATCGCAATCATCAGAAAATATAATACATACGGTATACATATACTATTTATATATTTGACCTTAATGGTCAATTAATAATACTATATAATATTATATATAACGAGTTAGGTTATCAAAACTTCTACGTATATCGCCATATCAGAGCATTTGATATAATATCGCATAGAACGTATACGCGATATAGTATTATATACTTTTCTTCTGGTCTCCATTATATTAAAGGACACCGAGGGCAAGAATTATCTCTCGGCAATGTATACATATCATATTTTATATTATAATATCATGTGTTATATCTTAATAATATGTATAACTTCTATATTTTTTATTATCTAACATAACATAATATATAGTAAAATTAGTTTCAAATAATACATAATATATGTATGATAAATATAAAAAAGAATAGAGTAGTCTACAATACAACTCATGAAGATATAATTGAGATAATCACTTGTCTATGTAAGAGCTGTAGCTCAGTTTATTTGTTTTCTTACGTAATACACAGTAACTTAGATTTACATTGAAAATAAAGACACCATTACCACGCTTAAATAATAAATTGCATTAAGAAGATATCGGATATCTTCAAAACTCGCGGTATTTTTTTTTACAAAAGGGTGTTTCGGTCATCATGTTTACGATTATCGCTGCATGGTAACCGTAGATCAACTTCCTTTATTACGTGACATCGACACTCGTATTCTCGGCAGTAATCGCATACCATACTAGCAGTGCTGGTAGAGAGAACATTCCGACTACCTCTACACATATGCCTGCCTATAGTTTATGGCCTGTGAACTATATAGAACAGCCTTGTAAGTAAAAAAAAATTCACAGTTATCTAAGATGATGTCATCAACTCGCGGGTACATTATTGCAAATTATTAAAAGTGTATCCGTAACAAATTAAATATATAAATATTAATAAATTCGATAATTGTTATGTTCTTAATAAATCGTGTACGCATTATTAAATATATCATTATTCCTCAATCAGGAATGACCAGATATCGGGGTTTTTTTTAGAACATCGGGTTTATAGAACATCGGGGATTGTTACGACTCATATGACCTAGAAATTTGACTTTTGTTACTATATTTGGATTATTCGTGCATCACATAAGCTTAGGACATTGGCAATGTGACCTTGTACGGTACAATGTACAATGTACAGTGTACAGTGTACAATGTACAGTGTACAGTGTACAGTGTACAGTGTACAGTGTACAATGTACAACTATGTACAGTGTACAGTGTACAATGTACAGTATACAGTGTACAATATACAGTGTACAACTATGTACAGTGTACAGTGTACAGTGTTAGAGTACAACTATGTGCAGTGTACAGTGTACAGTGTACAGTGTACAGTTTACGGTGTACAGTGCACAGTGTACGGTGTACCTTACATACCTTGCAATACAGTATCTAGTACATGGTATGCTACTAGTTGTATCTAATACCATATCATTTATATATCAGATTCACGTGTTGTAATGACAATCCTAGATGATAATACCATGTTTCAGATAATATAATAATAAGTGTATTTATATTATTAGTATATTATTCCAATATGTGATCCGGTATGCCTTATATAGATATATATATATATATATATATATATATATATATATATATATATATAAT
Source organism: Osedax frankpressi (assembly GCA_964035775.1). NCBI lineage: Eukaryota > Metazoa > Annelida > Polychaeta > Sabellida > Siboglinidae > Osedax > Osedax frankpressi. The sequence continues at coordinate 28,136,814 of OZ038316.1, forward strand.
AGCTATAAGTACGTATTATGCATTACTGGTGTGCAATACGTTATGTATTCTACGCTGAGAATAGATTACGCCACAACACGCTAATATTGCTCGCATGAGCTTTGATTGTGTACGTTACGTTATTACAATAATTAATACCTCAATTAATAAATACATTAATTATCGTGCACGCATTACTTCCGATATCATAAACGTTATAAAATGCTGCTTTATAACTTGTGTGGAATTTTCCGTCGAAAGTACCAGCAAATAAATATATTACAAATACTATATTTGTATACATCAAACACACACTCTTATCGTATTATTTTATATATACACATAGATAGTATTCTGTATTAGGATTTATGCACAATACATTCTGCAGTGGTTGAATCCAATTACGAAATCGGAGTTGATTCACTAAACCTTGATGTAGGAAAGTGATTAATTAATGTATATATCTATAGATATCAAGGTATGCATTCTGTATAACGGCAATGTAAAATTCCGATATGATACTCTGAGAGGAGGTACCGAGTCTTAAAATATAATGATTACATGGCGAGATGAATATCTTATTATCGATCAAGGAAAGTCAGTCCAGGCACTCCAGACGCTTGTACGAATACACTATAAGGGATTTAGAACGTATCGTGGATATTGTATACCTAATTAGTGTGAGTTACGTAAAAAAAATCCTATACGATTTAATAACATATGATATAATATATATATTCTAGTTTGTAAATGTACACTGCGAAGTAAATATATATTATGTCATTTTGAAATTATATGTATACGTATTCTAAATATTTGAATGAATTTAATTGATAAATCAGTAAACTATACAACATATATGTAATAAATCTACATTTGAAATGATAAATACTAATGATTAGTCTATTGATGTAGGCTATATTATATGTGCATAGCTGATAACGTTATTATACAGAGTATTGAGTATTAAGTAATAAGAAAAATAATTCAAATCTAATAGAAAATATATTTTAAAATATCTGTTCATAATTAATTGGATAATTCATCATACTTACTGCCCTATATAGTTTTTATTAATTATAGAGTTATATTGATATCAAACAAATTCTTCTTAATTGTAATTAATAATAGAATAATAGAATCTTATATAATATAATTTAAATTGTTATAAATTATATTATAGTAAACTAAAATACTATATTATATTGACAACATTCATAGAATTTCTTGGAATAGATTACCACATATATATGTATATATATCTACGTATATATGTATATATGTATATATATATATATATATATATATATATATATATTTGGGTAGTTTATAAAATAGTAAATTGTATATGTATAAATAAATTCATATTTATAATTAATTATCAATGAATATAATTACATATTTATATGTTGAACACTTAAAAAAAATCATTTTTAAAATATAGGGTAATTTCTTAGAAAATGATTGGCTATATAAAAATTGAATCTAAATTGAATTATAAATTATAATAATACCTTTGAACATTTTTCATTAAAATACGAAAGAGAAATATTAAACAAAACATAAATAATTGCTTTAAAATATCTCAATAACATAAATTAAATTTAAATCCCAAATAATTTGTTCACACACCAATAATATGTATTATAAAACCAAATATTGAAATTTCATAATTGATCAAAAAAAATGTAATTTCAAACAATTATTTTGTATCTAACATTGTTGAACAATCTATAAACCGTATATTTTCAATGAGTTGTGAGGATTTAAATCACACTTTTTGTTTAAACATTCTAATTTAATAAATATCTTACAGCAGAAAATTAAATATAATTTAAATCTATATACTACCAGTAACAATAACAAATAATTGCCCAAGCAACATCAAAATTAGAAATGTGAAAAATATAAATAATGCGATATCATTCTGGAATCTACTTAGAAGGTATCAAACATTAGCGATAGTGACGTCTCTGGTTGAAACCACCGTTATATATATATGGGAAAAAATAAACCAGTGCGTTGAAGGTCAGCGAAGCTGATAAACATCAAGTTTACTAGATGGATCTACTGAAATTATAGCCTACAATTTATGTTTAATAAACATGATCAGAAAAGCTTTTAACGAGTACAGATAAACTAAAATACTTTCTTTTCAAGATAATTGACAAAAAAGTTTAATTAATTCAGCAAACTTTTTAAAATGGTCAACATAATTGACATTCCATTGTAAAACCATTCTAATCTATATAAAGTGAATTACAAATAATTCTACACATTTTAACTCGTCTCTAATGTATAAACTATACTCTTAAATCATTGGTTCAGTTTACAATTGACCAATTTCCACCGTATCCATCGCATAGCTTAAAGCTCAAAAGCTAAATTCAAGACTAATAGAAATATGATATAATTACTTGGCTAGATATAAAAATGTATTCAGGACAATTAGCCATACTTAGACTCCGATCAGTTTGTCTGATTCCTAAATATATATATATATATATATATATATATATATATATATATATACATGTATATATATATATATATATATATATATATATACATGTATATATATACATGTATATATATATATATATATATATATATATATAGATAATATCTGTAAATATTCACACTCTGAGTCATCAGTATCAATGATTAAAAGAAGTCAGGTACATGGACAGTAGTTTGCCGATTATTGTCTATCCAGACGCTACGCCTCGTCTTTGTAAGATCAGATAATATAATGGATACAGACTAATTAAACGTTAAGCTAAATATTAAAAAACATTAACAATGAACATTTGTAATATTATATGCATAGGCATTATGATTTATATGTTTCAATCTCGTAATGGTGTGCTAGAAGTCAATATTATCAGACAGTTGATATTCAATTAGAATATATAGTAGAAATAAGTCGAATTAAAATTGATAATCAATGTTTGAACGTCGGAAAACTATTGGTAAGCCGATATGATATTCGATTATATTAGTCAATATCGATTCGGTATTTTAGATAATATAATAATGTGTAATAATTTGCAAGTGCGAAAAATGTGTAACTATCTAGAAATAAAACGTTACGGCAATTACATTTTTTGAATATTTATATTATTATACTTTCTACCCGACTTAGTGTACATTATACTGTATCACTGACTCCTACAGATTCAAAATTGCGAAGAAAAAATCCATATACATTCACATATTCATACAGTAAGGTAAAAAAAGAGTAGAGGCGATGGTATTTCTTATATACTTATATTTATCTTTTTTATGTCGGTAAATGCCTATAGATTTAGTAAAATCAATGATTCAACAATTATAAAATTACAATTAGCTATTAATAATAAAAAATAAGGAATAATATAATAAATAATACAATACTGAAACTAATCAATAATATGATTTATTTACACATTATTTTAACAAATTTATAATATTAATTATCCACTCTTTACTACTGCTCCAAATACACCTCTAAACATGTTTAGTTTACCAAAGAATTCTCAATTCGTATTAATAAGAAAACACAGTTATTAACTATTTACTTACACTACACGACAATAAATAATCATAACATATGTACAACACATATATCAATAAATTAAATACTCTAATTAAAAATATCTAAAGAAAGTATTATTTTCCATATATTAAATATATTAGATCATAATACAAATAATTACAAAACAACGTGTTCCTTATTAAATAATTTATCCAAGAACCATGTCCTAGATAACTTAACAAAATTAGTGTATATAATTTCAACAATTATTTTATTAATATTGATGCCAACTTGGCTAAACAAATTTACATAAATAACTAATATTTAGAACCTACAAATGGTTTATTAATAATATTTATATTTCTTTACTCCTTTAATTGAAAAAATAATTACTACTATTCATATTTTAAGGATAAACTTAGTAAAGATAACTTCAATATGAATATGAAATTAATGAAGAAAATAAACCATAAACTTAGTTTAATGAGTCTCTCGTATCAGCGGTTTTTGCAGGTATTCTAAATATTGCAAAAGTAATTTTAATGCATGAGAAAGGAAACATAGGAAAAGTTATAAACGTTAAAAGTATATACAAATTTCTCTACTTTCTCAATTTTATAAAAATTAAAAAAGTAATTTAAAATCGATTAACTAATTTCATTGAAATACAATTTACTCTCATATTATGAATTCGGTTTTAGAACTTATCATTGGACCTCAGATGTAACTCATAACTTACTTGATCATGTTACGGAAACATTACAATAAAATAAGTTCTATGCGATAATATAAATTAATCTCAAAAAAACTGTGGATATCCTTAATCACTTAAGTATATTAGCCAAACTAAATGATAATGGAAGTAGAGATCTACCTCATAATCTAATACAAAGTTATTTATTTAATAGAAAAAAATATTTTAAATAAGATAATAATATGTTTATGTAATAATATGGAGTCTCTCAGGTACAAGCGACTTTGTTATTTGTTAAAATTTCTAAATATTTTGAAATTTTCACAACCTGTGCTTTTTGATGACGATATTAATTACCTTTAAAATATTCAACGTAGAAATAAATATACAGACTTACATTAAATTGTATACTTAAATTAAATTAATACTTTAATTAATTGGATATGTTAAAAATACTAACAAATACTAACATGAAATGTAATAAAGATAAATATAATGATTTATAAGATTATAAATATAAATGATCATTCGATATATATATATATATATATATATATATATATATATATATATATATATTAACGGAAATTGATTGGAAACATTTTAAAGCCTACTTTTTTAGGTATTATAATTGATGACAAATTAAATCATACATGCTCAAAACTGTGTAAATCTAATTCAATCGTGAATAAGAGCAATTACCAAAAGGAGGTTTATATTAACTTTCTAGTAGTTATAACATCTTTCTTTTACCGTTAATATTTAAAATAGAACCATTTTAACCAACAATCCAAAATATCGACTTAATATACTATAAACATCATATTTTAAAAATTAGAGCCAAATTTAAACTAAACAATTCAATTTATGTTCATAAATTCTTAATTCAAAATTTACTTTTCAATTTAATCCATTTGCTCAAATCATTTCAAAATTATTAAATACCACAACACAACTATTTAACAATTCTCAAAATAAGAACTCATAGAAATATAATCTGCGTTTCAACAATTAGTATAAAAATCCATATAAATATGGTATTCTTTATATATAATTATATATATTCTTATAAGATATTGTTCTACACTTTTATTAACTATTCAATATACAATTTATAATATTATTTTAAAAAGTATAATAAACAATACATTTTCATAGAATTTATTTTTTTAAATTTACCTTGAAAAAAAAACCATATTAAATATAGTTTTCTTATATAATCAATGTTTCATTCTAAATTATTATTCGCATTCTCAAACATGAAATTAAAACATATATTTAACTTGAATTCAAATTTTAAATTTTATTTTGATATAACTTTATTTTTACTTTTATAATATTCCGATATTGTTTTAAAACTTTTAGCATATTAATTGTTTATATTATTTTATCATGAAATTGATGACCTATAGACATTTATACTTAATTTAGCTTTATTTATCATATTTTCTATAATGGCAAGAAGTTTTCAATTGCTTTTTACTTTTTATTTTATCCTATATATAAACTTTTAATTTGTATTGTCACCAAGTTTAAAACGTAAGATGTATAGTCAAGATATGGTTTATCTTCCAGAATATTACAAAACTATCTGATTTTAAGATATGTACTCAAGTATGCAAAATTAGAGGAATATATCTAATTAATAAGTTATTGTCATGTCCTATTATAAAATTGTATTATCGTTCCCTATTACATTAGGTTATTAATATTGCCTACTCTTCTGAGATATTGCCATTAGCTACTATAAGATATTATTTTCATACCCTATATGTTATTGTTATATCCTATTTTAGTAATGTATTGTCATGTTAAATACTATTAGATTATTGTTTCATATCTTACTATAGCTATACGTAAGCTATTGCCATGTCCTACTACATAATTATATTGTTATTCCCAACAATAGATTATTGTTATGTTATAGTATATTAGGTTATTAATAAATTGATATCAATTATATAAAAATGGGTAATTACCATGTATTACTATAGAAGTAATACTATTAAACCAAATATAGTTGAGTATGCATACTCTCTCTCACACACACACACACACACACACAAACATACACACACAATTATATATATATATATATGTACCTATATATATATATATATATATATATAAATATATATATATATATATATATATATATATATATATATATATACATATATGAATATTTCTGCACTTCAAGATATATGCAAATATATTAATTATTGCGAATCTATATATTTCGATGTTTAGCTCCTGGATTACGATGCCATTACGTAATCTTGGAAGTGCTACGATTATCTGTTAAGCACATCACGATAATGCTCAACATAGCTCCAATGTTGCATACTTCGCTACATATGTACAAATAACGTTTGTCGTGTACACTTTGTCTGTATCTGCCACACATACAACGATTATATAAGATGTACACGGGGTAGGCATACGCCACAACTAATATCAACCGGCATTCCATTTCAAATGACCCACAATATTATAAGACATTGCAAATGTAACAATTTACTTAGAGTATATTTAAAAGAATATTAACATAAAAACATTATTAATAGCTTATCTTATTCTTACACATTCTCCAACTTCTTATAACTACTTCTATACGAGTAACTGATTAGTAATATTAATTAAGGGTATAATTATTGATATATTACTGTCAATATGATATATATATATATATATATATATATATATTATATATATATATATATATATATATATATAAATTATAATACAATTTGTTTTATGAATTGTTATCGTTTAATATAATTATTCAGATATGTTAATTATATTAAACATATCTGAAATTATATTAATTATAGTTATTACAATTGGTGCGTATTACAAGATGACCACAATCACTACGTTATATCGGTGTGTTATATTTAGCAATAATGAAACGTAGTAATAACGATTGATTTAGGGTTGCTAATGTGTGGAGGGCGTCGATCAATGCAGATTTTGTAGTCTAGGTCAGTCCATATACTTCACAACTATCCTCACTTTTCTTGTATAAATTACACAGAGACATTTGATTTTTAATTTCTAATATTAAAAACATAACATTATTAGTTTTATTCGTGAAACAGTGATGTTTAAATAAGCGATGACCCACTTCTAAATAAACTATAGTTTATAAGTTAAACGATGCATGGTAAATATATATTTACTATAATAATTTAGTAATGATAGAGAAGTAGAATATATAATATTAGTAAGAATATGTGTGTGTAGCCAAAGTCAAGATATATAGATTTTTATTTACCGGTAACAAATATTATTTATATTTGGTTAAACTTAGTTTGTTACTAAGAATAAAGCAAATTTCTATAAGTATTTATATATTTATATAAGTTATATAATATTTACATAAGTATATGATATTTATATATGTTATATAATATTTACATAAGTATATGATATTTATATATGTTATATAATATTTACATAAGTATTTGATATTTTATATGTTATATAATATTTACATAAGTATATGATATTTATATATGTTATATAATATTTACATAAATATATGATATTTATATATGTTATATAATGTTTACATAAGTATATGATATATAATATTTACATAAGTATATGATATTTATATATGATATATAATATTTACATAAGTATATGATATTTATATATGATATATAATATTTACATAAGTATATGATATTTATATATGTTATATAATATTTACATAAGTATATGATATTTATATATGTTATATAATATTTATATAAGTATATGATATTTATATATGTTATATAATATTTACATAAGTATATGATATTTATATATGTTATATAATATTTATATAAGTATATGATATTTATATATGTTATATAATATTTACATAAGTATATGATATTTATATATGTTATATAATATTTACATAAGTATATGATATTTATATATGTTATATAATATTTACATAAGTATATGATATTTATATATGTTATATAATATTTACATAAGTATATGATATTTATATATGTTATATAATATTTATATAAGTATATGATATTTATATATGTTATATAATATTTACATAAGTATATGATATTTATATATGTTATATAATATTTACATAAGTATATGATATTTATATATGATATATAATATTTACATAAGTATATGATATTTATACATGATATATAATATTTACATAAGTATACGAGCCATTAAAATATATTGACACTAAGGGATTTCTAAATAAATCTACAGATCTAGGCACCGAAAATAAGTATGTCAAATCAGATATGTCATATGAATATATTGCCATGGTCTAAGTGATGTATGTCCGTACAAAAACTCGAGATCTATACGATCGCTTCGGTTCCTATAGATTGTAATATGATGTCATAGTTTATAAGAAAGAGTGATTTATTATATAGTTTTCCTAAATATCACAGTATATATTAATACACACTTATATATATATATGTGTATATATATATGAATTGAAATTTGATATATGGCATTGTCGTGTTATATGCTACGATTGCGTAACAACCCACCGGAAACACCTCGACCCTAGCAAGTAATACATGCATTTCCGCAAAGATCAAGGTTATTTCCATTTCATCCGTGTGACCTCCGATAGTCGTGTCCGTTAATGCGATGTCACAAATTAAATGATTAGCCGGGGATTACTTCACTAACCAGCACTATCCATTGCCAAATATTACTGACCAAAGGTGACCTGGTCTTACTAACTATCTGAAAGCCTCGGGACGACTAGCTGTGTTAATTTGATGCACCCAATTAATGTGTTATTAGATTGTCTCGCGAGAATTAATGAATAGTATATCGATATATCGTATGGTCATTGCCACATGCGGAAGTGAATGGCTTATACATGTGTGTATATACATAATAATGAGAATATAATAATTCGTCGCCGAATGTAATACAAACATACGGTGAATTAGATATGAAAATGAACGCGGCGCTCCAAAAGTGTATGTCTTCACTGCATGGAACGGGGTGCCCTTCTAGGTATATTATAAATATCTATCTATAGCCCATTGTTGTCGGGTGGTTATGGTTTCAGATTATCGAGGTTAATTGAAGTTAGTCGTCGCCCATTATTAACTTCACGCACAGATAAATGCGAATATTGAATAATACATTCCAACACTATTATAGTATTCTTTATTATCGTAATCGTCACTATATTGTTAATAATCAGTTTTACGGATGTATGCATGGATCTACTATATTATGGACTACCGTAGTTGGTATGCTAGGTTAGTATTGTTAGGTTAGTATTGTTAGGTTAGTATTGTTAGATTAGTATTGTTAGGTTAGTATTATTAGGTTAGTATTGTTAGGTTAGTATTGCAGGGTGTAAACAAAAGTAGTTTATTCGTTAATTAGAGTTGCACGAGTTCTAAATAAGCGAGATTAATTTTGTCAATAGATTTTGTCAAGTTATATGCAATGCGAAATTTCATTTCATTTTGTTATATTATATTGTTCTATAGTAATATGCTAATAGTTATCTATACTGTATGTATGGTTACATTATGATGTACTTTATGATACATGAATTATATTTGTCAACGTATCAAATTAATTTATAAAACTCTCTTAAAATATATATAAAATGATATGGCCAAATTTAGACACCATCAAAGTTTTATTTCAAAAAGTCACATTCGGAAGACGGAAAATATGTTTTGGGAGATAGGTATGCATGTTATATCCTATTTATTCTTCAAATATACTTATATATTATGCCTATTGTCTTATATATATAAATATATATATATATATAAGTATATATATATATATATATATATATAGATATATATACCATGTTTAATTCATTATTTGCATTATTCACCTTTGCATTATTTCATTTTTTTTTCACACATAAAAT
>OZ038316.1:28151908-28184587 GCA_964035775.1 Osedax frankpressi
TTCAAATGAATAGGTAGCGCGGTTGTAAGGGTGGACGCTGTCGTTAAACCTAGACTATTACGTAATATCGCTGAAAACGGCGGCAACGATGGAGTCTATATTTAGAATGAACGGGCGCGAAACGAGCGAAAGTGGGAGTTAGCTAGAGCGTGAACGCACGCAAATAAAACGACCGCCAAATGTGATTACCACGTGACTACATTAATTAGGTATTTTACTTACTCTCTTACACACTTATTATAGCGTAGGATAGTTATTATTATAAATTATTACGATGTGGGCGTTTTAATGATCCTCATTATAGCCTTTGAAAATAGAACACGTGAAATATTATAAGTTTAGATCAATAGCAATAATGTAGTTGCATATATATATATATATATATGTATATATAGATAGTAATATATATATATATATATATATATATATATATATATGTATATATATATATATATATATATATATATATAGTAATATATATACATTATTCTACGATAACGATTTTATATAAATTTATATACTATACTAATAATAATATTATTTATATTTATTTATCCAAGTAAAGATAAGTTTTGATTTATACATTAGTAAAACAAAGCGAGCATTGTATTCACTGAGGTATATATACTGACGGCACATAGATAACATTTATATATAATTTGCATCTATGGGATATATTCCTTATACTCTATGCTATGTAGATTTTGATCTTTTTAACATGTTAAATGGATTCACTCAAATATGTCTTCAAATTGATATGCTCATCAAAACTTGTATTATTATATAAACATGGGTTAGAGAGACCCGTACATATAACACACAAATACACACATACACACATATACATATATATATATATATATATATATATATATATATGTATATATATATATATATATATATATATATATATATATGTATATATATAAATATATATATACATATATATATATACTATAATATTATTAAACTCATAATTATAGTATATTTTGAATTACAACTTTGCTTTAATCATGTGAAAGTTGCACCAAAAGTTGTACATATTAATACATAATAATTTATTATTATTTTTAATTGTATTATTATATAAATTATTAAATTATTGATAGTTCCAGTATTATTTTAATTAAGCTATTATAATTAATAATTGAATTATAAAATATATTAAATTATGATAATCGTCATTCAAATTACGTAAGTTTATATATTATTAATAATATAATGATTTATAAATATTAAAATAACATTTTTTTAAAAATATATATGTATATATATATATATATATATATATATATATATATATATATGAGTCACTGAATATGAGATATTTATATGAATATTGGTTACGCAATCATTTCTATATTTCCGTTATTAGACAGCTATTATTAAATATTTAAATTTAAGATTCTGACATCAGATGATTAGGACCATCGAGCAAAAACATTTATTTGTTTATAAAAATCTCATTATTCGTAACCAGTTGGTAATTGGTTGTAACTGGTACTGCTAAATAATAATACATCTTATTTGTTTATTTATTCATATATATATATATATATATATATATATATATATATATATATATATAAATGTATATTATAAATTATAGTTTATATATGATTAACAGAATTATCCATATTTTTGTAGGTCGTTTAAAATACAATTAAATATTTATGCTAATTCTGGTACATTTTCATTAATTATGATACATTAACTTAAATAAAATTAACTTAAAATGTAATATTACTAGTATATATAGAATAATAAATATAATTAATAATTAATTATAACTAAATACAGCGATAAATGTTGTAACTTACCTGCTCTTGGTTTTCCATATTTTATCGTAATTTATGTTCATAATTAGTTATCTATTATTATTTAAGTTATTTATTATAATTAACGTATTCGATAATTATCTTAAAATTATTTCGATTATTTAATAATTTATATTCATATCGAAAAAACTATGTTATATTATATATTATCAATTATACCATCGGTATGAATTATACGAATTAGTTTTTATTTGGTTAGATTTAGTTAATTTATTATATTTTATACTCGATGATTCATAGAAAACTAAATCGAATTCTAGTTGAAATATTAAATTCTAATATTTATAACTATACTAGAAAAAAATATTTTGCTAATTAACATAATTAGAAAACATTCACTATGTTTAGCATATATATATATATTTAAAATCATATAAAATATATACTATAAAAACTAAATCACGCAGTAATTAAATACACTTGTATTAAAATATATAATATTTATAAGCTGGTATATTTATACGTAATTAAATTATTATTAATAATTTAATGTTATATATCAGTCATGAGCTATATATATATATAGTTATATAAGATACTACTATAATAGTAGTATTTTATTTATAGATATTATGTCATTTCCTTAATGTATTATAGGTAGAAGTATATTATATATATAAGGTAAATATAATAATATATAATACACGGTTTGGTCTCAATATGTGATCTATATATATATTAGAGAAAATGTATCTATATATATATATATATATATATATATATATATATATATCTATATATATTCTAACATTACATTTTCATATATACAACATATATTCATGCTATATTATACTTACAATGCATTGCTGTGCGAGGCTGTCTACCAATATTAAATCTCAAAGTGAATACTTGTTAACGAAGTGTATTATTGATTACGCAATTATGTCGCGTAACTAATGATACGGGGAGAATATTAATTATTGCATAATTCACCGTGTGACGTAACAGTTCATTTCTAGTAGGTGATTAGCAATTACAGCAGTTTATACGAACCGCGTTATCACTTTAATTATTCATATTCTGTGTAATTATCTTAATACGCTTCATTCCCCATCCTAATCCAAATCTTAAATATGTCTTAATACCTACGTGGTCCCATATCTAATCCCTCGTCTTATCTCCCACATTTCTATATATTAGCTACATCATATCTTCCATCTTAGCTCCATATTAGTTATATCATAACTACTATTATAACCCATATTTTATTTCTGCCCAGACCCCTATTAATAATACATTAGACCCAGTATGAGCCCATTCTCAGTTAACTCCATCTTTCCTACTAACTTCCATGTTTTTGTCTATTTTAACACCTATATTAGCTTCCTCCGTAAACCATATGATATATATATATATATTTAGCCTTTAATTTTTAAAATGGTATGACCCCATTCTCTTTAATAATAAATATATTACTTTTTAATACTTTTTAAATAAAACAAATTAAGGGCCTGTGTAATTTTCAAATTTTATTTTTTTAATACAAATTATTTTAATACAATATAATTAATTATCTTTTAAAAATGATGTATAAATTGTCTTATGAAGGTAATAATAAGCGAATGCAATATTTTTTATAATCATAAAACTATGAAAAAAAATGTAATATTTGATGAATTTGTCAAACATATTTTTGTAATAATACGTGTTTAAATTATCGTGTTTAAGAATATATTATAAGAATATATTTGCTATTTAAAAAAATTGTAAAAACATTGTACAGATAATGATTTTATTTATATTCAATATATGGCATTAATATGTATAGCTAATGAAATGAAAACTTTGTATTTTATAAAAATGCTCTCATTATGTTTCTAATGAAACTTTTCAAATGATAATTATTTTATAAAATTTGTATACAATTATTATATAAAATCTTGAAAAAAAAAAAGAAATATTTAAAAAAATATTTCAGAAAATAAATATATAAACCTATATATAAATTTCATATACCAGACTCGTTATTAAAAAACTGAAAGAAATTGTAGTTATGGTTATTATGTAAATATCGATAACGAATGTATTATATTATATCTATAAAGTTATCATTATCTTAGTAGACATATTTTTTTTACATGTAAACGACAAGAAGTTTTTGCAGGACTTTTACATATTATAAATAACTTTCTTGACTTATAATATTTCTTTGTGTGTATCAATATACTATACTAAATAAATATCCTACCTACCTTATAAACTATCACTAAATTATGAATACCGCGGTAATGCTATAGATTATATTATAATTCCATAATAACCATACCCTTACAACAAATAGTAGATAATATGTATAGTATATATATGAATATATATATGTTATGATATTGATAACTAATATTTTATGATATTGGGTCATTGGCTATACGTCATAATCTATAGTTAGCAAACTGCATAAAGGGCATGTTAGATGCGAGGAGCAATAATAGCCAATGGAGGGATGAAGGTAGAGACGATTAGAGTATCGATGAGATCATGATTTCATCGGGAGCTATATTTATTAGAAAGTTAACTTAATGTTTAACCATCATACTGCATTCGAATTACCGTGATCACAGCTATATTCGCATATACAACGGCTAAGTTATTCAAACTACTTACCTTAAACTAATCATTAATCAACCTGTCCGTTACCCGTGTAATGAACCCCGTACAGGTGTTAACTATTCAACTGGCTTTACGAATGTGTGCAATCCTCCCGACATCAAAAATAAATATTTTACAATATATGCAGTTCGTATACAAATTGGTATATACATAAATGTTAATACACTACGGTATAATGGCATTAAGGATAAGGTCTAAAGGGAGATTATTGTTTTAAAATAATATATATATATATATATATATATATATATATGCTTAAAATATCGTAAAATAACCTCTATATTAATATGTTCTCTTACAGATCATAGTATCAATAAGAGCATTTAAATAATACATGTTTTGTTATATTTATTCTAAAACTAATTGTTTATAACCTATATAATATAATATTCACATTAATATCACACAAAACCCTCAAATGCGCCATGAGTAGTGAATTTTAATAATTATATTTTTTTTAATTTCAAAATATATTTTAATTAACGCATTGAACCCACGATCAATAACTTAGATGACATTAGTCTATAATATTATAAGAATATTATAAGCTGTAATAAAATCTAATAGTACTACTTATATAAGTTGTATATATTATTTTCATTTTGTAGCCTAGCGATATATTAGTGTTGATGTAACATTGTATCAAATCAATTTGTCGATATATAACCATGTATTTTTAGTAATATTATGGAGTATTTAAATATATATGTCAAATATTAAATAATTATAAAAATACTAGTTCTAAAATCACCAATATTCATTAATTAACAATATATTCAAATAGTAGGGATGATAGCATAGGTAGTTTACCTATTTATATGACTTAGCATTATTAAAGGTAATAAGTATACTGAGATAATAAGTCACGATTTCATAGATATAGTTATATTGCAATAGTATTAATATTATTAATTAGTATTAACTTTCAATAAATAAATGATATACTTTTTCTAAGATTTAACAATATATAGTTTAACAATAAATCAAAAAGAAATTTAGTATTGATTGGTCAATAAAATGAGTGATGTTATGATATATGATATTTATATATTTTATTTGCATTACAAATAAATAATGTTTATTTTTATTTAAAATAATTATATAAGATTGCATTATAGGTTTTATCAGCTGGTTTTTGGACTATAAATATAGTAAAATTGTATTTACATTTGAAATAAATAACTATATTTGATATTAAAGATATTAAATTGAAAATAAGTTAAAAATCATCACAGCAAACAATTTAGGAAATTCAATTTTTTACATTGTATAATTTTCTTAAAAGAATATTTGAACATTTAATTTAATAATTATATTATTTTTTATTTTCGTGAACACATTAAAGGATTTTATAAAACTAGCATTCTACTTTACTTATTCACCATAGTTACTTGGTTTATTCGCTAGGAATATATTTACAACTAAGAAAATACAATAATGCAAAAAATTTCAAAATATTTTGATACAGTTAAAAATAAAATTTATATAAATTATCCAATGAAAAAATGATATTGAGGTTTGCTGGAATACTAGAAAATATATAATGCAACTATTAGATATTCTTAATGATTAAATTAATTATATTTTTTGTATTGACTAATTTCTTTTATATTCTTCATTACTTTTTGTATCCCTAGTAATGATTATATAAAACCATTACTTCATGCTGTATCCTGGCTATGTAATCATAAAATACGATATCATAGCATAGTAACTATTGCCTAGTGTACTTAATCATGGGTTTAAGTTTATTTTTTGAGTGTACGAGGTTGTAAAATAATTTAAAATAGAACTATTATTAATAATAGTAATTACTTTTCAATTTATCTCCAATGGGGTCTTTAAGTATGTTTCTCTAGACTAAAGTTCAAAACATATTATTCAATCCATAATCACTCATGAGACACGAGTAAAATGATCTGAATATTTTTTACATTTGAATTAACTTTCGTTTTACGAAAATATTCTATAGAACTGTTTGCACTTTGGTCTTATGGTAACTGATTTATATCTCTATTACCCATAAAACAATCTAAGCAACCACCCATGATAATTAAAAATATTATTATTTAATATAATTGAAAACATATTGTTTTCATTATTGTATTAAATTGTAACTTGATATTTTTAAACATTTCAATTATATGATATTAAGTTATGATTTCATAGATCATTTTCAAAATTTAATATTAATTAAGTACCGATGAATTATAATAAGCCAAGAAATCAGACGATGTAAATATTATAGGATATAATATAATTTTTGTTAAATATAAAACAAACAATATATTTGTAATACAAATACAATATTTTTTCACTTTCTTTATAAATAAATATAACTAAAATCACTTGGATGGTTTTCTGAATATTAATTGTTTTTAATAATAAAATAAAATTTCAAAATACTCTAAAACGATTATATTTTTTATTTAGTATTATAATAATTTATATTTACGAATTCGTATATAACACATGAATGTATGTATTCTCATGGTGATATTTATTTTATTATAACATATATAGCTATGAAAATTAAATGTTGTTCAATTAATTGAAAATTGCTGTGTTTCTTAATTAAATTTACAAATTTGAAAATCGAAATTATAAACAAAGAGTTTTTGAATAAATTAAAATATATTTTAATTTATGACTATATTCATATATAAATTAAAAAACTGCAATATAAATAACATTTATGCGTAATGTTATCAATCCATATCATATTGCATATGGTCTTAGCGAATTTGCAAATTACTTTAATCCCAACTTAATTATCTTAAAATATATACAATTTTCTATATTTAAAACATTGCTAATTTTTAAAATAACATATACAACTATTTATATTGCAAATATTCTGAGTATTAAATCATGCGTTCCGAAAGGGCATCTAGTTAAAGCCAACGTGTATAGTACGTCAAATTTGTGGAAAACCGGAAGCGCATTCACCGGATACTTTCTCAGAACAAGTTCGGTGTAGTGTGAAATCACTAGCCGACGTGCTTAGATAACAACATCCGGAATTCTGAGGTCGGGACTTACGCGGCGATGTGATCATGATCGAAGGCCTGTCGGTTATCAGTTGAGTTGGCAGGATTAGTTTCTTATGAACATAGGGTTGTAGATAGGGAGAGGATTACATTATAGAAGGGTGTTTTGTTTTGTATGGAATTAGTTGGTGGGAGACGGTTGGGTATATTAATATAGTGTTTAGAGGAGGATGTTGGAAAGAGTTTATAATGTTGTGTATTATGGATGAATATTTAGTTAATCATACTTGAATAATTTATAAATGTTTATATTATATAAATATAATTACGGTTTTAATTGTATATACGATAGAATAACTGTATAGTTATGTAACTATACAAGGAACTAGATTATGTAACTATTACACAACATTATATAATTATATAAAATAAAAAATAAACAATGTATACTAATAAAATAAATGGTTCCTGGATATAGTCAAGTATAATTCAATAGATAATTGCCGAGGAAACAATCCATGTCTATTTCAATTTTTTTTATATAATAAAAGGTAAAATATATTTATATGCATTAAAATATATTATGTTTATTTTTTATCTAAAATAATGATATAAGATTGTATAATTGTTAATTGATCTAGTTTTTTGAGTATATAATTCTTCCTAAAGCACTGTACAGACTGAAAAACGCTTGCATAGAACATGTTTTACATTCGCAATGAACTTTCACCTTCATACGCGATATATTTATTTTAAAATTTAATTAATTATTATTTAATATAAATTACATAAATAATATTATCATATATAAATATGGACATTGGAAAATTGATATATTAGATAATATAGATATATTTCAATATATAAGATAACATAAATCGATATGGAAAGTAGGTGATTAAATAGTTAGTATTAATTATCTTAAGATACAGGGGTAAAAGTTAAGGCTAATATTTTTAAAATACTTAAAATAATAATTTTAATTCAAATTATTTTGTAAATAGTCAAAGGTCAATATTCCAAAACGTTAGAGTTTTCAGTGTCACATTGAAAGTATTCTTTATATTTTACGTAATTCCGATAAGAAAAAAAAGCGTAAATAGAGATGTTTTTCAGTGCGTACACAGCTTTAGATGTCTTATGTAATAAAATATATAAATATACTTTCTCTACTATTTAACACTAAACAATTGCGCTTTTTTTATATCAAATATTTATGATTACAATTATTACATTAAATCAAAATGAAATGATTTAGATTATTCAAGAAAATTAAGTCTTCAAACATTGTAATGTTAAACGTCTCTAAAATAAAGTCTTCAAACGACGGAGAAAACTGATGCATAGTATTATATTAAATATGTTCGTTAAATATAAATATATATCGAGAAAAGATAATAGATAAATATCTTGTCAACTATAGTTAGATCTCGTATACGAAATAATACTATAATAATTAAATCAACACATATCTTACAGCGTACATATATCATATATATATATATATATATATATATATATATATATATATATATATATGTTTAAGCTAGGTATATCGATAGTATTGCAATAATATATATTTATATGCACAGTGCATATATTATATTTTATATCTATGATGAAAAAATTATAATTATTTCATTTTAATGAATTCTACAATTTTAGTAAAAATAAATATAATACAAATGAAATGAAATAGAATACAAAATGAGGACAAAGAATAATTATTAATTTATTATCTTTAACTTTAACGAGAAACGGAAGTTATTTCAATATACACATGTGAAATATGTACTCACATTTAACTTATATACTATGCATATTATATTACCAAAAATTATGAAGATTGAAGTTTCTTTATTATTTTAATTATATATTTAAAATATATTTATACTGTTATATTTATATTTTTATTCTTCATCATTATTTTTTTAATAACCCAGATATTATTATTAACATATTTTGATCAAAAACCAATAGTACATGCATATACTCTAATACTTCAATGATACTATACAATTGACATATATCTATATAGTATGTATATTACATACACACATATACATACATACACGCATGTATACGAAGAAACACATACATATATAAATATATATAATATATTATATAGGTATATAAATTTATTTATTTACCATTTTTTTATTTCAAAGGCCATATTTTATTTTATCACTTATCATCGTAATAATGGTATTTCTTTATTTAAGTTATTGGTATTTCTATTTATAATATAGAATTGAAATCAAATCTACATTTTTGTGCATTTTAGATATTATAGAATTGGATATTTATACGACATAATATGTACTTAACCTGCTGCGTAGTAACGAACCTGGAGAATGCAGAACCGTCGAAAGAGCTCCTAGTAGCGGGAACCTTATGAATGCCATCCGTCGTAGACTGATAGCGCCACGGAGCCGTAGTTCCCGTGCTTACCGGGTCGTTTTCGTCATCCGGAAACAACGTGTTCAACACCGGACTAGTGTCGTGAGACGGCGACGCTTCTCTACCCTCGCCGCGGACACCGGACTGCCCGCGAGGTACCATTTCTACGAGACTCGCCATCGAATTGCCGTTATCCGCGTGGCCGTAGAGGGATGCGCTGTGTTCTCGTGAGATATGCCTATAGACATCGATGGACGTGGCCGGATAACCTTCACTATAACGTCGGCCGGGCGGGCACTCGACGGGAACGTAAACTTTGAGATCGCTTTCCTCGACTGCACAAGTACGAGATAAATCGAAAGGCCTGGGTTTGCTACGACGAGCCGGCGAACCGACCAGAGTTAGTTTCGAGGAGGAATTCGAATCGTCCGCGACATGGTCAAAAGGCTGAGAGATCTCGCAAGCGGGACTGTCCGTAGTGCTTAATCGGGTTCCCAGTGGCGTAGGGCTCGACCTGTCAATCATGGCGCGCGTGTGTCGACAGTCGACGCCGATGCACGCAACGCCCGCGAAGTGGATCGGGCTGAGGTGACCGCTGGATACCGGCGAACTAGATAAGGAAGGCGTATCGAGATTCGGCGTGTCCAGCGAGCACGGTGTGTCCAGCCAGTGGCTACTGCGCCTAATGCGAGGGGATAGGCCAGACGAAAATTGCGATACGGATGGTAACATCTGTTCGACGTAACTATCAGCCTCTTCCTTATTTCTGTAAAGTTACATAATAGGATACAACATACGATGGGTAATAGACGATAAGTAATATATATATATATATATATATATATATATATATATATATATATATATATATATATATATATATATATATATAACTATATTGAACTAATAACGGCATTGATTGCCAAGATTAGCCACTGGTTCGAGATTATCTGGCAGGATTACAAAATACCCTTAAATAATGTATAGAATGATGAATTAATTTTCCGTCTCTTTTTAAAACGAAAATATCCTAGCTAAGCAATGGCCATCATCATTATCACCAACGTTTAATATATAAACTATGGCATATATTGTACACTGAGGAGAGAGGTGCGTAATGCCAATACTATAATAGATCTTACCATAAACACATATTTTAATATTCATGATATATAGCGAAATTATTTATGAAAATTAATGTCAATTTTAATAACCTAAATGATATAAATGTAACCTATAGATGGATATACAAATATTGATCTAATATTCTGATATGCTATAACTGTGGTATATATATATTAAGATCATTATCGAGGAATTGTAATTTACTATCAAAACTTTTAATTTACAAACTATTGTTGATTACAAATCATATGTGATTGTAATATCATTTTACTAGAATGATTAAACATCTATGTATAATAGAGGTGTGTGAACTATAATTAATACATTTACAAATCAAAAATGTTAAAACCATAAGAAAATATTATTTAAATTATTATATGTATCATGACTTCTAGAGTTTTCACTTATAATAGAATATTATTTATTATTATATAGTTATTATAACAAAGTATTGTACAGCATTTTAAATTACTATATAGTATTAATTATATTAAATATTTTTCTATTATAAATATAATATTAGGTAATTTCTTATTTATCAATATAAATATATATAAAAATAATATAATGAAGAATAATATTATAATATATATTATCCTATGTCTAACGTATGTTACACAAATTTACAATATAATTGATATAAATTCAAGTTTAGTTTATGTGCTCTAACATTCCATCAATCACAGTAATATACTAGTTTCATAACAATGAAACCATATGATATAATTATTATAAATTCCCATATAATTTTTATATCAAATATAATTATAATATATTTAAATACAATGTAATTAAATATATTTTCTCTTTTAATATATGACAAAAATAGCCTTGCACGCTAACATTAAACAACTCATTTTACAATTCTGAATAATCTTAAAAATAATCGAAAATAACAATATTTTATTATAATACTTTCATGCCAATAGTATAAGTAATATATATATATATATATATATATATATATATATATATATGTGTGTGTGTGTGTATGTGTGTGCGTGTATGTGTGCGTGTCTTTGTAATTTAGTTAGTTTAATTTAAATTTAGTTGTATCATTACAGATTTCGCATCATTATATTCCAAAATTTCCAAAAATGACCTTCTTAATTGTTCCATTAATTTTTTTTATAAATATGAAAAATTGTTAAAATTTTTTTTTAATATTTTGAATTTTATAAATTATTAAATTTTTTTTAAATTTACAAATAATTGTTTCTCTGTTATTTCAGAATATAAATCAATTCATGTCCTATGTTATTATTCTTTACAAAACACCGCATTATTTGTTTGAATATACCATTACATTATATTCTGTATAGATCAAAATAGTATATTTTAATTATTAGATGACATTGTTAAACATTATTAAACTCCGCAAATAACATTAAATTGAGTTATTAATTATAGAGTATAAAAATTAGCAATACACTCATAGGATAGATTGTAAATCATTAGAATCGCCAAGGTGTAATATTATAAATTATATTATACAGTGTACAGTACACAATGTGCACTACACATTATAGTGAATATATACACTAATCAGTATTACAGTCCTAAGTAGTTTGAACCTCAAAATAGAAGTATTCTGCAACGACATGATACAATAAAATAATAAAAATGTTATCAACTATAGTAAAAATGAAATAAAGTGTTATTTATGATATAATTTGTATTATGTAACTCATTCGTATTAATTAAGTTATCACACATTATATCATATTGACGTAATTACGGTTTAACCGTAAGAAAATATAATTCCCTGCATGTTAATTTATCAAATTCTTAATTTATTTTTAGTAATAATTAGTAGATATTACGTATTTATAGATATCTGTAAAGTCAATTCAATTATTTAAGGGCATTTTAGCATTTCTAAATAAAATAGGTTATATTTGATGGAATAACTAGTCGAATTTATTATTTTCATAAAATTCCGATATATTTCATTTCAAAATATAATCTGATATAAATAATTTAAACGCACGATTATTACAACTATAAATAATACTTTTTCCGTACTCCTATTGCTACTAACGCCGTTATACTCCTATATTAAAACATACACTCATCGTGTGTACTACTGACTCTCATATACTTTACCACTGTCTACATGTATACCCCTATATATAGGGCTATATATACTGAATTGCTAATAGTTTCTACACTTATACCACGATATAATATACATCGCTACCACTACCTACATATATATCCTAAACTTGTACCACTACTACCTATATATTAAGGGCCGGCGTAACTCCACATAGCATAAATCAACTAATCGTATACTATATATGGCCTAAACCGCTACTAATATAGTATATATACTTATATATAGTTTAAATCGATACTACTGTATTCACTTAGTCCATATATAGTCCATTAATAGTGTATACACTTATAATAATGACTATATCTCGAACTGATAAATTACCGCCGATTATCGTAAATTAATATTTAAGTATACAGCTTTCTTAAACAGTACTATCTGATATTGATATATTGATCAGGTAAGCTATTTAAAATGTAATATTTTATAAAGTTCAGGATATTGGGAAGGCCATACCATTGGTATTGTCATTTCAGAAATGTATGCCATTTAAAGATCAAGATATTATAAATATAACGCCATTAGAAGGACATAATATCACAAAGATTATATTATTTATAGATGTCAATATCATCTCATTAACTTCATTGTAAAATTAACGAAATTAAAAAGTCGAGTTTAAAAAAAATCACCTCGTTGATATTCCATGGTAACCTAAAGTGAATCTTAGAACCTCCTAACCAATAAATATTAATCATTTGTGTCATAAATAATTGACCTTTAAGTGACCCCCCTTAATTGTCGAAAACACATACACACTTCGTTTTAGTAAGTGCTCAATATTCTATATTTAGGTGGCCGCTTATAGGTCGGCGTAGGGACCCAAGTTGATTCGATTTACAAGTTGATCGAGTAGAAAAACAAGAACAGCCAATGAGGATGCAAAGAAATGGGTCGTCGACTCACCACGAATTATAACCCTCGTAAAGAGACCGTTTACAGTTATCATATAAGAGTGCAATAGTCACATCGTTAGATTTCATCTCGGAATATCGCGGGCGGGTTCTATAGGTCCGTTAGTTACGAATGTAGTGCTTTAGTTGTGAAGTTATGCGAGAGCAGGATATCGATGGTACTCCGGTCGAATATGCATGTTTACCAATTCGTTGTTTTGTGTAGTAACAGATACATACGTGTGCTATGGATTATAAGTATGTAGACTAATCCTATAGGCGAATATGCATGGTATATGACTGAGAGAAGTATACAATATATATAGGAATTCTAGATATTAAAATAGGCATATGCAATGGTATGTATATATACATATACAGTTATGATACTGATTTGAATATTCAATCATATTATTAATATTATTATCACAATTTATAGGGTTTATTCAACTATATGTATGTATGTAAGATTAAATGAAAAATAGAAACACAAAGCCGGCCAAGGAAAATAACGTTGAGAGGATTAGATTATATTGTGGGTGTATGTGACAGTTGTCTGCCACTGGTCAGGAGTGTGGCTAGAGTAAGGAAGTGGCTAGTCGTGTAGTGGGTTATATTGTTGTCAGTAACGAGGATAAGCGTGGTGCAGCAAGGACAGTAGGGTGTGTGGTAAATGTTGAGGTTGTTAGATAATGATATGTTAGGAGGGGTGAGTTGAAGGCATGTGAAGATTGTGTAGTGAATGTCGGCGGTGAGAGGATTTTAGCCGAGATCTTTGCGAAGTTGGTAGTTATTAGAGTAGATTAATTAGCGTATTCTTTGCTACATATTATCCACAACTAAATGATTTATACCAGTACAACTAACTCATCGAACATGGGTTTGGGTACAATCATGGGTTTATTAAACCTGCGATATTATCCATCGCATGAACACATAAGTTAAAATTCGCTAAACACGCCATATTTAAACATTGTATATGCTTAACGCAAGCACCCAGCTCTAGTACGTATTTTGCATGCAATAATTGTACAGTGGTATGCCTTGGCTGTACACAGCGAGTACATTCAGAATATACACTTAAGCTTATGAAGCATAGTGATGGATAGGGTGTGGCGAATACATAGCATATAATATGTTTTGAATGGTTATTGCTCAATAAATTGCGTAATTGCCCTTCTATTGCATCGTTGCCCCTTCCGTTGCACGACCACCGCAGGTCCTAAGGCGTAGGACCTACGCGGGTATGTTCCGCTGAAGCGTGACAACCCAATAAAGCTTACGAACACGTTAATATGTGACGCCAAGTAACAAAGTAACCGAGTTACAATTCAGGAATATCGCAGTATTTTCACACGTCGCTAGGGAACGTTATCTTCGCGTTTAACGGACAATGTAATAGGCAATGTGTAACAGACAGTGTAACAGTCAATGTGTAATGGACAATGTAACAGGCAATGTGTAACTGATAGTGTAACAGGCAATGTGTAAAGGACAATGTAACAGGCAATGTGTAACTGACAGTGTAACAGGCAATGTGTAATGGACAATGTAACAGGCAATGTGTAACTGACAGTGTAACAGGCAATGTGTAACTGACAGTGTAATAGGCAATGTGTAACAGACAATGTAACAGGCAATGTGTAATGGACAATGTAACAGGCAATGTGTAACTGACAGTGTAACAGGCAATGTGTAACATACAGTGTAACAGGCAATGTGTAACTGACAGTGTAATAGGCAATGTGTAATGGACAATGTAACAGGCAATGTGTAACTGACAGTGTAACAGGCAATGTGTAACTGACAGTGTAACAGTCAATGTGTAATGGACAATGTAACAGGCAATGTGTAACTGACAATGTAATAGGCAATGTGTAACTGACAGTGTAACAGGCAATGTGTAACATACAGTGTAACAGGCAATGTGTAACTGACAGTGTAACAGGCAATGTGTAACTGACAGTGTAACAGGCAATGTGTAATGGACAATGTAACAGGCAATGTGTAATGGACAGTGTAACAGGCAATGTGTAAAGGACAATGTAACAGGCAATGTGTAACTGACAGTGTAACAGGCAATGTGTAACAAACAGTGTAACAGGCAATGTGTAAAGGACAATGTAACAGGCAATGTGTAACTGACAGTGTAACAGGCAATGTGTAACTGACAGTGTAACAGGCAATGTGTAACAAACAGTGTAACAGGCAATGTGTAACTGACAGTGTAACAGGCAATGTGTAACAAACAGTGTAACAGGCAATGTGTAAAGGACAGTGTAACAGGCAATGTGTAACTGACAGTGTAACAGGCAATGTGTAACAGACAGTGTAACAGGCAATGTGTAATGGACAGTGTAACAGGCAATGTGTAACTGACAGTGTAACAGGCAATGTGTAACTGACAGTGTAACAGTCAATGTGTAACAGACAGTGTAACAGGCAATGTGTAATGGACAGTGTAACAGGCAATGTGTAAAGGACAATGTAACAGGCAATGTGTAAAGGACAATGTAACAGGCAATGTGTAACAAACAGTGTAACAGGCAATGTGTAAAGGACAATGTAACAGGCAATGTGTAACTGACAGTGTAACAGGCAATGTGTAACTGACAGTGTAACAGGCAATGTGTAAAGGACAATGTAACAGGCAATGTGTAATGGACAATGTAACAGGCAATGTGTAACTGACAGTGTAACAGGCAATGTGTAACTGACAGTGTAACAGGCAATGTGTAACTGACAGTGTAACAGGCAATGTGTAATGGACAATGTAACAGGCAATGTGTAAAGGACAATGTAACAGGCAATGTGTAATGGACAATGTAACAGGCAATGTGTAACTGACAGTGTAACAGGCAATGTGTAACTGACAGTGTAACAGGCAATGTGTAACAAACAGTGTAACAGGCAATGTGTAAAGGACAATGTAACAGGCAATGTGTAACTGACAGTGTAACAGGCAATGTGTAAAGGACAATGTAACAGGCAATGTGTAACAGACAGTGTAACAGGCAATGTGTAACTGACAGTGTAACAGTCAATGTGTAACTGACAGTGTAACAGGCAATGTGTAACTGACAGTGTAACAGGCAATGTGTAAAGGACAATGTAACAGGCAATGTGTAATGGACAATGTAACAGGCAATGTGTAACTGACAGTGTAACAGGCAATGTGTAACTGACAGTGTAACAGGCAATGTGTAACATACAGTGTAACAGGCAATGTGTAACTGACAGTGTAACAGGCAATGTGTAATGGACAATGTAACAGGCAATGTGTAAAGGACAATGTAACAGGCAATGTGTAAAGGACAATGTAACAGGCAATGTGTAATGGACAATGTAACAGGCAATGTGTAACTGACAGTGTAACAGGCAATGTGTAACAGACAGTGTAACAGGCAATGTGTAACTGACAGTGTAACAGGCAATGTGTAACAGACAGTGTAACAGTCAATGTGTAACATACAGTGTAACAGGCAATGTGTAACAGACAGTGTAACAGGCAATGTGTAACAAACAGTGTAACAGGCAATGTGTAAAGGACAGTGTAACAGTCAATGTGTAACATACAGTGTAACAGGCAATGTGTAACAGACAGTGTAACAGGCAATGTGTAACTGACAGTGTAACAGGCAATGTGTAAAGGACAATGTAACAGGCAATGTGTAACAGACAATGTAACAGGCAATGTGTAATGGACAGTGTAACAGGCAATGTGTAAAGGACAATGTAACAGGCAATGTGTAACAAACAGTGTAACAGGCAATGTGTAAAGGACAATGTAACAGGCAATGTGTAACAGACAGTGTAACAGGCAATGTGTAACTGACAGTGTAACAGTCAATGTGTAAAGGACAATGTAACAGGCAATGTGTAACTGACAGTGTAACAGGCAATGTGTAACTGACAGTGTAACAGGCAATGTGTAACTGACAGTGTAACAGTCAATGTGTAATGGACAATGTAACAGGCAATGTGTAACTGACAGTGTAACAGGCAATGTGTAACTGACAGTGTAACAGGCAATGTGTAACTGACAGTGTAACAGGCAATGTGTAATGGACAATGTAACAGGCAATGTGTAACAGACAGTGTAACAGGCAATGTGTAACTGACAGTGTAACAGGCAATGTGTAACAGACAGTGTAACAGGCAATGTGTAAAGGACAATGTAACAGGCAATGTGTAACTGACAGTGTAACAGGCAATGTGTAACTGACAGTGTAACAGGCAATGTGTAACTGACAGTGTAACAGGCAATGTGTAACTGACAGTGTAACAGGCAATGTGTAACAGACAGTGTAACAGGCAATGTGTAACTGACAGTGTAACAGGCAATGTGTAACTGACAGTGTAACAGGCAATGTGTAACTGACAGTGTAACAGGCAATGTGTAATGGATAATGTAACAGGCAATGTGTAATGGACAGTGTAACAGGCAATGTGTAAAGGACAATGTAACAGGCAATGTGTAACTGACAGTGTAACAGGCAATGTGTAACAGACAGTGTAACAGGCAATGTGTAAAGGACAATGTAACAGGCAATGTGTAACTGACAGTGTAACAGGCAATGTGTAACTGACAGTGTAACAGGCAATGTGTAACTGACAGTGTAACAGGCAATGTGTAACTGACAGTGTAACAGGCAATGTGTAACTGACAGTGTAACAGGCAATGTGTAACTGACAGTGTAACAGGCAATGTGTAATGGATAATGTAACAGGCAATGTGTAAAGGACAATGTAACAGGCAATGTGTAACTGACAATGTAACAGGCAATGTGTAACTGACAATGTAACAGGCAATGTGTAACAGACAGTGTAACAGGCAATGTGTAACTGACAGTGTAACAGGCAATGTGTAACTGACAGTGTAACAGTCAATGTGTAATGGACAATGTAACAGGCAATGTGTAATGGATAATGTAACAGGCAATGTGTAATGGATAATGTAACAGGCAATGTGTAACTGACAGTGTAACAGGCAATGTGTAACTGACAGTGTAACAGGCAATGTGTAATGGACAATGTAACAGGCAATGTGTAACTGACAGTGTAACAGGCAATGTGTAACTGACAGTGTAACAGGCAATGTGTAAAGGACAATGTAACAGGCAATGTGTAACAGACAGTGTAACAGGCAATGTGTAATGGATAATGTAACAGGCAATGTGTAATGGATAATGTAACAGGCAATGTGTAACTGACAGTGTAACAGGCAATGTGTAACTGACAGTGTAACAGGCAATGTGTAACTGACAGTGTAACAGGCAATGTGTAATGGACAATGTAACAGGCAATGTGTAACAGACAGTGTAACAGGCAATGTGTAACTGACAGTGTAACAGGCAATGTGTAACTGACAGTGTAACAGGCAATGTGTAATGGACAATGTAACAGGCAATGTGTAACAGACAGTGTAACAGGCAATGTGTAATGGATAATGTAACAGGCAATGTGTAATGGATAATGTAACAGGCAATGTGTAACTGACAGTGTAACAGGCAATGTGTAATGGACAATGTAACAGGCAATGTGTAACTGACAGTGTAACAGGCAATGTGTAACTGACAGTGTAACAGTCAATGTGTAATGGACAATGTAACAGGCAATGTGTAACTGACAGTGTAACAGGCAATGTGTAATGGATAATGTAACAGGCAATGTGTAATGGATAATGTAACAGGCAATGTGTAAAGGACAATGTAACAGGCAATGTGTAACTGACAGTGTAACAGGCAATGTGTAAAGGACAATGTAACAGGCAATGTGTAACAGACAGTGTAACAGGCAATGTGTAAAGGACAATGTAACAGGCAATGTGTAACTGACAGTGTAACAGGCAATGTGTAACAGACAGTGTAACAGGCAATGTGTAAAGGACAATGTAACAGGCAATGTGTAACTGACAGTGTAACAGTCAATGTGTAACTGACAGTGTAACAGGCAATGTGTAAAGGACAATGTAACAGGCAATGTGTAACTGACAGTGTAACAGGCAATGTGTAACTGACAGTGTAACAGTCAATGTGTAATGGACAATGTAACAGGCAATGTGTAATGGATAATGTAACAGGCAATGTGTAATGGATAATGTAACAGGCAATGTGTAAAGGACAATGTAACAGGCAATGTGTAACTGACAGTGTAACAGGCAATGTGTAACTGACAGTGTAACAGGCAATGTGTAACTGACAGTGTAACAGTCAATGTGTAATGGACAATGTAACAGGCAATGTGTAATGGATAATGTAACAGGCAATGTGTAATGGATAATGTAACAGGCAATGTGTAAAGGACAATGTAACAGGCAATGTGTAACTGACAGTGTAATAGGCAATGTGTAACATACAGTGTAACAGGCAATGTGTAAAGGACAATGTAACAGGCAATGTGTAACTGACAGTGTAACAGGCAATGTGTAAAGGACAATGTAACAGGCAATGTGTAACTGACAGTGTAACAGGCAATGTGTAAAGGACAATGTAACAGGCAATGTGTAACTGACAGTGTAACAGGCAATGTGTAACTGACAGTGTAACAGGCAATGTGTAACTGACAGTGTAACAGGCAATGTGTAATGGACAATGTAACAGGCAATGTGTAACATACAGTGTAACAGGCAATGTGTAATGGACAATGTAACAGGCAATGTGTAACTGACAGTGTAACAGGCAATGTGTAACTGACAGTGTAACAGGCAATGTGTAATGGACAATGTAACAGGCAATGTGTAATGGACAGTGTAACAGGCAATGTGTAAAGGACAATGTAACAGGCAATGTGTAACTGACAGTGTAACAGGCAATGTGTAACAAACAGTGTAACAGTCAATGTATAACAGACAGTGTAACAGGCAATGTGTAACTGACAGTGTAACAGGCAATGTGTAAAGGACAATGTAACAGGCAATGTGTAACTGACAGTGTAACAGGCAATGTGTAAAGGACAATGTAACAGGCAATGTGTAACTGACAGTGTAACAGGCAATGTGTAAAGGACAATGTAACAGGCAATGTGTAACTGACAGTGTAACAGGCAATGTGTAACTGACAGTGTAACAGGCAATGTGTAACTGACAGTGTAACAGGCAATGTGTAACTGACAGTGTAACAGGCAATGTGTAATGGACAATGTAACAGGCAATGTGTAATGGACAGTGTAACAGGCAATGTGTAAAGGACAATGTAACAGGCAATGTGTAACTGACAGTGTAACAGGCAATGTGTAACAAACAGTGTAACAGTCAATGTATAACAGACAGTGTAACAGGCAATGTGTAACTGACAGTGTAACAGGCAATGTGTAAAGGACAATGTAACAGGCAATGTGTAATGGACAATGTAACAGGCAATGTGTAAAGGACAATGTAACAGGCAATGTGTAATGGACAATGTAACAGGCAATGTGTAACTGACAGTGTAACAGGCAATGTGTAACAGACAGTGTAACAGGCAATGTGTAACTGACAGTGTAACAGGCAATGTGTAACAGACAGTGTAACAGTCAATGTGTAACATACAGTGTAACAGGCAATGTGTAACAGACAGTGTAACAGGCAATGTGTAACATACAGTGTAACAGGCAATGTGTAAAGGACAATGTAACAGGCAATGTGTAAAGGACAATGTAACAGGCAATGTGTAACAGACAGTGTAACAGGCAATGTGTAAAGGACAATGTAACAGGCAATGTGTAACTGACAGTGTAATAGGCAATGTGTAAAGGACAATGTAACAGGCAATGTGTAACTGACAGTGTAATAGGCAATGTGTAACTGACAGTGTAACAGGCAATGTGTAACTGACAGTGTAACAGGCAATGTGTAAAGGACAATGTAACAGGCAATGTGTAACTGACAGTGTAACAGGCAATGTGTAATGGACAGTGTAACAGGCAATGTGTAAAGGACAATGTAACAGGCAATGTGTAACAAACAGTGTAACAGGCAATGTGTAAAGGACAATGTAACAGGCAATGTGTAACAGACAGTGTAACAGGCAATGTGTAACTGACAGTGTAACAGTCAATGTGTAACTGACAGTGTAACAGGCAATGTGTAAAGGACAATGTAACAGGCAATGTGTAACTGACAGTGTAACAGGCAATGTGTAACTGACAGTGTAACAGGCAATGTGTAACTGACAGTGTAACAGGCAATGTGTAATGGACAGTGTAACAGGCAATGTGTAAAGGACAATGTAACAGGCAATGTGTAACAAACAGTGTAACAGGCAATGTGTAAAGGACAATGTAACAGGCAATGTGTAACTGACAGTGTAACAGGCAATGTGTAATGGACAGTGTAACAGGCAATGTGTAAAGGACAATGTAACAGGCAATGTGTAACAAACAGTGTAACAGGCAATGTGTAAAGGACAATGTAACAGGCAATGTGTAACAGACAGTGTAACAGGCAATGTGTAACTGACAGTGTAACAGGCAATGTGTAACTGACAGTGTAACAGGCAATGTGTAACTGACAGTGTAACAGGCAATGTGTAACTGACAATGTAACAGGCAATGTGTAACTGACAGTGTAACAGGCAATGTGTAACTGACAGTGTAACAGGCAATGTGTAACTGACAGTGTAACAGTCAATGTGTAATGGACAATGTAACAGGCAATGTGTAACTGACAGTGTAACAGGCAATGTGTAACTGACAGTGTAACAGTCAATGTGTAACTGACAGTGTAATAGGCAATGTGTAAC
The DNA here is from genome assembly GCA_964035775.1 of Osedax frankpressi. Lineage (NCBI taxonomy): Eukaryota > Metazoa > Annelida > Polychaeta > Sabellida > Siboglinidae > Osedax > Osedax frankpressi. The sequence continues at coordinate 28,174,598 of OZ038316.1, forward strand.
TGACAGTGTAACAGGCAATGTGTAACTGACAGTGTAACAGGCAATGTGTAACTGACAATGTAACAGGCAATGTGTAACAGACAGTGTAACAGGCAATGTGTAATGGACAGTGTAACAGGCAATGTGTAAAGGACAATGTAACAGGCAATGTGTAACAGACAGTGTAACAGGCAATGTGTAAAGGACAATGTAACAGGCAATGTGTAACTGACAGTGTAACAGGCAATGTGTAATGGACAATGTAACAGGCAATGTGTAACAGACAGTGTAACAGGCAATGTGTAATGGACAGTGTAACAGGCAATGTGTAATGGACAGTGTAACAGGCAATGTGTAACTGACAGTGTAACAGGCAATGTGTAATGGACAATGTAACAGGCAATGTGTAACAGACAGTGTAACAGGCAATGTGTAAAGGACAATGTAACAGGCAATGTGTAACAGACAGTGTAACAGGCAATGTGTAAAGGACAATGTAACAGGCAATGTGTAACTGACAGTGTAACAGGCAATGTGTAACTGACAGTGTAACAGGCAATGTGTAACTGACAGTGTAACAGGCAATGTGTAACTGACAGTGTAACAGGCAATGTGTAATGGATAATGTAACAGGCAATGTGTAAAGGACAATGTAACAGGCAATGTGTAACTGACAATGTAACAGGCAATGTGTAACAGACAGTGTAACAGGCAATGTGTAACTGACAGTGTAACAGGCAATGTGTAACAGACAATGTAACAGGCAATGTGTAACTGACAGTGTAACAGGCAATGTGTAACTGACAATGTAACAGGCAATGTGTAACAGACAGTGTAACAGGCAATGTGTAACTGACAGTGTAACAGGCAATGTGTAACTGACAGTGTAACAGTCAATGTGTAATGGACAATGTAACAGGCAATGTGTAATGGATAATGTAACAGGCAATGTGTAATGGATAATGTAACAGGCAATGTGTAACTGACAGTGTAACAGGCAATGTGTAACTGACAGTGTAACAGGCAATGTGTAATGGACAATGTAACAGGCAATGTGTAACTGACAGTGTAACAGGCAATGTGTAACTGACAGTGTAACAGTCAATGTGTAATGGACAATGTAACAGGCAATGTGTAATGGATAATGTAACAGGCAATGTGTAATGGATAATGTAACAGGCAATGTGTAACTGACAGTGTAACAGGCAATGTGTAATGGACAATGTAACAGGCAATGTGTAACTGACAGTGTAACAGGCAATGTGTAACTGACAGTGTAACAGTCAATGTGTAATGGACAATGTAACAGGCAATGTGTAATGGATAATGTAACAGGCAATGTGTAATGGATAATGTAACAGGCAATGTGTAACTGACAGTGTAACAGGCAATGTGTAAAGGACAATGTAACAGGCAATGTGTAATGGACAGTGTAACAGGCAATGTGTAAAGGACAATGTAACAGGCAATGTGTAACAGACAGTGTAACAGGCAATGTGTAATGGACAATGTAACAGGCAATGTGTAACTGACAGTGTAACAGGCAATGTGTAACTGACAGTGTAACAGTCAATGTGTAATGGACAATGTAACAGGCAATGTGTAATGGATAATGTAACAGGCAATGTGTAATGGATAATGTAACAGGCAATGTGTAACTGACAGTGTAACAGTCAATGTGTAATGGACAATGTAACAGGCAATGTGTAATGGATAATGTAACAGGCAATGTGTAATGGATAATGTAACAGGCAATGTGTAACTGACAGTGTAACAGGCAATGTGTAAAGGACAATGTAACAGGCAATGTGTAACTGACAGTGTAACAGGCAATGTGTAAAGGACAATGTAACAGGCAATGTGTAACAGACAGTGTAACAGGCAATGTGTAAAGGACAATGTAACAGGCAATGTGTAACTGACAGTGTAACAGGCAATGTGTAACTGACAGTGTAACAGGCAATGTGTAACTGACAGTGTAACAGGCAATGTGTAACTGACAGTGTAACAGTCAATGTGTAATGGACAATGTAACAGGCAATGTGTAATGGATAATGTAACAGGCAATGTGTAATGGATAATGTAACAGGCAATGTGTAACTGACAGTGTAACAGGCAATGTGTAAAGGACAATGTAACAGGCAATGTGTAATGGACAGTGTAACAGGCAATGTGTAAAGGACAATGTAACAGGCAATGTGTAACTGACAGTGTAACAGGCAATGTGTAATGGACAATGTAACAGGCAATGTGTAACAGACAGTGTAACAGTCAATGTGTAACTGACAATGTAACAGGCAATGTGTAACGGACAGTGTAACAGGCAATGTGTAAAGGACAATGTAACAGGCAATGTGTAACAGACAGTGTAACAGGCAATGTGTAACTGACAGTGTAACAGGCAATGTGTAAAGGACAATGTAACAGGCAATGTGTAATGGACAGTGTAACAGGCAATGTGTAAAGGACAATGTAACAGGCAATGTGTAACTGACAGTGTAACAGGCAATGTGTAACTGACAGTGTAACAGGCAATGTGTAATGGACAATGTAACAGGCAATGTGTAATGGATAATGTAACAGGCAATGTGTAACTGACAGTGTAACAGGCAATGTGTAACTGACAGTGTAACAGTCAATGTGTAATGGACAATGTAACAGGCAATGTGTAACTGACAGTGTAACAGGCAATGTGTAATGGATAATGTAACAGGCAATGTGTAATGGATAATGTAACAGGCAATGTGTAAAGGACAATGTAACAGGCAATGTGTAACTGACAGTGTAACAGGCAATGTGTAAAGGACAATGTAACAGGCAATGTGTAACAGACAGTGTAACAGGCAATGTGTAAAGGACAATGTAACAGGCAATGTGTAACTGACAGTGTAACAGGCAATGTGTAACAGACAGTGTAACAGGCAATGTGTAACTGACAGTGTAACAGGCAATGTGTAACTGACAGTGTAACAGGCAATGTGTAAAGGACAATGTAACAGGCAATGTGTAACTGACAGTGTAACAGGCAATGTGTAACTGACAGTGTAACAGTCAATGTGTAATGGACAATGTAACAGGCAATGTGTAATGGATAATGTAACAGGCAATGTGTAATGGATAATGTAACAGGCAATGTGTAAAGGACAATGTAACAGGCAATGTGTAACTGACAGTGTAACAGGCAATGTGTAACTGACAGTGTAACAGTCAATGTGTAATGGACAATGTAACAGGCAATGTGTAATGGATAATGTAACAGGCAATGTGTAATGGATAATGTAACAGGCAATGTGTAAAGGACAATGTAACAGGCAATGTGTAACTGACAGTGTAATAGGCAATGTGTAACATACAGTGTAACAGGCAATGTGTAAAGGACAATGTAACAGGCAATGTGTAACTGACAGTGTAACAGGCAATGTGTAAAGGACAATGTAACAGGCAATGTGTAACTGACAGTGTAACAGGCAATGTGTAAAGGACAATGTAACAGGCAATGTGTAACTGACAGTGTAACAGGCAATGTGTAAAGGACAATGTAACAGGCAATGTGTAACTGACAGTGTAACAGGCAATGTGTAACTGACAGTGTAACAGGCAATGTGTAAAGGACAATGTAACAGGCAATGTGTAACTGACAGTGTAACAGGCAATGTGTAACAGACAGTGTAACAGGCAATGTGTAAAGGACAATGTAACAGGCAATGTGTAACTGACAGTGTAACAGGCAATGTGTAACAGACAGTGTAACAGTCAATGTGTAACTGACAGTGTAACAGGCAATGTGTAACTGACAGTGTAACAGGCAATGTGTAACATACAGTGTAACAGGCAATGTGTAATGGACAATGTAACAGGCAATGTGTAACTGACAGTGTAACAGGCAATGTGTAACTGACAGTGTAACAGGCAATGTGTAACATACAGTGTAACAGGCAATGTGTAACAGACAATGTAACAGGCAATGTGTAACTGACAGTGTAACAGGCAATGTGTAACATACAGTGTAACAGGCAATGTGTAATGGACAATGTAACAGGCAATGTGTAACTGACAGTGTAACAGGCAATGTGTAACATACAGTGTAACAGGCAATGTGTAACTGACAGTGTAACAGGCAATGTGTAAAGGACAATGTAACAGGCAATGTGTAACTGACAGTGTAACAGGCAATGTGTAACATACAGTGTAACAGGCAATGTGTAACTGACAGTGTAACAGGCAATGTGTAACTGACAGTGTAACAGGCAATGTGTAACTGACAGTGTAACAGGCAATGTGTAAAGGACAATGTAACAGGCAATGTGTAACTGACAGTGTAACAGGCAATGTGTAACATACAGTGTAACAGGCAATGTGTAACTGACAGTGTAACAGGCAATGTGTAAAGGACAATGTAACAGGCAATGTGTAACTGACAGTGTAACAGGCAATGTGTAATGGACAGTGTAACAGGCAATGTGTAAAGGACAATGTAACAGGCAATGTGTAACAGACAATGTAACAGGCAATGTGTAACTGACAGTGTAACAGGCAATGTGTAATGGACAGTGTAACAGGCAATGTGTAACTGACAGTGTAACAGGCAATGTGTAACTGACAGTGTAACAGGCAATGTGTAAAGGACAATGTAACAGGCAATGTGTAACAGACAATGTAACAGGCAATGTGTAACTGACAGTGTAACAGGCAATGTGTAACTGACAGTGTAACAGGCAATGTGTAACATACAGTGTAACAGGCAATGTGTAACTGACAGTGTAACAGGCAATGTGTAACAGACAGTGTAACAGGCAATGTGTAACTGACAGTGTAACAGGCAATGTGTAACTGACAGTGTAACAGGCAATGTGTAACATACAGTGTAACAGGCAATGTGTAACTGACAGTGTAACAGGCAATGTGTAAAGGACAATGTAACAGGCAATGTGTAACAGACAGTGTAACAGGCAATGTGTAACTGACAGTGTAACAGGCAATGTGTAAAGGACAATGTAACAGGCAATGTGTAACGGACAGTGTAACAGTCAATGTGTAATGGACAATGTAATAGGCAATGTGTAATGGACAATGCATAATAGCCATTATCCTATGATGTCAAAAGACGTAATATATATTCTCGAAACAATGAGAATGAGAATCATGATCTGGTTAAATGATATTACTATAATTATTTAATGATATATTATCTTCACCTTAATTAAAGGCTTACACTAAAGACTTTCACAATTAATTATCTTGTTCCTAGTAGTATTTTATTATTTAAATAATTAATATATAACCTGGATACATGTAGCCTATCCACTATAGAAATATTTTCTTCCGGAAACCACGGAGAATGCATTGCTCAGGCTTAACCTCGGCGTGACCTCAGACAGTTCCAGTCTTTATTTGATTTGATGAGTCTCGGTAGTTGACAGGTTGTAGTCGGAATGACGTATTGTAATCTGGAATGAGATAGAACTTTTAACCAATAATACCAGATTGGTGTATAAAAAGCAGTAGAGACTGTTGAGAATCTATAATATAGATAGACAGAAAGTGTAGTACCATTATTATAGATGGGTGAATATTGGGCCATTTCGTGTGTGACATAACAGTACAATATACTACAAACACTCTAGGCGGGATGTTAGTTTCAATACAATATTATTTATTAACACACAATTTGCCCACACAAGATGTGAGTATAACGTATATAATATAATATGTATGATTTAATATATCCAGTTCATAATTTGAATTAGGTTTGTTTAGAGTATGAGTGTTGATTTTATAAATAACCATAATTAATTGATAGTATGTCATATTCAGCCCATCTGATGCATGGATATATAGGAATACTATACTATGCACCATATTAAGAAGAATAAGAAGATCTATTATATTTAATATTCATCTAATGCAAAAATGAATAACACCGTTTCACTTCGATTATTCATATACACAGTGATTTAATAATTTCTATATCAAATCAAATATACATTATAAATGTATTTATTTATATGTTATACCTATATATATATATATATATATATATATATATATATATATATATATATATATATATATATATATATATATATTAAAACATATTTTTAAATTTTAAACATAATAAGTATAGGTTTTTTAATATTCGTACCATTTCGAAAATATAGGAATCATTTAATGAACGTCATTCATATATCTTACAAGAGTATCTATTAACGAGATTTATACGTGATATTAATGAATTCCTTAATTCCAGGAATATAATTCTGAAAATGTACAAAATTCATTTATTCGTACATAAATAGATAAACATACATAAATAAATTTCCAAAGTAAATAAAAAATATTTGTATGGCTTTATTAATATAAATGTATTTCATTAATTTATATAATCATCGTTAAGTTATCTTTATAAAAATTTAAAAAGTCTTATAATACAATAAAAAGCTAATATTGTCAAATTACAAATATCTAATTTAATATGAATTACAATTTTAATATGAATACACTTATTTATTTTGATAACGAATATCTATATATAACAAACATAATGATATATTGTTCTGGTATGGTTTACACAATAAAAACAATTATACAGGTGGATAAATGAATAAATCAACTATACTATCTTATTATTTAGAGTTTCTACGTTGTATTTAATAAATATACTAATTTAATTATAAAAGTATGACTAATATATTCTGCTTAACGTAGCTATTCATTATTAATTATTAATGGCGTACAACTTTACATTCCTATATGAATGAAAGGTTGTTATTATAAAAATGTATTTGATAAATTTATCGTCGGTTTATAAAGTCATATAATAAAGTTTTCTTCTTGAGATATATGCTACACAAGTTTGCGTATACATAATAATTATAAAGGAAATATATTTAATACGGTCTTACATACTACTGAGTGCAATACTGCTCATAAGTGTAATGATATCATCATATCTATTCTTGCCTTACTGCTTCGTAATACAACCAGACATATAAATACATATTTGGAAGCATGTATACTTGCGTACTCCTATTTTAGATGCAACCTGGCAGGTTGGAAGTTAGTCGATATTAATAGAGATCCTTGTATATGCCAAGTGTATTAGGTGCTTTGAATTATTAGACGGAAGAAGGTGGCATTAGTTATATCATATAACGTATCATATGTCATATGAAATCCTACCAATCATTTGCTTGCAACTATTATTACTATAGTTATTTTCTATTCTATTGAAGATATAACAATGTAATTAAATAATATGTATTCGTAGAAATATAAATTAATTTAGATTATTAAGATTATTAATAAGATGATGATTAATAAATAGTTTGATATCATAATTTAGAAGTAATATTCAAGGGTTATTATAATTGATATGATATACAAATATATATATTAAAATGTTATCGTATAGTATTATATAATATACTATATAGGTTATACATTTATAATTTTAGCGTTATTATTATAAATTACAATTATATAAATTTTATTACCAATATATAAATAAATTTTGGTAGCTGTTTATATATATATATATATATATATATATATATATATATAGTATATGTGTACGCATACATATGGTATGATTAATTATGATAGTATGTAATCGATAGTATACACATAAACTACTCATTTTATAATTTTTACTAACATAGGACGTGAAATATAGAATTCATTAAAAGAAATAAAATATAGAATACATTAAAAGAAATAAAATATCATAACAATATCAATAAAGGTATATCAGCATTTACTAATCTAATATTTAACAACTCCCTTCCTCTAGATTTAACTTTGTGATTATTCACTAATTTCATTTACTAATCTAATATTTAACAACTCCCTTCCTCTAGATTTAACTTTGTGATTATTCACTAATTTCATTTACTAATCTAATATTTAACAACTCCCTTCCTCTAGATTTAACTTGGTGATTATTCACTAATTTCATTTACTAATCTAATATTTAACAACTCCCTTCCTCTAGATTTAACTTTGTGATTATTCACTAATTTCATTTACTAATCTAATATTTAACAACTCCCTTCCTCTAGATTTAACTTGGTGATTATTCACTAATTTCATTTACTAATCTAATATTTAACAACTCCCTTCCTCTAGATTTAACTTTGTGATTATTCACTAATTTCATTTACTAATCTAATATTTAACAACTCCCTTCCTCTAGATTTAACTTTGTGATTATTCACTAATTTCATTTACTAATCTAATATTTAACAACTCCCTTCCTATAGATTTAACTTTGTGATTATTCACTAATTTCATTTACTAATCTAATATTTAACAACTCCCTTCCTCTAGATTTAACTTTGTGATTATTCACTAATTTCATTTACTAATCTAATATTTAACAACTCCGATTGCGTCCAGTATGGAAAATAGAAACATATTGATTTGTTATTGATTATTTGTATTGTTCGAACTACTGTTTGTGGTTATCGTATTATCTCGATATGTGAGGTTTGCGTACTGTAGTATAAATAGATTAGATCCATCATATATTAAAGCATATTATAATCCTTCAGTTGATCATTATGCATTTCTTCTATAAGAGCATTAAGGAATCTAGTATTAGATCGTACTTTTAGTTGTGAATCTTAGTGTGTATACTTTGGCACATGTTTCTAAAAAGAAGTCCTTAATTAATTCCAATTATAGTATTATATTTAAATTTCTGATCTTATAAGATATGTTAAAATGTATAGAAGTCATTATTTTACATGGTAGATCCAATACGATTAAAATTAATATAATTATATGATATTTGGGTAATGTCATCTTTGGTTTTGTATTATTATTTTTAAGAGTGACACAGAGTGATACAAATAACAATTATTTTTTTTGTCACACCATATATGTACATTGTACATTGTACACTATAATGGAAAATAAATGAAAATAAATATAAATACGTTGAAATAGATTGATTTTAGATTTATGTTTATAATTATTTAAATATAACAGTAATACGTATAATTACAAAAATAAGTATATATACTTTAATATAGTTAAATATGTATGATATAATATAATATATTTTATAATTATAATTATATTCGTTGATCTTACTAATATAGTATTAACTTTCTATAACATGTATTATAAGATTTTTTTCAATTTTATATATATATATATTATAAAAAATTTGTGATTGATAGATATTAATGTTTACTATACATTGTACAATACACATTGTACTCTGAAAAATGTACTATTGCAAATCCTAGAATAATAATAGTGTACAGAAGTATTCCCATCACCAAAATGTGTTTATCAATTCATTGATATTATAAGTTGACTTGTTGACCAGTGATTGATGATATTGGCCAATCATTGATCAATGATAAGCCGCAAATAAGGTAATCAGATGTGTCCTCGGGAATTGGTTGATGATATCGATAGTTATTTTCATTTTAATAACTCACGCTAAAATAGACAGCATAAGACGTTCACTGTACGATATACATTGCAGGGTGTATAATATTGTAGAGAAGTGTGCTAAAATATGCTACATAGAGTGTATGATGTATACGGAACATTGTACACCGTACATTGTACGATGTGCGGTGTGCAATGTACACTGTATACCGTACATTGTACAATGTACAATGTAAAGTGTACGGCGTACAACTTATAGTGTATTGTTACATAACATACGCCATACACCCGATTTCGTATATTATAATTCCATATATAGTTAAACACAACACACATTGCACATTATAAATTGCTTTCTAGTACACGTGCCAGCGAACTCGTTAAAACAGTAGAACTTATTATATATTATTATGATGTCCACGATGGAATGCATGTAATTAATTGAGTCACGGTTGTTAGGAAATATAAACAATATTGAAGTTCATAGCAATAAATTGTATTCATCTTTCTTACTTAGTAGTAATTTAAAAAAACATTTAAAAACATAGTGAATTAATAGAAATTGTAATATAAGTTACTTTAAACGTTTATAATGCCAGTGTCGGTTTA
>OZ038316.1:28184787-28278116 GCA_964035775.1 Osedax frankpressi
GATGAACAGCTATATTAAAGATGAACAGGATGAACAGCTATATTAAAGATGAACAGGATGAACAGCTATATTAAAGATGAACAGGATGAACAGCTATATTAAGGATGAACAGGATGAACAGGATGAACAGCTATATTAAAGTGAACAGGATGAACAGCTATATTAAAGATGAACAGGATGAACAGCTATATTAAGGATGAACAGGATGAACAGCTATATTAAAGATGAACAGGATGAACAGCTATATTAAAGATGAACAGGATGAACAGCTATATTAAAGATGAACAGGATGAACAGCTATATTAAAGATGAACAGGATGAACAGCTATATTAAAGATGAACAGGATGAACAGCTATATTAAAGATGAACAGGATGAACAGCTATATTAAAGATGAACAGGATGAACAGCTATATTAAAGATGAACAGGATGAACAGCTATATTAAAGATGAACAGGATGAACAGCTATATTAAAGATGAACAGGATGAACAGCTATATTAAAGATGAACAGGATGAACAGCTATATTAAAGATGAACAGGATGAACAGGATGAAAGCTATATTAAAGATGAACAGGATGAACAGCTATATTAAAGATGAACAGGATGAACAGCTATATTAAAGATGAACAGGATGAACAGCTATATTAAAGATGAACAGGATGAACAGCTATATTAAAGATGAACAGGATGAACAGCTATATTAAAGATGAACAGGATGAACAGCTATATTAAAGATGAACAGGATGAACAGGATGAACAGCTATATTAAAGATGAACAGGATGAACAGCTATATTAAAGATGAACAGGATGAACAGCTATATTAAAGATGAACAGGATGAACAGCTATATTAAAGATGAACAGGATGAACAGGATGAACAGCTATATTAAAGATGAACAGGATGAACAGGATGAACAGCTATATTAAAGATGAACAGGATGAACAGCTATATTAAAGATGAACAGGATGAACTAGCTATATTAAAGATGAACAGGATGAACAGCTATATTAAAGATGAACAGGATGAACAGCTATATTAAAGATGAACAGGATGAACAGCTATATTAAAGATGAACAGGATGAACAGCTATATTAAAGATGAACAGGATGAACAGCTATATTAAAGATGAACAGGATGAACAGCTATATTAAAGATGAACAGGATGAACAGCTATATTAAAGATGAACAGGATGAACAGCTATATTAAAGATGAACAGGATGAACAGCTATATTAAAGATGAACAGGATGAACAGCTATATTAAAGATGAACAGGATGAACAGCTAAATTAAAGATGAACAGGATGAACAGCTATATTAAAGATGAACAGGATGAACAGGATGAACAGCTATATTAAAGATGAACAGGATGAACAGCTATATTAAAGATGAACAGGATGAACAGGATGAACAGCTATATTAAAGATGAACAGGATGAACAGGATGAACAGCTATATTAAAGATGAACAGGATGAACAGCTATATTAAAGATGAACAGGATGAACAGCTATATTAAAGATGAACAGGATGAACAGCTATATTAAAGATGAACTGGATGAACAGCTATATTAAAGATGAACAGGATGAACAGGATGAACAGCTATATTAAAGATGAACAGGATGAACAGGATGAACAGCTATATTAAAGATGAACAGGATGAACAGGATGAACAGCTATATTAAAGATGAACAGGATGAACAGCTATATTAAAGATGAACTGGATGAACAGCTATATTAAAGATGAACAGGATGAACAGCTATATTAAAGATGAACAGGATGAACAGCTATATTAAAGATGAACAGGATGAACAGCTATATTAAAGATGAACAGGATGAACAGGATGAATAGCTATATTAAAGATGAACAGGATGAACAGGATGAACAGCTATATTAAAGATGAACAGGATGAACAGCTATATTAAAGATGAACAGGATGAACAGCTATATTAAAGATGAACAGGATGAACAGCTATATTAAAGATGAACAGGATGAACAGCTATATTAAAGATGAACAGGATGAACAGCTATATTAAAGATGAACAGGATGAACAGCTATATTAAAGATGAACAGGATGAACAGCTATATTAAAGATGAACAGGATGAACAGCTATATTAAAGATGAACAGGATGAACAGCTATATTAAAGATGAACAGGATGAACAGCTATATTAAAGATGAACAGGATGAACAGCTATATTAAAGATGAACAGGATGAACAGCTATATTAAAGATGAACAGGATGAACAGCTATATTAAAGATGAACAGGATGAACAGCTATATTAAAGATGAACAGGATGAACAGCTATATTAAAGATGAACAGGATGAACAGCTATATTAAAGATGAACAGGATGAACAGCTATATTAAAGATGAACAGGATGAACAGCTATATTAAAGATGAACTGGATGAACAGCTATATTAAAGATGAACAGGATGAACAGCTATATTAAAGATGAACAGGATGAACAGCTATATTAAAGATGAACAGGATGAACAGCTATATTAAAGATGAACAGGATGAACAGCTATATTAAAGATGAACAGGATGAGCAGCTAAATTAAAGATGAACAGGATGAACAGCTATATTAAGGATGAACAGGATGAACAGGATGAACAGCTATATTAAAGATGAACTGGATGAACAGCTATATTAAGGATGAATAGGATGAACAGCTATATTAAAGATGAACAGGATGAACAGCTATATTAAAGATGAACTGGATGAACAGCTATATTAAGGATGAATAGGATGAACAGCTATATTAAAGATGAACAGGATGAACAGCTATATTAAAGATGAACAGGATGAACAGCTATATTAAAGATGAACAGGATGAACAGGATGAACAGCTATATTAAAGATGAACAGGATGAACAGGATGAACAGCTATATTAAAGATGAACAGGATGAACAGCTATATTAAAGATGAACAGGATGAACAGGATGAACAGCTATATTAAAGATGAACAGGATGAACAGCTATATTAAAGATGAACAGGATGAACAGCTATATTAAAGATGAACTGGATGAACAGCTATATTAAGGATGAATAGGATGAACAGCTATATTAAAGATGAACAGGATGAACAGGATGAACAGCTATATTAAAGATGAACAGGATGAACAGCTATATTAAAGTTGAACAGGATGAACTGGAGAACAGCTATATTAAAGATGAACAGGATGAACAGCTATATTAAGGATGAACAGGATGAACAGGATGAACAGCTATATTAAAGATGAACAGGATGAACAGCTATATTAAGGATGAACAGGATGAACTGGAGAACAGCTATATTAAAGATGAACAGGATGAACAGCTATATTAAAGATGAACAGGATGAACAGCTATATTAAAGATGAACAGGATGAACAGCTATATTAAAGATGAACTGGATGAACAGCTATATTAAAGATGAACTGGATGAACAGCTATATTAAAGATGAACAGGATGAACAGCTATATTAAAGATGAACAGGATGAACAGCTATATTAAAGATGAACTGGATGAACAGCTATATTAAAGATGAACAGGATGAACAGCTATATTAAAGATGAACAGGATGAACAGGATGAACAGCTATATTAAAGATGAACAGGATGAACAGCTATATTAAAGATGAACAGGATGAATAGCTATATTAAAGATGAACAGGATGAACAGGATGAACAGCTATATTAAAGATGAACAGGATGAACAGCTATATTAAAGATGAACTGGATGAACAGCTATATTAAAGATGAACAGGATGAACAGCTATATTAAAGATGAACAGGATGAACAGCTATATTAAAGATGAACAGGATGAACAGCTATATTAAAGATGAACAGGATGAACAGCTATATTAAAGATGAACAGGATGAACAGCTATATTAAAGATGAACAGGATGAACAGCTATATTAAAGATGAACAGGATGAACAGCTATATTAAAGATGAACAGGATGAACAGCTATATTAAAGATGAACAGGATGAACAGCTATATTAAAGATGAACAGGATGAACAGCTATATTAAAGATGAACAGGATGAACAGCTATATTAAAGATGAACAGGATGAACAGCTATATTAAAGATGAACAGGATGAACAGCTATATTAAAGATGAACAGGATGAACAGCTATATTAAAGATGAACAGGATGAACAGCTATATTAAAGATGAACAGGATGAACAGCTATATTAAAGATGAACAGGATGAACAGCTATATTAAAGATGAACAGGATGAACAGCTATATTAAAGATGAACTGGATGAACAGCTATATTAAAGATGAACAGGATGAACAGCTATATTAAGGATGAACAGGATGAACAGCTATATTAAAGATGAACAGGATGAACAGCTATATTAAAGATGAACAGGATGAACAGCTATATTAAAGATGAACAGGATGAACAGCTATATTAAAGATGAACAGGATGAACAGCTATATTAAAGATGAACAGGATGAACAGCTATATTAAAGATGAACTGGATGAACAGCTATATTAAAGATGAACAGGATGAACAGCTATATTAAAGATGAACAGGATGAACAGCTATATTAAAGATGAACAGGATGAACAGCTATATTAAAGATGAACTGGATGAACAGCTATATTAAAGATGAACAGGATGAACAGCTATATTAAAGATGAACAGGATGAACAGCTATATTAAAGATGAACTGGATGAACAGCTATATTAAGGATGAATAGGATGAACAGCTATATTAAAGATGAACAGGATGAACAGCTATATTAAAGATGAACTGGATGAACAGCTATATTAAGGATGAATAGGATGAACAGCTATATTAAAGATGAACAGGATGAACAGCTATATTAAAGATGAACAGGATGAACAGCTATATTAAAGATGAACAGGATGAACAGCTATATTAAAGATGAACAGGATGAACAGGATGAACAGCTATATTAAAGATGAACAGGATGAACAGCTATATTAAGGATGAACAGGATGAACAGCTATATTAAAGATGAACTGGATGAACAGCTATATTAAGGATGAATAGGATGAACAGCTATATTAAAGATGAACAGGATGAACAGGATGAACAGCTATATTAAAGATGAACAGGATGAACAGCTATATTAAAGTTGAACAGGATGAACTGGAGAACAGCTATATTAAAGATGAACAGGATGAACAGCTATATTAAAGATGAACAGGATGAACAGCTATATTAAAGATGAACAGGATGAACAGCTATATTAAAGATGAACAGGATGAACAGCTATATTAAAGATGAACAGGATGAACAGGATGAACAGCTATATTAAAGATGAACTGGATGAACAGCTATATTAAAGATGAACAGGATGAACAGCTATATTAAAGATGAACTGGATGAACAGCTATATTAAGGATGAATAGGATGAACAGCTATATTAAAGATGAACAGGATGAACAGGATGAACAGCTATATTAAAGATGAACAGGATGAACAGCTATATTAAGGATGAACAGGATGAACAGCTATATTAAAGATGAACTGGATGAACAGCTATATTAAGGATGAACAGGATGAACAGCTATATTAAAGATGAACAGGATGAACAGGATGAACAGCTATATTAAAGATGAACAGGATGAACAGCTATATTAAGGATGAACAGGATGAACAGCTATATTAAAGATGAACTGGATGAACAGCTATATTAAGGATGAACAGGATGAACAGGATGAACAGCTATATTAAAGATGAACAGGATGAACAGCTATATTAAAGATGAACAGGATGAACAGCTATATTAAAGATGAACAGGATGAACAGGATGAACAGCTATATTAAAGATGAACAGGATGAACAGCTATATTAAGGATGAACAGGATGAACAGCTATATTAAAGATGAACAGGATGAACAGCTATATTAAAGATGAACAGGATGAACAGGATGAACAGCTATATTAAAGATGAACAGGATGAACAGCTATATTAAAGTTGAACAGGATGAACTGGATGAACAGCTATATTAAAGATGAACAGGATGAACAGCTATATTAAAGATGAACTGGATGAACAGCTATATTAAAGATGAACAGGATGAACAGCTATATTAAAGATGAACAGGATGAACAGCTATATTAAAGATGAACTGGATGAACAGCTATATTAAGGATGAACAGGATGAACAGCTATATTAAAGATGAACAGGATGAACAGCTATATTAAAGATGAACAGGATGAACAGGATGAACAGCTATATTAAAGATGAACTGGATGAACAGCTATATTAAAGATGAACAGGATGAACAGCTATATTAAAGATGAACAGGATGAACAGCTATATTAAAGATGAACAGAATGAACAGCTATATTAAAGATGAACAGGATGAACAGCTATATTAAAGATGAACTGGATGAACAGCTATATTAAAGATGAACAGGATGAACAGCTATATTAAAGATGAACAGGATGAACAGGATGAACAGCTATATTAAAGATGAACTGGATGAACAGCTATATTAAGGATGAATAGGATGAACAGCTATATTAAAGATGAACAGGATGAACAGGATGAACAGCTATATTAAAGTTGAACAGGATGAACTGGAGAACAGCTATATTAAAGATGAACAGGATGAACAGCTATATTAAAGATGAACTGGATGAACAGCTATATTAAAGATGAACAGGATGAACAGCTATATTAAAGATGAACAGGATGAACAGCTATATTAAAGATGAACAGGATGAACAGCTATATTAAAGATGAACAGGATGAACAGCTATATTAAAGATGAACAGGATGAACAGCTATATTAAAGATGAACAGGATGAACAGCTATATTAAAGATGAACTGGATGAACAGCTATATTAAAGATGAACAGGATGAACAGCTATATTAAAGATGAACAGGATGAACAGGATGAACAGCTATATTAAAGATGAACTGGATGAACAGCTATATTAAGGATGAATAGGATGAACAGCTATATTAAAGATGAACAGGATGAACAGGATGAACAGCTATATTAAAGCTGAACAGGATGAACAGCTATATTAAAGTTGAACAGGATGAACTGGAGAACAGCTATATTAAAGATGAACAGGATGAACAGCTATATTAAAGATGAACTGGATGAACAGCTATATTAAAGATGAACAGGATGAACAGCTATATTAAAGATGAACAGGATGAACAGCTATATTAAAGATGAACAGGATGAACAGCTATATTAAAGATGAACAGGATGAACAGCTATATTAAAGATGAACTGGATGAATAGCTATATTAAAGATGAACAGGATGAACAGCTATATTAAAGATGAACAGGATGAACAGCTATATTAAAGATGAACAGGATGAACAGCTATATTAAAGATGAACAGGATGAACAGCTATATTAAAGATGAACAGGATGAACAGCTATATTAAAGATGAACAGGATGAACAGCTATATTAAAGATGAACAGGATGAACAGGATGAACAGCTATATTAAAGATGAACAGGATGAACAGCTATATTAAAGATGAACAGGATGAACAGGATGAACAGCTATATTAAAGATGAACAGGATGAACAGCTATATTAAAGATGAACAGGATGAACAGCTATATTAAAGATGAACAGGATGAACAGCTATATTAAAGATGAACAGGATGAACAGCTATATTAAAGATGAACTGGATGAACAGCTATATTAAAGATGAACTGGATGAACAGCTATATTAAAGATGAACAGGATGAACAGCTATATTAAAGATGAACAGGATGAACAGGATGAACAGCTATATTAAAGATGAACAGGATGAACAGCTATATTAAAGATGAACAGGATGAACAGCTATATTAAGGATGAACAGGATGAACAACTATATTAAAGATGAACAGGATGAACAGCTATATTAAAGATGAACAGGATGAACAGCTATATTAAAGATGAACAGGATGAACAGCTATATTAAAGATGAACAGGATGAACAGCTATATTAAAGATGAACTGGATGAACAGCTATATTAAAGATGAACAGGATGAACAGCTATATTAAAGATGAACAGGATGAACAGCTATATTAAAGATGAACAGGATGAACAGCTATATTAAAGATGAACAGGATGAACAGCTATATTAAAGATGAACAGGATGAACAGCTATATTAAAGATGAACAGGATGAACAGCTATATTAAAGATGAACAGGATGAACAGCTATATTAAAGATGAACAGGATGAACAGCTATATTAAAGATGAACAGGATGAACAGCTATATTAAAGATGAACAGGATGAACAGCTATATTAAAGATGAACAGGATGAACAGCTATATTAAAGATGAACAGGATGAACAGCTATATTAAAGATGAACTGGATGAACAGCTATATTAAAGATGAACAGGATGAACAGCTATATTAAAGATGAACTGGATGAACAGCTATATTAAAGATGAACAGGATGAACAGCTATATTAAAGATAAACAGTATGAACTTCTATAATAAAGATGAACAGGATGAACAGCTATATTAAAGATGAACAGGATGAACAGCTATAATAAAGATGAACAGGATGAACAGCTATATTAAAGATGAACAGGATGAACAGCTATATTAAAGATGAACAGGATGAACAGCTATATTAAAGATGAACAGGATGAACAGCTATATTAAAGATGAACAGGATGAACAGCTATATTAAAGATGAACAGGATGAACAGCTATATTAAAGATGAACAGGATGAACAGGATAAACAGCTATATTAAAGATGAACAGGATGAACAGCTATATTAAAGATGAACAGGATGAACAGCTATATTAAAGATAAACAGTATGAACTTCTATAATAAAGATGAACAGGATGAACAGCTATATTAAAGATGAACAGGATGAACAGCTATAATAAAGATGAACAGGATGAACAGCTATATTAAAGATGAACAGGATGAACAGCTATATTAAAGATGAACAGGATGAACAGCTATATTAAAGATGAACAGGATGAACAGCTATATTAAAGATGAACAGGATGAACAGCTATATTAAAGATGAACAGGATGAACAGCTATATTAAAGATGAACAGGATGAACAGCTATATTAAAGATGAACAGGATGAACAGCTATATTAAAGATGAACATGATGAACAGCTATATTAAAGATGAACAGGATGAACAGCTATATTAAAGATGAACAGGATGAACAGCTATATTAAAGATGAACTGGATGAACAGCTATATTAAGGATGAATAGGATGAACAGCTATATTAAAGATGAACAGGATGAACAGCTATATTAAAGATGAACAGGATGAACAGCTATATTAAAGATGAACAGGATGAACAGCTATATTAAGGATGAATAGGATGAACAGCTATATTAAAGATGAACAGGATGAACAGCTATATTAAAGATGAACAGGATGAACAGCTATATTAAAGATGAACAGGATGAACAGCTATATTAAAGATGAACAGGATGAACAGCTATATTAAAGATGAACTGGATGAACAGCTATATTAAAGATGAACAGGATGAACAGGATGAACAGCTATATTAAAGATGAACAGGATGAACAGCTATATTAAGGATGAACAGGATGAACAGCTATATTAAAGATGAACTGGATGAACAGCTATATTAAAGATGAACAGGATGAACAGCTATATTAAAGATGAATAGGATGAACAGCTATATTAAAGATGAACAGGATGAACAGGATGAACAGCTATATTAAAGATGAACAGGATGAACAGCTATATTAAAGTTGAACAGGATGAACTGGATGAACAGCTATATTAAAGATGAACAGGATGAACAGCTATATTAAAGATGAACTGGATGAACAGCTATATTAAAGATGAACAGGATGAACAGCTATATTAAAGATGAACAGGATGAACAGCTATATTAAAGATGAACAGGATGAACAGCTATATTAAAGATGAACAGGATGAACAGCTATATTAAAGATGAACAGGATGAACAGCTATATTAAAGATGAACAGGATGAACAGCTATATTAAAGATGAACTGGATGAACAGCTATATTAAGGATGAATAGGATGAACAGCTATATTAAAGATGAACAGGATGAACAGCTATATTAAAGATGAACAGGATGAACAGCTATATTAAAGATGAACAGGATGAACAGCTATATTAAAGATGAACAGGATGAACAGCTATATTAAAGATGAACTGGATGAACAGCTATATTAAAGATGAACAGGATGAACAGCTATATTAAAGATGAACAGGATGAACAGGATGAACAGCTATATTAAAGATGAACAGGATGAACAGCTATATTAAAGATGAACTGGATGAACAGCTATATTAAGGATGAATAGGATGAACAGCTATATTAAAGATGAACTGGATGAACAGCTATATTAAAGATGAACAGGATGAACAGCTATATTAAAGATGAACTGGATGAACAGCTATATTAAAGATGAACAGGATGAACAGCTATATTAAAGATGAACATGATGAACAGCTATATTAAAGATGAACAGGATGAACAGGATGAACAGCTATATTAAAGATGAACTGGATGAACAGCTATATTAAAGATGAACAGGATGAACAGCTATATTAAAGATGAACTGGATGAACAGCTATATTAAGGATGAATAGGATGAACAGCTATATTAAAGATGAACAGGATGAACAGCTATATTAAAGATGAACAGGATGAACAGCTATATTAAAGATGAACAGGATGAACAGCTATATTAAAGATGAACAGGATGAACAGCTATATTAAAGATGAACAGGATGAACAGCTATATTAAAGATGAACAGGATGAACAGCTATATTAAAGATGAACAGGATGAACAGCTATATTAAGGATGAACAGGATGAACAGCTATATTAAGGATGAATAGGATGAACAGCTATATTAAGGATGAATAGGATGAATAGCTATATTAAAGATGAACAGGATGAACGGATGAACAGCTATATTAAAGATGAACTGGATGAACAGCTATATTAAAGATGAACAGGATGAACAGCTATATTAAAGATGAACAGGATGAACAGGATGAACAGCTATATTAAAGATGAACAGGATGAACATCTATATTAAAGATGAACAGGATGAACAGCTATATTAAAGATGAACTGGATGAACAGCTATATTAAAGATGAACAGGATGAACAGCTATATTAAAGATGAACAGGATGAACAGCTATATTAAAGATGAACTGGATGAACAGCTATATTAAAGATGAACTGGATGAACAGCTATATTAAAGATGAACTGGATGAACAGCTATATTAAAGATGAACAGGATGAACAGCTATATTAAAGATGAACAGGATGAACAGCTATATTAAAGATGAACAGGATGAACAGCTATATTAAAGATGAACAGGATGAACAGCTATATTAAAGATGAACAGGATGAACAGCTATATTAAAGATGAACAGGATGAACAGCTATATTAAAGATGAACAGGATGAACAGCTATATTAAAGATGAACAGGATGAACAGCTATATTAAAGATGAACAGGATGAACAGCTATATTAAAGATGAACAGGATGAACAGCTATATTAAGGATGAACAGGATGAACAGGATGAACAGCTATATTAAAGATGAACAGGATGAACAGCTATATTAAAGATGAACAGGATGAACAGCTATATTAAAGATGAACAGGATGAACAGCTATATTAAGGATGAACAGGATGAACAGGATGAACAGCTATATTAAAGATGAACAGGATGAACAGCTATATTAAAGATGAACAGGATGAACAGCTATATTAAGGATGAACAGGATGAACAGCTATATTAAAGATGAACAGGATGAACAGCTATATTAAGGATGAACAGGATGAACAGCTATATTAAAGATGAACAGGATGAACAGCTATATTAAAGATGAACAGGATGAACAGCTATATTAAAGATGAACAGGATGAACAGCTATATTAAAGATGAACAGGATGAACAGCTATATTAAAGATGAACAGGATGAACAGCTATATTAAAGATGAACAGGATGAACAGCTATATTAAAGATGAACAGGATGAACAGCTATATTAAAAATGAACAGGATGAACAGCTATATTAAAGATGAACAGGATGAACAGCTATATTAAAGATGAACAGGATGAACAGCTATATTAAAGATGAACAGGATGAACAGCTATATTAAAGATGAACAGGATGAACAGCTATATTAAAGATGAACTGGATGAATAGCTATATTAAAGATGAACAGGATGAACAGCTATATTAAAGATGAACAGGATGAACAGGATGAACAGCTATATTAAGGATGAACAGGATGAACAGCTATATTAAAGATGAACAGGATGAACAGCTATATTAAGGATGAACAGGATGAACAGCTATATTAAAGATGAACAGGATGAATAGGATGAACAGCTATATTAAAGATGAACAGGATGAACAGGATGAACAGCTATATTAAAGGTGAACAGGATGAACAGCTATATTAAAGATGAACTGGATGAACAGCTATATTAAAGATGAACAGGATGAACAGCTATATTAAAGATGAACAGGATGAACAGCTATATTAAAGATGAACTGGATGAACAGCTATATTAAAGATGAACAGGATGAACAGCTATATTAAAGATGAACAGGATGAACAGGATGAATAGCTATATTAAAGATGAACAGGATGAACAGGATGAACAGCTATATTAAAGATGAACAGGATGAACAGCTATATTAAGGATGAACAGGATGAACAGCTATATTAAAGATGAACAGGATGAACAGCTATATTAAGGATGAATAGGATGAACAGCTATATTAAAGATGAACAGGATGAACAACTATATTAAAGATGAACAGGATGAACAGCTATATTAAAGATGAACAGGATGAGCAGCTATATTAAAGATAAACAGGATGAACAGCTATATTAAGGATGAACAGGATGAACAGGATGAACAGCTATATTAAAGATGAACTGGATGAACAGCTATATTAAGGATGAACAGGATGAACAGCTATATTAAAGATGAACTGGATGAACAGCTATATTAAGGATGAATAGGATGAACAGCTATATTAAAGATTAACAGGATGAACAGCTATATTAAAGATGAACAGGATGAACAGCTATATTAAAGATGAACTGGATGAACAGGATGAACAGCTATATTAAAGATGAATAGGATGAACAGCTATATTAAGGATGAACAGGATGAACAGCTATATTAAAGATGAACTGGATGAACAGCTATATTAAGGATGAATAGGATGAACAGCTATATTAAAGATGAACAGGATGAACAGGATGAACAGCTATATTAAAGATGAACAGGATGAACAGCTATATTAAAGATGAACTGGATGAACAGCTATATTAAAGATGAACAGGATGAACAGCTATATTAAAGATGAACAGGATGAACTGGATGAACAGCTATATTAAAGATGAACTGGATGAACAGCTATATTAAAGATGAACAGGATGAACAGCTATATTAAAGATGAACTGGATGAACAGGATAAACAGCTATATTAAAGATGAACAGGATGAACAGCTATATTAAAGATGAACAGGATGAACAGCTATATTAAAGATGAACAGGATGAACAGCTATATTAAAGATGAACAGGATGAACAGGATGAACAGCTATATTAAAGATGAACAGGATGAACAGGATAAACAGCTATATTAAAGATGAACAGGATGAACAGCTATATTAAAGATGAACAGGATGAACAGCTATATTAAAGATAAACAGGATGAACTTCTATAATAAAGATGAACAGGATGAACAGCTATATTAAAGATGAACAGGATGAACAGCTATAATAAAGATGAACAGGATGAACAGCTATATTAAAGATGAACAGGATGAACAGCTATATTAAAGATGAACAGGATGAACAGCTATATTAAAGATGAACAGGATGAACAGCTATATTAAGGATGAACAGGATGAACAGCTATATTAAAGATGAACAGGATGAACAGCTATATTAAAGATGAACAGGATGAACAGCTATATTAAAGATGAACAGGATGAACAGCTATATTAAAGATGAACTGGATGAACAGCTATATTAAAGATGAACAGGATGAACAGCTATATTAAAGATGAACAGGATGAACAGCTATATTAAAGATGAACAGGATGAACAGCTATATTAAAGATGAACAGGATGAACAGGATGAACAGCTATATTAAAGATGAACAGGATGAACAGGATAAACAGCTATATTAAAGATGAACAGGATGAACAGCTATATTAAAGATGAACAGGATGAATAGCTATATTAAAGATGAACAGGATGAACAGGATAAACAGCTATATTAAAGATGAACAGGATGAACAGCTATATTAAAGATGAACAGGATGAACAGCTATATTAAAGATGAACAGGATAAACAGCTATATTAAAGATGAACAGGATGAACAGCTATATTAAAGATGAACTGGATGAACAGCTATATTAAAGATGAACTGGATGAACAGCTATATTAAAGATGAACAGGATGAACAGGATGAACAGCTATATTAAAGATGAACAGGATGAACAGCTATATTAAAGATGAACAGGATGAACAGCTATATTAAAGATGAACAGGATGAACAGGATGAACAGCTATATTAAAGATGAACAGGATGAACAGCTATATTAAAGATGAACAGGATGAACAGCTATATTAAAGATGAACAGGATGAACAGCTATATTAAAGATGAACAGGATGAACAGGATGAACAGCTATATTAAAGATGAACAGGATGAACAGCTATATTAAAGATGAACAGGATGAACAGCTATATTAAAGATGAACAGGATGAACAGCTATATTAAAGATGAACAGGATGAACAGCTATATTAAAGATGAACAGGATGAGCAGCTATATTAAAGATGAACAGGATGAACAGCTATATTAAAGATGAACTGGATGAACAGCTATATTAAGGATGAATAGGATGAACAGCTATATTAAAGATGAACAGGATGAACAGCTATATTAAAGATGAACTGGATGAACAGCTATATTAAGGATGAATAGGATGAACAGCTATATTAAAGATGAACAGGATGAACAGCTATATTAAAGATGAACTGGATGAACAGGATGAACAGCTATATTAAAGATGAACAGGATGAACAGCTATATTAAGGATGAACAGGATGAACAGCTATATTAAAGATGAACTGGATGAACAGCTATATTAAGGATGAATAGGATGAACAGCTATATTAAAGATGAACAGGATGAACAGCTATATTAAAGATGAACAGGATGAACAACTATATTAAAGATGAACAGGATGAACAGCTATACTAAAGATGAACAGGATGAACAGCTATATTAAAGATGAACAGGATGAACAGCTATATTAAAGATGAACAGGATGAACAGCTATATTAAAGTTGAACAGGATGAACTGGAGAACAGCTATATTAAAGATGAACAGGATGAACAGCTATATTAAAGATGAACAGGATGAACAGCTATATTAAAGATGAACAGGATGAACAGCTATATTAAAGATGAACAGGATGAACAGCTATATTAAAGATGAACAGGATGAACAGCTATATTAAAGATGAACTGGATGAACAGCTATATTAAAGATGAACAGGATGAACAGCTATATTAAAGATGAACAGGATGAACAGGATGAACAGCTATATTAAAGATGAACAGGATGAACAGCTATATTAAAGATGAACAGGATGAACAGCTATATTAAAGATGAACTGGATGAACAGCTATATTAAAGATGAACTGGATGAACAGCTATATTAAAGATGAACAGGATGAACAGCTATATTAAAGATGAACAGGATGAACAGCTATATTAAAGATGAACTGGATGAACAGCTATATTAAAGATGAACAGGATGAACAGCTATATTAAAGATGAACAGGATGAACAGGATGAACAGCTATATTAAAGATGAACAGGATGAACAGGATGAACAGCTATATTAAAGATGAACAGGATGAACAGCTATATTAAAGATAAACAGGATGAACTTCTATAATAAAGATGAACAGGATGAACAGCTATATTAAAGATGAACAGGATGAACAGCTATAATAAAGATGAATAGGATGAACAGCTATATTAAAGATGAACAGGATGAACAGCTATATTAAAGATGAACAGGATGAACAGCTATATTAAGGATGAACAGGATGAACAGCTATATTAAAGATGAACAGGATGAACAGCTATATTAAAGATGAACAGGATGAACAGCTATATTAAAGATGAACAGGATGAACAGCTATATTAAAGATGAACAGGATGAACAGCTATATTAAAGATGAACAGGATGAACAGCTATATTAAAGATGAACAGGATGAACAGCTATATTAAAGATGAACTGGATGAACAGCTATATTAAGGATGAATAGGATGAACAGCTATATTAAAGATGAACAGGATGAACAGCTATATTAAAGATGAACTGGATGAACAGCTATATTAAGGATGAATAGGATGAACAGCTATATTAAAGATGAACAGGATGAACAGCTATATTAAAGATGAACAGGATGAACAGCTATATTAAAGATGAACAGGATGAACAGCTATATTAAAGATGAACAGGATGAACAGCTATATTAAAGATGAACAGGATGAACAGCTATATTAAAGATGAACTGGATGAACAGCTATATTAAGGATGAACAGGATGAACAGCTTTATTAAAGATGAACTGGATGAACAGCTATATTAAGGATGAATAGGATGAACAGCTATATTAAAGATGAACAGGATGAACAGGATGAACAGCTATATTAAAGATGAACAGGATGAACAGCTATATTAAAGATGAACAGGATGAACAGCTATATTAAAGATGAACTGGATGAACAGCTATATTAAAGATGAACTGGATGAACAGCTATATTAAAGATGAACAGGATGAACAGCTATATTAAAGATGAACAGGATGAACAGCTATATTAAAGATGAACAGGATGAACGCTATATTAAAGATGAACAGGATGAACAGGATGAACAGCTATATTAAAGATGAACAGGATGAACAGGATGAACAGCTATATTAAAGATGAACTGGATGAACAGCTATATTAAAGATGAACAGGATGAACGCTATATTAAAGATGAACAGGATGAACAGGATGAACAGCTATATTAAAGATGAACAGGATGAACAGCTATATTAAGGATGAACAGGATGAACAGCTATATTAAAGATGAACAGGATGAACAGGATGAACAGCTATATTAAAGATGAACAGGATGAACAGGATGAACAGCTATATTAAAGATGAACAGGATGAACAGCTATATTAAAGATGAACAGGATGAACAGCTATATTAAAGATAAACAGGATGAACTTCTATAATAAAGATGAACAGGATGAACAGCTATATTAAAGATGAACAGGATGAACAGCTATATTAAAGATGAACAGGATGAACAGCTATATTAAAGATGAACAGGATGAACAGCTATATTAAGGATGAACAGGATGAACAGCTATATTAAAGATGAACAGGATGAACAGCTATATTAAAGATGAACAGGATGAACAGCTATATTAAAGATGAACAGGATGAACAGCTATATTAAAGATGAACAGGATGAACAGCTATATTAAAGATGAACAGGATGAACAGCTATATTAAAGATGAACAGGATGAACAGCTATATTAAAGATGAACAGGATGAACAGCTATATTAAAGATGAACAGGATGAACAGCTATATTAAAGATGAACAGGATGAACAGCTATATTAAGGATGAACAGGATGAACAGGATGAACAGCTATATTAAAGATGAACAGGATGAACAGCTATATTAAGGATGAACAGGATGAACAGGATGAACAGCTATATTAAAGATGAACTGGATGAATAGCTATATTAAAGATGAACTGGATGAACAGCTATATTAAAGATGAACAGGATGAACAGCCATATTAAAGATGAACAGGATGAACAGGATGAACAGCTATATTAAAGATGAACAGGATGAACAGCTATATTAAAGATGAACAGGATGAACAGCCATATTAAAGATGAACAGGATGAACAGGATGAACAGCTATATTAAAGATGAACAGGATGAACAGCTATATTAAAGATGAACAGGATGAACAGCTATATTAAAGATGAACAGGATGAACAGCTATATTAAAGATGAACAGGATGAACAGCTATATTAAAGATGAACATGATGAACAGCTATATTAAAGATGAACAGGATGAACAGCTATATTAAAGATGAACTGGATGAACAGCTATATTAAAGATGAACAGGATGAACAGCTATATTAAAGATGAACTGGATGAACAGCTATATTAAAGATGAACTGGATGAACAGCTATATTAAAGATGAACAGGATGAACAGCTATATTAAAGATGAACAGGATGAACAGCTATATTAAAGATGAACTGGATGAACAGCTATATTAAAGATGAACAGGATGAACAGCTATATTAAAGATGAACAGGATGAACAGCTATATTAAAGATGAACTGGATGAACAGCTATATTAAAGATGAACAGGATGAACAGCTATATTAAAGATGAACAGGATGAACAGGATGAACAGCTATATTAAAGATGAACTGGATGAACAGCTATATTAAAGATGAACTGGATGAACAGCTATATTAAAGATGAACAGGATGAACAGCTATATTAAAGATGAACAGGATGAACAGCTATATTAAAGATGAACTGGATGAACAGCTATATTAAAGATGAACAGGATGAACAGCTATATTAAAGATGAACAGGATGAACAGGATAAACAGCTATATTAAAGATGAACAGGATGAACAGCTATATTAAAGATGAACAGGATGAACAGCTATATTAAAGATAAACAGGATGAACTTCTATAATAAAGATGAACAGGATGAACAGCTATATTAAAGATGAACAGGATGAACAGCTATATTAAAGATGAACAGGATGAACAGCTATATTAAAGATGAACAGGATGAACAGCTATATTAAAGATGAACAGGATGAACAGCTATATTAAGGATGAAAAGGATGAACAGGATGAACAGCTATATTAAAGATGAACTGGATGAACAGCTATATTAAGGATGAATAGGATGAACAGCTATATTGAAGATGAACAGGATGAACAGCTATATTAAAGATGAACTGGATGAACAGCTATATTAAGGATGAATAGGATGAACAGCTATATTAAAGATGAACAGGATGAACAGCTATATTAAAGATGAACAGGATGAACAGCTATATTAAAGATGAACAGGATGAACAGGATGAACAGCTATATTAAAGATGAACAGGATGAACAGGATGAACAGCTATATTAAAGATGAACAGGATGAACAGGATGAACAGCTATATTAAAGATGAACAGGATGAACAGCTATATTAAAGATGAACAGGATGAACAGCTATATTAAAGATGAACAGGATGAACAGGATGAACAGCTATATTAAAGATGAACAGGATGAACAGCTATATTAAAGATGAACAGGATGAACAGCTATATTAAAGATGAACTGGATGAACAGCTATATTAAAGATGAACAGGATGAACAGCTATATTAAAGATGAACAGGATGAACAGGATGAACAGCTATATTAAAGATGAACAGGATGAACAGGATGAACAGCTATATTAAAGATGAACAGGATGAACAGCTATATTAAAGATGAACAGGATAAACAGCTATATTAAAGATGAACAGGATGAACAGCTATATTAAAGATGAACAGGATGAACAGCTATATTAAAGATGAACAGGATGAACAGCTATATTAAAGATGAACAGGATGAACAGGATGAACAGCTATATTAAAGATGAACAGGATGAACAGGATGAACAGCTATATTAAAGATGAACAGGATGAACAGCTATATTAAAGATGAACAGGATAAACAGCTATATTAAGGATGAATAGGATGAACAGCTATATTAAAGATGAACAGGATGAACAGCTATATTAAAGATGAACAGGATGAACAGCTATATTAAAGATGAACAGGATGAACAGCTATATTAAAGATGAACAGGATGAACAGCTATATTAAAGATAAACAGGATGAACTTCTATAATAAAGATGAACAGGATGAACAGCTATATTAAAGATGAACAGGATGAACAGCTATAATAAAGATGAACAGGATGAACAGCTATATTAAAGATGAACAGGATGAACAGCTATATTAAAGATGAACAGGATGAACAGCTATATTAAAGATGAACAGGATGAACAGCTATATTAAAGATGAACAGGATGAACAGCTATATTAAGGATGAACAGGATGAACAGCTATATTAAAGATGAACAGGATGAACAGCTATATTAAAGATGAACAGGATGAACAGCTATATTAAAGATGAACAGGATGAACAGCTATATTAAAGATGAACAGGATGAACAGCTATATTAAAGATGAACTGGATGAACAGCTATATTAAAGATGAACAGGATGAACAGCTATATTAAAGATGAACAGGATGAACAGCTATATTAAGGATGAACAGGATGAACAGGATGAACAGCTATATTAAAGATGAACAGGATGAACAGCTATATTAAAGATGAACAGGATGAACAGCTATATTAAAGATGAACAGGATGAACAGCTATATTAAAGATGAACAGGATGAACAGCTATATTAAAGATGAACAGGATGAACAGCTATATTAAAGATGAACAGGATGAACAGCTATATTAAAGATGAACAGGATGAACAGGATGAACAGCTATATTAAAGATGAACAGGATGAACAGCTATATTAAAGATGAACATGATGAACAGCTATATTAAAGATGAACAGGATGAACAGCTATATTAAAGATGAACTAGATGAACAGCTATATTAAAGATGAACAGGATGAACAGCTATATTAAAGATGAACAGGATGAACAGGATGAACATCTATATTAAAGATGAACAGGATGAACAGCTATATTAAAGATGAACAGGATGAACAGCTATATTAAAGATGAACAGGATGAACAGCTATATTAAAGATGAACTGGATGAACAGCTATATTAAAGATGAACAGGATGAACAGCTATATTAAAGATGAACAGGATGAACAGGATGAACAGCTATAATAAAGATGAACAGGATGAACAGCTATATTAAAGATGAACAGGATGAACAGCTATATTAAAGATGAACAGGATGAACAGCTATATTAAAGATGAACAGGATGAACAGCTATATTAAAGATGAACAGGATGAACAGCTATATTAAGGATGAACAGGATGAACAGCTATATTAAAGATGAACAGGATGAACAGCTATATTAAAGATGAACAGGATGAACAGCTATATTAAAGATGAACAGGATGAACAGCTATATTAAAGATGAACAGGATGAACAGCTATATTAAGGATGAACAGGATGAACAGCTATATTAAAGATGAACAGGATGAACAGCTATATTAAAGATGAACAGGATGAACAGCTATATTAAGGATGAACAGGATGAACAGCTATATTAAAGATGAACAGGATGAACAGCTATATTAAAGATGAACAGGATGAACAGCTATATTAAAGATGAACAGGATGAACAGCTATATTAAAGATGAACAGGATGAACAGCTATATTAAAGATGAACAGGATGAACAGCTATATTAAGGATGAACAGGATGAACAGGATGAACAGCTATATTAAAGATGAACAGGATGAACAGCTATATTAAAGATGAACAGGATGAACAGCTATATTAAAGATGAACAGGATGAACAGCTATATTAAAGATGAACAGGATGAACAGCTATATTAAAGATGAACAGGATGAACAGCTATATTAAAGATGAACAGGATGAACAGCTATATTAAAGATGAACAGGATGAACAGCTATATTAAAGATGAACATGATGAACAGCTATATTAAAGATGAACAGGATGAACAGCTATATTAAAGATGAACTAGATGAACAGCTATATTAAAGATGAACAGGATGAACAGCTATATTAAAGATGAACAGGATGAACAGGATGAACATCTATATTAAAGATGAACAGGATGAACAGCTATATTAAAGATGAACAGGATGAACAGCTATATTAAAGATGAACTGGATGAACAGCTATATTAAAGATGAACTGGATGAACAGCTATATTAAAGATGAACAGGATGAACAGCTATATTAAAGATGAACAGGATGAACAGCTATATTAAAGATGAACAGGATGAACAGCTATATTAAAGATGAACAGGATGAACAGCTATATTAAAGATGAACAGGATGAACAGCTATATTAAGGATGAACAGGATGAACAGGATGAACAGCTATATTAAAGATGAACAGGATGAACAGCTATATTAAGGATGAACAGGATGAACAGGATGAACAGCTATATTAAAGATGAACTGGATGAATAGCTATATTAAAGATGAACTGGATGAACAGCTATATTAAAGATGAACAGGATGAACAGCCATATTAAAGATGAACAGGATGAACAGGATGAACAGCTATATTAAAGATGAACAGGATGAACAGCTATATTAAAGATGAACAGGATGAACAGCCATATTAAAGATGAACAGGATGAACAGGATGAACAGCTATATTAAAGATGAACAGGATGAACAGCTATATTAAAGATGAACAGGATGAACAGCTATATTAAAGATGAACAGGATGAACAGCTATATTAAAGATGAACAGGATGAACAGCTATATTAAAGATGAACATGATGAACAGCTATATTAAAGATGAACAGGATGAACAGCTATATTAAAGATGAACTGGATGAACAGCTATATTAAAGATGAACAGGATGAACAGCTATATTAAAGATGAACTGGATGAACAGCTATATTAAAGATGAACTGGATGAACAGCTATATTAAAGATGAACAGGATGAACAGCTATATTAAAGATGAACAGGATGAACAGCTATATTAAAGATGAACTGGATGAACAGCTATATTAAAGATGAACAGGATGAACAGCTATATTAAAGATGAACAGGATGAACAGCTATATTAAAGATGAACTGGATGAACAGCTATATTAAAGATGAACAGGATGAACAGCTATATTAAAGATGAACAGGATGAACAGGATGAACAGCTATATTAAAGATGAACTGGATGAACAGCTATATTAAAGATGAACTGGATGAACAGCTATATTAAAGATGAACAGGATGAACAGCTATATTAAAGATGAACAGGATGAACAGCTATATTAAAGATGAACTGGATGAACAGCTATATTAAAGATGAACAGGATGAACAGCTATATTAAAGATGAACAGGATGAACAGGATAAACAGCTATATTAAAGATGAACAGGATGAACAGCTATATTAAAGATGAACAGGATGAACAGCTATATTAAAGATAAACAGGATGAACTTCTATAATAAAGATGAACAGGATGAACAGCTATATTAAAGATGAACAGGATGAACAGCTATATTAAAGATGAACAGGATGAACAGCTATATTAAAGATGAACAGGATGAACAGCTATATTAAAGATGAACAGGATGAACAGCTATATTAAGGATGAAAAGGATGAACAGGATGAACAGCTATATTAAAGATGAACTGGATGAACAGCTATATTAAGGATGAATAGGATGAACAGCTATATTGAAGATGAACAGGATGAACAGCTATATTAAAGATGAACTGGATGAACAGCTATATTAAGGATGAATAGGATGAACAGCTATATTAAAGATGAACAGGATGAACAGCTATATTAAAGATGAACAGGATGAACAGCTATATTAAAGATGAACAGGATGAACAGGATGAACAGCTATATTAAAGATGAACAGGATGAACAGGATGAACAGCTATATTAAAGATGAACAGGATGAACAGCTATATTAAAGATGAACAGGATGAACAGCTATATTAAAGATGAACAGGATGAACAGCTATATTAAAGATGAACAGGATGAACAGGATGAACAGCTATATTAAAGATGAACAGGATGAACAGCTATATTAAAGATGAACAGGATGAACAGCTATATTAAAGATGAACTGGATGAACAGCTATATTAAAGATGAACAGGATGAACAGCTATATTAAAGATGAACAGGATGAACAGGATGAACAGCTATATTAAAGATGAACAGGATGAACAGGATGAACAGCTATATTAAAGATGAACAGGATGAACAGCTATATTAAAGATGAACAGGATAAACAGCTATATTAAAGATGAACAGGATGAACAGCTATATTAAAGATGAACAGGATGAACAGCTATATTAAAGATGAACAGGATGAACAGCTATATTAAAGATGAACAGGATGAACAGGATGAACAGCTATATTAAAGATGAACAGGATGAACAGGATGAACAGCTATATTAAAGATGAACAGGATGAACAGCTATATTAAAGATGAACAGGATAAACAGCTATATTAAGGATGAATAGGATGAACAGCTATATTAAAGATGAACAGGATGAACAGCTATATTAAAGATGAACAGGATGAACAGCTATATTAAAGATGAACAGGATGAACAGCTATATTAAAGATGAACAGGATGAACAGCTATATTAAAGATAAACAGGATGAACTTCTATAATAAAGATGAACAGGATGAACAGCTATATTAAAGATGAACAGGATGAACAGCTATAATAAAGATGAACAGGATGAACAGCTATATTAAAGATGAACAGGATGAACAGCTATATTAAAGATGAACAGGATGAACAGCTATATTAAAGATGAACAGGATGAACAGCTATATTAAAGATGAACAGGATGAACAGCTATATTAAGGATGAACAGGATGAACAGCTATATTAAAGATGAACAGGATGAACAGCTATATTAAAGATGAACAGGATGAACAGCTATATTAAAGATGAACAGGATGAACAGCTATATTAAAGATGAACAGGATGAACAGCTATATTAAAGATGAACTGGATGAACAGCTATATTAAAGATGAACAGGATGAACAGCTATATTAAAGATGAACAGGATGAACAGCTATATTAAGGATGAACAGGATGAACAGGATGAACAGCTATATTAAAGATGAACAGGATGAACAGCTATATTAAAGATGAACAGGATGAACAGCTATATTAAAGATGAACAGGATGAACAGCTATATTAAAGATGAACAGGATGAACAGCTATATTAAAGATGAACAGGATGAACAGCTATATTAAAGATGAACAGGATGAACAGCTATATTAAAGATGAACAGGATGAACAGGATGAACAGCTATATTAAAGATGAACAGGATGAACAGCTATATTAAAGATGAACATGATGAACAGCTATATTAAAGATGAACAGGATGAACAGCTATATTAAAGATGAACTAGATGAACAGCTATATTAAAGATGAACAGGATGAACAGCTATATTAAAGATGAACAGGATGAACAGCTATATTAAAGATGAACATGATGAACAGCTATATTAAAGATGAACAGGATGAACAGCTATATTAAAGATGAACAGGATGAACAGGATGAACATCTATATTAAAGATGAACAGGATGAACAGCTATATTAAAGATGAACAGGATGAACAGCTATATTAAAGATGAACAGGATGAACAGCTATATTAAAGATGAACTGGATGAACAGCTATATTAAAGATGAACAGGATGAACAGCTATATTAAAGATGAACAGGATGAACAGGATGAACAGCTATAATAAAGATGAACAGGATGAACAGCTATATTAAAGATGAACAGGATGAACAGCTATATTAAAGATGAACAGGATGAACAGCTATATTAAAGATGAACAGGATGAACAGCTATATTAAAGATGAACAGGATGAACAGCTATATTAAGGATGAACAGGATGAACAGCTATATTAAAGATGAACAGGATGAACAGCTATATTAAAGATGAACAGGATGAACAGCTATATTAAAGATGAACAGGATGAACAGCTATATTAAAGATGAACAGGATGAACAGCTATATTAAGGATGAACAGGATGAACAGCTATATTAAAGATGAACAGGATGAACAGCTATATTAAAGATGAACAGGATGAACAGCTATATTAAGGATGAACAGGATGAACAGCTATATTAAAGATGAACAGGATGAACAGCTATATTAAAGATGAACAGGATGAACAGCTATATTAAAGATGAACAGGATGAACAGCTATATTAAAGATGAACAGGATGAACAGCTATATTAAAGATGAACAGGATGAACAGCTATATTAAGGATGAACAGGATGAACAGGATGAACAGCTATATTAAAGATGAACAGGATGAACAGCTATATTAAAGATGAACAGGATGAACAGCTATATTAAAGATGAACAGGATGAACAGCTATATTAAAGATGAACAGGATGAACAGCTATATTAAAGATGAACAGGATGAACAGCTATATTAAAGATGAACAGGATGAACAGCTATATTAAAGATGAACAGGATGAACAGCTATATTAAAGATGAACAGGATGAACAGCTATATTAAAGATGAACATGATGAACAGCTATATTAAAGATGAACAGGATGAACAGCTATATTAAAGATGAACTAGATGAACAGCTATATTAAAGATGAACAGGATGAACAGCTATATTAAAGATGAACAGGATGAACAGGATGAACATCTATATTAAAGATGAACAGGATGAACAGCTATATTAAAGATGAACAGGATGAACAGCTATATTAAAGATGAACTGGATGAACAGCTATATTAAAGATGAACTGGATGAACAGCTATATTAAAGATGAACAGGATGAACAGCTATATTAAAGATGAACAGGATGAACAGCTATATTAAAGATGAACTGGATGAACAGCTATATTAAAGATGAACAGGATGAACAGCTATATTAAAGATGAACAGGATGAACAGGATGAACAGCTATATTAAAGATGAACAGGATGAACTTCTATAATAAAGATGAACAGGATGAACAGCTATATTAAAGATGAACAGGATGAACAGCTATATTAAGGATGAACAGGATGAACAGCTATATTAAAGATGAACAGGATGAACAGGATGAACAGCTATATTAAAGATGAACAGGATGAACTTCTATAATAAAGATGAACAGGATGAACAGCTATATTAAAGATGAACAGGATGAACAGGATAAACAGCTATATTAAAGATGAACAGGATGAACTTCTATAATAAAGATGAACAGGATGAACAGCTATATTAAAGATGAACAGGATGAACAGCTATATTAAGGATGAACAGGATGAACAGCTATATTAAAGATGAACAGGATGAACAGCTATATTAAAGATGAACAGGATGAACAGCTATATTAAAGATGAACAGGATGAACAGCTATATTAAAGATGAACAGGATGAACAGCTATATTAAAGATGAACAGGATGAACTTCTATAATAAAGATGAACAGGATGAACAGCTATATTAAAGATGAACAGGATGAACAGCTATATTAAGGATGAACAGGATGAACAGCTATATTAAAGATGAACAGGATGAACAGCTATATTAAAGATGAACAGGATGAACAGCTATATTAAAGATGAACAGGATGAACAGGATGAACAGCTATATTAAAGATGAACTGGATGAACAGCTATATTAAGGATGAATAGGATGAACAGCTATATTAAAGATGAACAGGATGAACAGCTATATTAAAGATGAACAGGATGAACAGCTATATTAAAGATGAACAGGATGAACAGCTATATTAAGGATGAACAGGATGAACAGCTATATTAAAGATGAACAGGATGAACAGCTATATTAAGGATGAACAGGATGAACAGCTATATTAAAGATGAACAGGATGAACAGCTATATTAAAGATGAACAGGATGAACAGCTATATTAAAGATGAACAGGATGAACAGCTATATTAAAGATGAACAGGATGAACAGCTATATTAAAGATGAACAGGATGAACAGCTATATTAAAGATGAACAGGATGAACTTCTATAATAAAGATGAACAGGATGAACAGCTATATTAAAGATGAACAGGATGAACAGCTATATTAAGGATGAACAGGATGAACAGCTATATTAAAGATGAACAGGATGAACAGCTATATTAAAGATGAACAGGATGAACAGCTATATTAAAGATGAACAGGATGAACAGGATGAACAGCTATATTAAGGATGAACAGGATGAACAGCTATATTAAAGATGAACAGGATGAACAGCTATATTAAAGATGAACTGGATGAACAGCTATATTAAAGATGAACAGGATGAACAGCTATATTAAGGATGAACAGGATGAACAGCTATATTAAAGATGAACAGGATGAACAGCTATATTAAAGATGAACAGGATGAACAGCTATATTAAGGATGAACAGGATGAACAGCTATATTAAAGATGAACAGGATGAACAGCTATATTAAAGATGAACAGGATGAACAGCTATATTAAAGATGAACAGGATGAACAGCTATATTAAAGATGAACAGGATGAACAGCTATATTAAAGATGAACAGGATGAACAGCTATATTAAGGATGAACAGGATGAACAGCTATATTAAAGATGAACAGGATGAACAGCTATATTAAAGATGAACAGGATGAACAGCTATATTAAGGATGAACAGGATGAACAGCTATATTAAAGATGAACAGGATGAACAGCTATATTAAAGATGAACAGGATGAACAGCTATATTAAAGATGAACAGGATGAACAGCTATATTAAAGATGAACATGATGAACAGCTATATTAAAGATGAACAGGATGAACAGCTATATTAAAGATGAACTAGATGAACAGCTATATTAAAGATGAACAGGATGAACAGCTATATTAAAGATGAACAGGATGAACAGGATGAACATCTATATTAAAGATGAACAGGATGAACAGCTATATTAAAGATGAACAGGATGAACAGCTATATTAAAGATGAACTGGATGAACAGCTATATTAAAGATGAACTGGATGAACAGCTATATTAAAGATGAACAGGATGAACAGCTATATTAAAGATGAACAGGATGAACAGGATGAACAGCTATATTAAAGATGAACAGGATGAACAGGATAAACAGCTATATTAAAGATGAACAGGATGAACTTCTATAATAAAGATGAACAGGATGAACAGCTATATTAAAGATGAACAGGATGAACAGCTATATTAAAGATGAACAGGATTAACAGCTATATTAAAGATGAACAGGATGAACAGCTATATTAAAGATGAACAGGATGAACAGCTATATTAAAGATGAACAGGATGAACAGCTATATTAAAGATGAACAGGATGAACAGGATGAACAGCTATATTAAAGATGAACAGGATGAACTTCTATAATAAAGATGAACAGGATGAACAGCTATATTAAAGATGAACAGGATGAACAGCTATATTAAGGATGAACAGGATGAACAGCTATATTAAAGATGAACAGGATGAACAGCTATATTAAAGATGAACAGGATGAACAGCTATATTAAAGATGAACAGGATGAACAGCTATATTAAAGATGAACAGGATGAACAGCTATATTAAAGATGAACAGGATGAACTTCTATAATAAAGATGAACAGGATGAACAGCTATATTAAAGATGAACAGGATGAACAGCTATATTAAGGATGAACAGGATGAACAGCTATATTAAAGATGAACAGGATGAACAGCTATATTAAAGATGAACAGGATGAACAGCTATATTAAAGATGAACAGGATGAACAGGATGAACAGCTATATTAAAGATGAACTGGATGAACAGCTATATTAAGGATGAATAGGATGAACAGCTATATTAAAGATGAACAGGATGAACAGCTATATTAAAGATGAACAGGATGAACAGGATGAACATCTATATTAAAGATGAACAGGATGAACAGCTATATTAAAGATGAACAGGATGAACAGCTATATTAAAGATGAACTGGATGAACAGCTATATTAATGATGAACTGGATGAACAGCTATATTAAAGATGAACAGGATGAACAGCTATATTAAAGATGAACAGGATGAACAGCTATATTAAAGATGAACTGGATGAACAGCTATATTAAAGATGAACAGGATGAACAGCTATATTAAAGATGAACAGGATGAACAGGATGAACAGCTATATTAAAGATGAACAGGATGAACAGGATAAACAGCTATATTAAAGATGAACAGGATGAACTTCTATAATAAAGATGAACAGGATGAACAGCTATATTAAAGATGAACAGGATGAACAGCTATATTAAGGATGAACAGGATGAACAGCTATATTAAAGATGAACAGGATGAACAGCTATATTAAAGATGAACAGGATGAACAGCTATATTAAAGATGAACAGGATGAACAGGATGAACAGCTATATTAAAGATGAACTGGATGAACAGCTATATTAAGGATGAATAGGATGAACAGCTATATTAAAGATGAACAGGATGAACAGCTATATTAAAGATGAACTGGATGAACAGCTATATTAAGGATGAATAGGATGAACAGCTATATTAAAGATCAACAGGATGAACAGCTATATTAAAGATGAACAGGATGAACAGCTATATTAAAGATGAACAGGATGAACAGGATGAACAGCTATATTAAAGATGAACAGGATGAACAGCTATATTAAGGATGAACAGGATGAACAGCTATATTAAAGATGAACTGGATGAACAGCTATATTAAGGATGAATAGGATGAACAGCTATATTAAAGATGAACAGGATGAACAGCTATATTAAAGTTGAACAGGATGAACTGGATGAACAGCTATATTAAAGATGAACAGGATGAACAGCTATATTAAAGATGAACAGGATGAACAGCTATATTAAAGATGAACTGGATGAACAGCTATATTAAAGATGAACAGGATGAACAGGATGAACAGCTATATTAAAGATGAACAGGATGAACAGCTATATTAAAGATGAACAGGATGAACAGCTATATTAAAGATGAACTGGATGAACAGCTATATTAAAGTTGAACAGGATGAACTGGATGAACAGCTATATTAAAGATGAACAGGATGAACAGCTATATTAAAGATGAACAGGATGAACAGCTATATTAAAGATGAACT
The DNA here is from genome assembly GCA_964035775.1 of Osedax frankpressi. Taxonomy (NCBI): domain Eukaryota; kingdom Metazoa; phylum Annelida; class Polychaeta; order Sabellida; family Siboglinidae; genus Osedax; species Osedax frankpressi. The sequence continues at coordinate 28,215,782 of OZ038316.1, forward strand.
GGATGAACAGCTATATTAAAGATGAACTGGATGAACAGCTATATTAAAGATGAACAGGATGAACAGCTATATTAAAGATGAACAGGATGAACAGCTATATTAAAGATGAACAGGATGAACAGGATGAACAGCTATATTAAAGATGAACAGGATGAACAGCTATATTAAAGATGAACAGGATGAACAGCTATATTAAAGATGAACAGGATGAACAGCTATATTAAAGATGAACAGGATGAACAGCTATATTAAGGATGAACTGGATGAACAGCTATATTAAAGATGAACTGGATGAACAGCTATATTAAAGATGAACAGGATGAACAGCTATATTAAAGATGAACAGGATGAACAGCTATATTAAAGATGAACAGGATGAACAGGATGAACAGCTATATTAAAGATGAACAGGATGAACAGCTATATTAAAGATGAACAGGATGAACAGCTATATTAAAGATGAACAGGATGAACAGCTATATTAAAGATGAACAGGATGAACAGCTATATTAAGGATGAACTGGATGAACAGCTATATTAAAGATGAACAGGATGAACAGCTATATTAAAGATGAACAGGATGAACAGCTATATTAAAGATGAACTGGATGAACAGCTATATTAAAGATGAACTGGATGAACAGCTATATTAAAGATGAACAGGATGAACAGCTATATTAAAGATGAACAGGATGAATAGCTATATTAAAGATGAACAGGATGAACAGGATGAACAGCTATATTAAAGATGAACAGGATGAACAGGATAAACAGCTATATTAAAGATGAACAGGATGAACTTCTATAATAAAGATGAACAGGATGAACAGCTATATTAAAGATGAACAGGATGAACAGCTATAATAAAGATGAACAGGATGAACAGCTATATTAAAGATGAACAGGATGAACAGCTATATTAAAGATGAACAGGATGAACAGCTATATTAAAGATGAACAGGATGAACAGCTATATTAAAGATGAACAGGATGAACAGCTATATTAAGGATGAACAGGATGAACAGCTATATTAAAGATGAACAGGATGAACAGCTATATTAAAGATGAACAGGATGAACAGCTATATTAAAGATGAACAGGATGAACAGCTATATTAAAGATGAACAGGATGAACAGCTATATTAAAGATGAACAGGATGAACAGGATGAACAGCTATATTAAAGATGAACTGGATGAACAGCTATATTAAGGATGAATAGGATGAACAGCTATATTAAAGATGAACAGGATGAACAGCTATATTAAAGATGAACTGGATGAACAGCTATATTAAGGATGAATAGGATGAACAGCTATATTAAAGATGAACAGGATGAACAGCTATATTAAAGATGAACAGGATGAACAGCTATATTAAAGATGAACAGGATGAACAGCTATATTAAGGATGAACAGGATGAACAGCTATATTAAAGATGAACTGGATGAACAGCTATATTAAGGATGAATAGGATGAACAGCTATATTAAAGATGAACAGGATGAACAGGATGAACAGCTATATTAAAGATGAACAGGATGAACAGCTATATTAAAGTTGAACAGGATGAACTGGATGAACAGCTATATTAAGGATGAATAGGATGAACAGCTATATTAAAGATGAACAGGATGAACAGGATGAACAGCTATATTAAAGATGAACAGGATGAACAGCTATATTAAAGATGAACTGGATGAACAGCTATATTAAAGATGAACAGGATGAACAGCTATATTAAAGATGAACAGGATGAACAGCTATATTAAAGATGAACTGGATGAACAGCTATATTAAAGATGAACAGGATGAACAGCTATATTAAAGATGAACAGGATGAACAGCTATATTAAAGATGAACAGGATGAACAGCTATATTAAAGATGAACTGGATGAACAGCTATATTAAAGATGAACTGGATGAACAGCTATATTAAAGATGAACAGGATGAACAGCTATATTAAAGATGAACAGGATGAACAGCTATATTAAAGATGAACTGGATGAACAGCTATATTAAAGATGAACAGGATGAACAGCTATATTAAAGATGAACAGGATGAACAGGATGAACAGCTATATTAAAGATGAACAGGATGAACAGCTATATTAAGGATGAACAGGATGAACAGCTATATTAAAGATGAACAGGATGAACAGCTATATTAAGGATGAACAGGATGAACAGGATGAACAGCTATATTAAAGATGAACAGGATGAACAGCTATATTAAAGATGAACAGGATGAACAGCTATATTAAAGATGAACAGGATGAACAGCTATATTAAAGATGAACAGGATGAACAGCTATATTAAAGATGAACAGGATGAACAGCTATATTAAGGATGAACAGGATGAACAGCTATATTAAGGATGAATAGGATGAACAGCTATATTAAAGATGAACTGGATGAACAGCTATATTAAAGATGAACAGGATGAACAGCTATATTAAAGATGAACAGGATGAACAGCTATATTAAGGATGAACAGGATGAACAGCTATATTAAAGATAAACAGGATGAACAGCTATATTAAAGATGAACAGGATGAACAGCTATATTAAAGATGAACAGGATGAACAGCTATATTAAAGATGAACAGGATGAACAGCTATATTAAAGATGAACAGGATGAACAGCTATATTAAAGATGAACAGGATGAACAGCTATATTAAAGATGAACATGATGAACAGCTATATTAAAGATGAACAGGATGAACAGCTATATTAAGGATGAACAGGATGAACAGCTATATTAAAGATGAACTGGATGAACAGCTATATTAAGGATGAACAGGATGAACAGGATGAACAGCTATATTAAAGATGAACTGGATGAACAGCTATATTAAGGATGAATAGGATGAACAGCTATATTAAAGATGAACAGGATGAACAGCTATATTAAAGATGAACTGGATGAACAGCTATATTAAGGATGAATAGGATGAACAGCTATATTAAAGATGAACAGGATGAACAGCTATATTAAAGATGAACAGGATGAACAGCTATATTAAAGATGAACAGGATGAACAGCTATATTAAAGATGAACATGATGAACAGCTATATTAAAGATGAACAGGATGAACAGCTATATTAAGGATGAACAGGATGAACAGCTATATTAAAGATGAACTGGATGAACAGCTATATTAAGGATGAACAGGATGAACAGGATGAACAGCTATATTAAAGATGAACTGGATGAACAGCTATATTAAGGATGAATAGGATGAACAGCTATATTAAAGATGAACAGGATGAACAGCTATATTAAAGATGAACTGGATGAACAGCTATATTAAGGATGAACAGGATGAACAGCTATATTAAAGATGAACAGGATGAATAGCTATATTAAAGATGAACAGGATGAACAGCTATATTAAGGATGAATAGGATGAACAGCTATATTAAAGATGAACAGGATGAACAGTATGAACAGCTATATTAAAGATGAACAGGATGAACAGCTATATTAAAGTTTAACAGGATGAACAGCTATATTAAAGATGAACAGGATGAACAGCTATATTAAAGATGAACAGGATGAACAGCTATATTAAAGATGAACAGGATGAAAAGCTATATTAAAGATGAACAGGATGAACAGCTATATTAAAGATGAACAGGATGAACAGCTATATTAAAGATGAACTGGATGAACAGCTATATTAAAGATGAACAGGATGAACAGCTATATTAAAGATGAACAGGATGAACAGCTATATTAAAGATGAACAGGATGAACAGGATGAACAGCTATATTAAAGATGAACAGGATGAACAGGATGAACAGCTATATTAAAGATAAACAGGATGAACTTCTATAATAAAGATGAACAGGATGAACAGCTATATTAAAGATGAACAGGATGAACAGCTATAATAAAGATGAACAGGATGAACAGCTATATTAAAGATGAACAGGATGAACAGCTATATTAAAGATGAACAGGATGAACAGCTATATTAAAGATGAACAGGATGAACAGCTATATTAAAGATGAACAGGATGAACAGCTATATTAAAGATGAACAGGATGAACAGCTATATTAAAGATGAACAGGATGAACAGCTATATTAAAGATGAACAGGATGAACAGCTATATTAAAGATGAACAGGATGAACAGCTATATTAAAGATGAACAGGATGAACAGCTATATTAAGGATGAACAGGATGAACAGGATGAACAGCTATATTAAAGATGAACAGGATGAACAGCTATATTAAAGATGAACAGGATGAACAGCTATATTAAAGATGAACAGGATGAACAGCTATATTAAGGATGAACAGGATGAACAGCTATATTAAAGATGAACAGGATGAACAGCTATATTAAAGATGAACAGGATGAACAGCTATATTAAAGATGAACAGGATGAACAGCTATATTAAGGATGAACAGGATGAACAGCTATATTAAAGATGAACATGATGAACAGCTATATTAAAGATGAACAGGATGAACAGCTATATTAAAGATGAACAGGATGAACAGCTATATTAAGGATGAACAGGATGAACAGCTATATTAAAGATGAACAGGATGAACAGCTATATTAAAGATGAACAGGATGAACAGCTATATTAAGGATGAACAGGATGAACAGCTATATTAAAGATGAACAGGATGAACAGCTATATTAAGGATGAACATGATGAACAGCTATATTAAAGATGAAAAGGATGAACAGCTATATTAAGGATGAACAGGATGAACAGCTATATTAAAGATGAACAGGATGAACAGCTATATTAAAGATGAACAGGATGAACAGCTATATTAAAGATGAACAGGATGAACAGCTATATTAAAGATGAACAGGATGAACAGCTATATTAAAGATGAACAGGATGAACAGCTATATTAAAGATGAACAGGATGAACAGCTATATTAAAGATGAACAGGATGAACAGCTATATTAAAGATGAACAGGATGAACAGCTATATTAAGGATGAACAGGATGAACAGGATGAACAGCTATATTAAAGATGAACAGGATGAACAGCTATATTAAAGATGAACAGGATGAACAGCTATATTAAAGATGAACAGGATGAACAGCTATATTAAAGATGAACAGGATGAACAGCTATATTAAAGATGAACAGGATGAACAGCTATATTAAAGATGAACAGGATGAACAGCTATATTAAAGATGAACAGGATGAACAGCTATATTAAAGATGAACATGATGAACAGCTATATTAAAGATGAACAGGATGAACAGCTATATTAAGGATGAACAGGATGAACAGCTATATTAAAGATGAACAGGATGAACAGCTATATTAAAGATGAACAGGATGAACAGCTATATTAAAGATGAACAGGATGAACAGCTATATTAAAGATGAACAGGATGAACAGGATGAACAGCTATATTAAAGATGAACTGGATGAACAGCTATATTAAGGATGAATAGGATGAACAGCTATATTAAAGATGAACAGGATGAACAGCTATATTAAAGATGAACTGGATGAACAGCTATATTAAGGATGAATAGGATGAACAGCTATATTAAAGATGAACAGGATGAACAGCTATATTAAAGATGAACAGGATGAACAGCTATATTAAAGATGAACAGGATGAACAGGATGAACAGCTATATTAAAGATGAACAGGATGAACAGCTATATTAAGGATGAACAGGATGAACAGCTATATTAAAGATGAACTGGATGAACAGCTATATTAAGGATGAATAGGATGAACAGCTATATTAAAGATGAACAGGATGAACAGTATGAACAGCTATATTAAAGATGAACAGGATGAACAGCTATATTAAAGATGAACAGGATGAACAGCTATATTAAAGATGAACAGGATGAACAGCTATATTAAAGATGAACAGGATGAACAGCTATATTAAAGATGAACAGGATAAACAGCTATATTAAAGATGAACAGGATGAACAGCTATATTAAAGATGAACAGGATGAACAGCTATATTAAAGATGAACTGGATGAACAGCTATATTAAAGATGAACAGGATGAACAGCTATATTAAAGATGAACAGGATGAACAGCTATATTAAAGATGAACAGGATGAACAGCTATATTAAAGATGAACAGGATGAACAGCTATATTAAAGATGAACAGGATGAACAGCTATATTAAAGATGAACAGGATGAACAGCTATATTAAAGATGAACAGGATGAACAGCTATATTAAAGATGAACAGGATGAACAGCTATATTAAAGATGAACAGGATGAACAGCTATATTAAAGATGAACTGGATGAACAGCTATATTAAAGATGAACTGGATGAACAGCTATATTAAAGATGAACAGGATGAACAGGATGAACAGCTATATTAAAGATGAACTGGATGAACAGCTATATTAAAGATGAACAGGATGAACAGCTATATTAAAGATGAACAGGATGAACAGGATGAACAGCTATATTAAAGATGAACAGGATGAACAGGATGAACAGCTATATTAAAGATGAACAGGATGAACAGCTATATTAAAGATGAACAGGATGAACAACTATATTAAAGATGAACTGGATGAATAGCTATATTAAGGATGAACAGGATGAACAGGATGAACAGCTATATTAAAGATGAACAGGATGAACAGCTATATTAAAGATGAACAGGATGAACAGCTATATTAAAGATGAACAGGATGAACAGCTATATTAAAGATGAACAGGATGAACAGCTATATTAAAGATGAACAGGATGAACAGCTATATTAAAGATGAACAGGATGAACAGCTATATTAAAGATGAACAGGATGAACAGCTATATTAAAGATGAACAGGATGAACAGCTATATTAAAGATGAACAGGATGAACAGCTATATTAAGGATGAACAGGATGAACAGCTATATTAAAGATGAACAGGATGAACAGCTATATTAAAGATGAACAGGATGAACAGCTATATTAAAGATGAACAGGATGAACAGCTATATTAAAGATGAACAGGATGAACAGCTATATTAAGGATGAACAGGATGAACAGGATGAACAGCTATATTAAAGATGAACAGGATGAACAGCTATATTAAAGATGAACAGGATGAACAGCTATATTAAAGATGAACAGGATGAACAGCTATATTAAAGATGAACAGGATGAACAGCTATATTAAAGATGAACAGGATGAACAGCTATATTAAAGATGAACAGGATGAACAGCTATATTAAAGATGAACAGGATGAACAGCTATATTAAAGATGAACAGGATGAACAGCTATATTAAAGATGAACAGGATGAACAGCTATATTAAAGATGAACAGGATGAACAGCTATATTAAGGATGAACAGGATGAACAGCTATATTAAAGATGAACAGGATGAACAGCTATATTAAGGATGAACAGGATGAACAGCTATATTAAAGATGAACAGGATGAACAGCTATATTAAGGATGAACAGGATGAACAGCTATATTAAAGATGAACAGGATGAACAGGATGAACAGCTATATTAAAGATGAACAGGATGAACAGCTATATTAAAGATGAACAGGATGAACAGCTATATTAAGGATGAACAGGATGAACAGCTATATTAAAGATGAACAGGATGAACAGCTATATTAAAGATGAACAGGATGAACAGCTATATTAAAGATGAACAGGATGAACAGCTATATTAAAGATGAAAAGGATGAACAGGATGAACAGCTATATTAAAGATGAACAGGATGAACAGCTATATTAAGGATGAACAGGATGAACAGCTATATTAAAGATGAACAGGATGAACAGGATGAACAGCTATATTAAAGATGAACAGGATGAACAGCTATATTAAAGATGAACAGGATGAACAGCTATATTAAGGATGAACAGGATGAACAGCTATATTAAAGATGAACAGGATGAACAGCTATATTAAAGATGAACAGGATGAACAGCTATATTAAAGATGAAAAGGATGAACAGCTATATTAAGGATGAACAGGATGAACAGCTATATTAAAGATGAACAGGATGAACAGCTATATTAAAGATGAACAGGATGAACAGCTATATTAAAGATGAACAGGATGAACAGCTATATTAAAGATGAACAGGATGAACAGCTATATTAAAGATGAACAGGATGAACAGCTATATTAAAGATGAACAGGATGAACAGCTATATTAAGGATGAACAGGATGAACAGCTATATTAAAGATGAACAGGATGAACAGCTATATTAAGGATGAACAGGATGAACAGCTATATTAAAGATGAACAGGATGAACAGCTATATTAAAGATGAAAAGGATGAACAGCTATATTAAGGATGAACAGGATGAACAGCTATATTAAAGATGAACAGGATGAACAGCTATATTAAAGATGAACAAGATGAACAGGATGAACAGCTATATTAAAGATGAACAGGATGAACAGCTATATTAAAGATGAAAAGGATGAACAGCTATATTAAGGATGAACAGGATGAACAGCTATATTAAAGATGAACAGGATGAACAGCTATATTAAGGATGAACAGGATGAACAGCTATATTAAAGATGAACAGGATGAACAGCTATATTAAAGATGAACAAGATGAACAGGATGAACAGCTATATTAAAGATGAACAGGATGAACAGCTATATTAAAGATGAAAAGGATGAACAGCTATATTAAGGATGAACAGGATGAACAGCTATATTAAAGATGAACAGGATGAACAGCTATATTAAAGATGAACAGGATGAACAGCTATATTAAAGATGAACAGGATGAACAGCTATATTAAAGATGAACAGGATGAACAGCTATATTAAAGATGAACAGGATGAACAGCTATATTAAAGATGAACAGGATGAACAGCTATATTAAAGATGAACAGGATGAACAGCTATATTAAAGATGAACAGGATGAACAGCTATATTAAGGATGAACAGGATGAACAGCTATATTAAAGATGAACAGGATGAACAGCTATATTAAAGATGAACAGGATGAACAGCTATATTAAAGATGAACAGGATGAACAGCTATATTAAAGATGAACAGGATGAACAGCTATATTAAGGATGAACAGGATGAACAGGATGAACAGCTATATTAAAGATGAACAGGATGAACAGCTATATTAAAGATGAACAGGATGAACAGCTATATTAAAGATGAACAGGATGAACAGCTATATTAAGGATGAACAGGATGAACAGGATGAACAGCTATATTAAAGATGAACAGGATGAACAGCTATATTAAAGATGAACAGGATGAACAGCTATATTAAAGATGAACAGGATGAACAGCTATATTAAAGATGAACAGGATGAACAGTTATATTAAGGATGAACAGGATGAACAGCTATATTAAAGATGAACAGGATGCACAGCTATATTAAGGATGAACAGGATGAACAGCTATATTAAAGATGAACATGATGAACAGCTATATCAAGGATGAACAGGATGAACAGCTATATTAAAGATGAACAGGATGAACAGCTATATTAAGGATGAACAGGATGAACAGCTATATTAAAGATGAACAGGATGAACAGCTATATTAAGGATGAACAGGATGAACAGCTATATTAAAGATGAACAGGATGAACAGGATGAACAGCTATATTAAAGATGAACAGGATGAACAGCTATATTAAAGATGAACAGGATGAACAGCTATATTAAGGATGAACAGGATGAACAGCTATATTAAAGATGAACAGGATGAACAGCTATATTAAAGATGAACAGGATGAACAGCTATATTAAAGATGAACAGGATGAACAGCTATATTAAAGATGAACAGGATGAACAGCTATATTAAAGATGAACAGGATGAACAGCTATATTAAAGATGAACAGGATGAACAGCTATATTAAGGATGAACAGGATGAACAGCTATATTAAAGATGAACAGGATGAACAGCTATATTAAAGATGAAAAGGATGAACAGCTATATTAAGGATGAACAGGATGAACAGCTATATTAAAGATGAAAAGGATGAACAGGATGAACAGCTATATTAAAGATGAACAGGATGAACAGCTATATTAAAGATGAAAAGGATGAACAGCTATATTAAGGATGAACAGGATGAACAGCTATATTAAAGATGAACAGGATGAACAGCTATATTAAAGATGAACAGGATGAACAGCTATATTAAAGATGAACAGGATGAACAGCTATATTAAAGATGAACAGGATGAACAGCTATATTAAAGATGAACAGGATGAACAGCTATATTAAAGATGAACAGGATGAACAGCTATATTAAGGATGAACAGGATGAACAGCTATATTAAAGATGAACAGGATGAACAGCTATATTAAAGATGAACAGGATGAACAGCTATATTAAAGATGAACAGGATGAACAGCTATATTAAAGATGAACAGGATGAACAGCTATATTAAAGATGAACAGGATGAACAGCTATATTAAGGATGAACAGGATGAACAGCTATATTAAAGATGAACAGGATGAACAGCTATATTAAAGATGAACAGGATGAACAGCTATATTAAAGATGAACAGGATGAACAGCTATATTAAAGATGAACAGGATGAACAGCTATATTAAAGATGAACAGGATGAACAGCTATATTAAAGATGAACAGGATGAACAGCTATATTAAGGATGAACAGGATGAACAGCTATATTAAAGATGAACAGGATGAACAGCTATATTAAAGATGAACAGGATGAACAGCTATATTAAGGATGAACAGGATGAACAGCTATATTAAAGATGAACATGATGAACAGCTATATTAAAGATGAAAAGGATGAACAGCTATATTAAGGATGAACAGGATGAACAGCTATATTAAAGATGAACAGGATGAACAGCTATATTAAAGATGAACAGGATGAACAGCTATATTAAAGATGAACAGGATGAACAGCTATATTAAAGATGAACAGGATGAACAGCTATATTAAAGATGAACAGGATGAACAGCTATATTAAAGATGAACAGGATGAACAGCTATATTAAAGATGAAAAGGATGAACATCTATATTAAGGATGAACAGGATGAACAGCTATATTAAAGATGAACAGGATGAACAGCTATATTAAAGATGAACAGGATGAACAGCTATATTAAAGATGAACAGGATGAACAGCTATATTAAAGATGAACAGGATGAACAGCTATATTAAAGATGAACAGGATGAACAGCTATATTAAGGATGAATAGGATGAACAGCTATATTAAAGATGAACAGGATGAACAGCTATATTAAAGATGAAAAGGATGAACAGCTATATTAAGGATGAACAGGATGAACAGCTATATTAAAGATGAACAGGATGAACAGCTATATTAAAGATGAAAAGGATGAACAGGATGAACAGCTATATTAAAGATGAACAGGATGAACAGCTATATTAAAGATGAAAAGGATGAACAGCTATATTAAGGATGAACAGGATGAACAGCTATATTAAAGATGAACAGGATGAACAGCTATATTAAAGATGAACAGGATGAACAGGATGAACAGCTATATTAAAGATGAACAGGATGAACAGGATGAACAGCTATATTAAAGATGAACAGGATGAACAGCTATATTAAAGATGAACAGGATGAACAGGATGAACAGCTATATTAAAGATGAACAGGATGAACAGGATGAACAGCTATATTAAAGATGAACAGGATGAACAGCTATATTAAAGATGAACAGGATGAACAGCTATATTAAAGATGAACAGGATGAACAGCTATATTAAAGATGAACAGGATGAACAGCTATATTAAGGATGAACAGGATGAACAGCTATATTAAATATGAACAGGATGAACAGCTATATTAAAGATGAAAAGGATGAACAGCTATATTAAGGATGAACAGGATGAACAGCTATATTAAAGATGAACAGGATGAACAGCTATCTTAAAGATGAAAAGGATGAACAGCTATATTAAGGATGAACAGGATGAACAGCTATATTAAAGATGAACAGGATGAACAGCTATATTAAAGATGAACAGGATGAACAGGATGAACAGCTATATTAAAGATGAACTGGATGAACAGCTATATTAAAGATGAACAGGATGAACAGCTATATCAAAGATGAACAGGATGAACAGCTATATTAAAGATGAACAGGATGAACAGCTATATTAAAGATGAACAGAATGAACAGCTATATTAAAGATGAACATCTTACTCACTTGTATAATGCTACCGGTAATGGCAATATTCTACTAAACTCTACTCTACCTAATACTTTTCAATCAAATACATTGATCTATCTATAAAATAAGATTAGAATAGAATAGTTTTTATTATCTTTTATATAATTGAATTTATTATTATTATTAAAATTATTATTATAATATAAATTAAATTATTTTTTTAATAACACGTTATATTATTACAAAGTATGTTTACACACTCTTTTATATTGGGTACATGGCATATTGATTATTTCGATAATACCCAGGCAATCGTTAGCCACTTTAATGACGTGTGCACTATACTAGACAATTATACTCGCTAGCGAACATCAGTCGTAAACTCTACTCAGTGGAAGTTGAAGTTGAATCGATAAGAGTATAATGTTTTTTTCTACCCACTACTCGATTTTTGTACGCAAATCTATTTGGTATCAATAGTAGCTTAGCAGATGAGCTTACTTTTTATGAGTTAATAAGCTCAATTAATTTAAGATGAATTTAAGATGAATCACTTTAGGTATATTATCAAATATTCGCGAGAATTTGTTAAACAAGAAAGACTATACAATAGTAAATAATACATGAACAAATATACATGATACTTTAGATAATGTTAATTATTACTAATTTAACAAATGACTTAAATAATATCTAAGTAAGTGTTGAGGTTTAGAAGATAATTTTATATATTTAAAAATTAATAACAAATATTCATATTATTAATTAAAATTATATGCGTATATTATTATATATAAAAAATATTTATACAAATCTGAAAATATAATACCATAATAAATACGATATTCATTATTAATATATATTGTATAATGGCAATCATTAACATACATATGTTATATTTATAGGCAAGGAATATTTTATCTTCGATTTATCTACAAAAGATTCCCCTGAGAAATGTCCTGTTATGGGAGGAATGCAAGCTGATTATAGGAAGGAAAGCTGATCGAAGGGTTAAAAAGTAATATTATAGATCATCCTTTTATTATTGTTTATTTGTTTATAACAAATCCATAGATATAATAATATAGCCTAATTTTGAGATATAGTTATATATTATACGATGAAAAAGAATACGAAATTAGATCAAACTAATAAAAAACATGAATATATGTAACTAGAATATATATATATATATATATATATATATATATATATAAATATATATATATATATATATATATATATATATATTATAATATAATATGGTATATACTATATAGTATATATTCTATATTATATAATATATTTATATGTGATCTATATATAAAAATACATGTTTATTATGACTTATGTTGCTTTTATTTATCATATTTTGCAAATATTTTGTAGCTGCATAGAAGTTTTGTATTCGTTTACAAATGACATGCTAATTACATTTTTAGGACAGATTTAGGGTATATTACTCTAATTACATATTATACTGTTTATAGACTTTTTATTTCTGTGCCTCTAGTTGAATATTACTGGAGTTGATCTTTATATTATATTTATATTCATCGCGCAGGGCATCACGCACTCTACTCTTAATACCTACTTTACTACCTACATTAAAGTCGTTTAGTGATATGCATATGCCAATCGAGAAGTCCGATATCAGCAATTCGCTAAATGGATTATAAATAGAATCCCCGATGCCGATAAGTATACTATTATGTATGTCAATCCTACAAATTATATAGTTTACTTATTTGTATTGTTTTAATCATATATTAATATACAAGCATCTCATAATAATTAATTGCTCGATATGCTTATTCCAATAGTTAAAATATAATTTACGTATTTTACGTAAATATTATCTTCATCCTAGCAAATCATTCACCTAATTTAATTTATGTTAAAAAAATATTAACTAACAAACTAGATAACTCTTTTGAGGATTTTCTTGATATCTAAAATGTATGATATTTAGTTGATTGATAAAGTGTGTTCTAGATATTTGAAAAATGAATTTTAGAGATCTAAAAAGGTGTTTATTAAATATTTGTTATTTGTTATTAAAGATTTTCCAGAAAATAAGATAAAGATTTTATAAATAATATAAAAATGGTTTTGAAGGTTAAATTTAAAATGGTTTTATAGAATATTTAAAATCTGGATTTCATATATTAATCAGGTATATACATTATTATTATTATTTTACAAAAACGTATTATATAGAAATCATAATATTAAGTTTACAAAAACAGTTTTTATTTAAAACATATTTAAACATATATATATTATTGTGAATAACAGTAATAATTATTGTTAATAATTATACATAAATGTAAATTAATCTATTCTAAAAGAAAGTATACTCTTTTAATTAAAAGTACAAAATATAATTTGTAAAATAGTGATATAAAACTTTCACTCAACATTGTTCTCGTACTTTTTTTTGTTTTATTTATATAGGAACTATACCAGTTTGTCACACTAAGGTAATACAAAAAATAAACATTTAATATATGTAAAATATGTAAAGATTAAAATTTGATTTGATATTTTGACAGTTTTCAAAACAAATTACTTTTCATTGTTCCCATTAATATAGGAAATATTTTTTTATTCGATTGCAGGACTTGAAAAATAAAAATATAATATAATATATACATTACAATATGGTATTTTTTATATATATTAATAAATAGGATTTCATAATTATTCTATAATTTAAATTATACTTACACAGTAAAAAATGAGGTTAAACAATCATCGAACATTAGGGTACATACCATGTCCTTCTATCAGTGCTCTATATGGTATATATGAAATAAAGCGAATTGTGCTCTAAAATATATCTCCATTGCTTTAATTTTTGTAATACGCTCTACTCCATATGTACCCTATATAAAACGTATTCATATACCATAAATAAAACGTTTTCGTATACCCTGAATCAAACGTATTCAGGTACACTAAATAAACGTATTCATGTACATTAATGCAAATGTCTTCATGTACCGGGTAAATTGTGCCCTAAATAAATTGTATTTTTGTACCCTAAATAAAACAAATCCGTTTATCTTAATCAAAACATCGTAGTGTATCATAATTAAAACATAGCCATGTACCCTAATATAAATATTACTTTGCACACAAATTTTAATTTCATATTATACATAGGTATATTAAAATATTCTATAAAATGAATTAATAATGCATAAAATTGTACACATCTATTATTTAATATATATAAAATATAGAAACAAAATATAGAAAATAACGAAAATGACTTAATATCCTTTAAAATGCAATTTTATAGAGTTGTATTGTTATTTATGAATAAATAACGTAGAAAAAGATAGTTAATCGCATAAATCATATACTTTATGTAATATTATATTAATATCAAAATAGTATCATTATAACAATTTAAATACATTCATGTTTATTACGAATGTATATATATATATATATATAATATATGGTCATCCTCGCAGAAATATTTTACAATATATATGGTATTACATTATTTAAAGTATTATATATTTGTCATATATATGATACATTATAAACAATTATTATTTGTTATTTATATAAATAAATTACTATTATAATAATATTAATAATTAAATATATAGTAATCTCAATATTATAGATGATTAAATTACATTTTTAAATATAAAATATTTTATTAATGTAACTTTTTATATATAATATTTAACACGCGTAATTCTGATATATTCATAATTCACTTTCTAGTTATTCAACTCATCTATATTCTT
Organism: Osedax frankpressi; assembly: GCA_964035775.1. Lineage (NCBI taxonomy): Eukaryota > Metazoa > Annelida > Polychaeta > Sabellida > Siboglinidae > Osedax > Osedax frankpressi. Next base: position 28,231,702 of record OZ038316.1, read on the forward strand.
GATATTAATAGAATATGGACTATATCATGTATATTTTAATAATAGTACAATTGATACAACCATTGATTTTGTTATGTATTACATTATTACTTACATGTTTTATATTATACTTTGTTAAATATTAATTTTTGACTTCATAATTTTAATATATGTATAGAAATAATTATTTAACAAAAATCAAACAAACAATAATATGAATATAGCATCAATTATAAGACCGAACCCACAACCAAGATTACCGAAGGTAATCTTGGACTAAATAATAAAAAATTAAATTTAGAGAGATGGTTATAATGTTAGAATAATAGATGGGTAGCGATAACTTGAGAGAGAAAGGATTGTGATGGTTAGTAGAGGGAGTGTGAGAGTAAGAGGGAGATGGAGAGGGAGCTGGAGATTGAGAGGGAGAGGGAGAGGGAGAGGGAGAGGGAGAGGGAGAGGGAGAGGGAGAGGGAGAGGGAGAGGGAGAGGGAGAGGGAGAGGGAGAGGGAGAGGGAGAGGGAGAGGGAGAGGGAGAGGGAGAGGGAGAGGGAGAGGGAGAGGGAGAGGGAGAGGGAGAGGGAGAGGGAGAGGGAGAGGGAGAGGGAGAGGTATGTAGTTCTCCTTTATATTCTCTTTAGAGGAGAGCAAGAGTTATTATAAATTATTATCAATTAATTAGTATTACAATTAATCTTATAATATTGAATACTATAATATATGAAACATGTTATCTATTTATTAATTATACATTAATTATATAATACAGGATATATTATATTATATATAATTAAATTAATATTATAATATACTATGTTATTCATCATCATCATATAAAATACTAATAAATTAGTTATATGTTATATCAATGAATGTTTTTAAATAAGTTACAACATTTATAATAAGCATCACACATAGTTTTTACACAATGCTCGCAATAAAGATACACAAAAGTTATATTTTTCGTTTATTCTAATTCTAGTTGTAATTATTTTAAATCAATTATTATATGCGTATACATAATCTATAGTATACACAATAAATAAAATATTAGGGTGTACGCTAATGATTTTTAATTTTCCACTCTTGTACATTAAAAAAGTATTGGTTTAACCTAAAAATGAATCAGAGCATAATGTTGATAGATTTTAATCATGTACCCTAATTATGGTACATTACAAAAATTAAGCTATTTTATGTTTTCTATTTTAGATATCAATATTATATGTTATCATTAGATCAATATGTACATAATTACAATTACATATACTACCGATGCTATTTATTCTTAAATGTAAGTTAAAACTGATTAAATAAATAAAATCGACACACACAACAATAACATACTGACAACTAAATTATACAATAATTAAACATTGCTTGAATTCAATAACACATTAACAAAAATTATTAAATTAATCAACATGAAATAAAAATTAAAATCTTATAACAATACAAATAATTATTAATAATGGTTTTACTTTATAAAATGTGCATTTAAATCGATTTAACCTTAAGAAAATAGATAGAACATATAAAAAGTCATTGGTATCATTTTATTATTATGATTTTAATAGACTTATTAACTTATTGTAATAAAATACCTATAACTAATCAAATACATCTACTAACTTTAATGCTTACTAACTTTATATCACCTTCTATCATTGAAATAAATATTCTGATTATAAATATTAAATCAATATCAATATTTGATCCCATATATGGAAGTTTTTAATTTTGGGGCTGTGTTTTTGCATGTTTAATATAACGAAGGAAATTAATTTACAGTAATTGATTGCAGTAGTTATTTAATTGCTAAGGAGATATTGTGGTTAGGTTTTTAAGTACTTTTGTCAATATAACAAAATTACCACTTCAAGAAATATTTATAAAAATATGGGTTATAAAAATCTATTTCATAAAATGATAACCTATTTAATTTGTTATACAATGACATACAACTATCAATAGCCACTCCTGAATATTGTTTATCGTATTATGAAATATCTATCGTAGAATAATTTAGCTGCAATCTATTGCTTTTATTTTTCAAGTATATAATATCGTCATATAATTAATATTTTGTATATTGATATTGCTCATCATTTTATTTGAATATATATATATATATATATATATATATATATATATATATCAATTGTTGACACAAATAATATAGTACATTGCATTGATTTATTAATAACAATTATTATTAATTTCATATAAGTAATAATATCTTATATACTCCACATTAATTCATTTATATTGCATTGTTGTATAGTAATTATTCGTAATATATGAATAAATAATCACGTATAGCTATAATAAGATAGCATTTTTAATGTATTATTTGTATAAGTATATGCTACAAATATATATTTTTTACTAGTTTTTTTAATTGCATGCCATGCCATATATTATCATATTTATAGCATGTAAGTTAGACAAAGTCAGAATAGTACATTCAAACTTAAGACATACAATTTATTGTTAAATTGTTATATACAACTTTTTATTACAATAATAACATTTATAAATAGTTGTATTTTTTAATAATTGTAACAATCCAAATATACAACAAATATACAACAGAAAATATTTTGGTTTAAAAAATATAATAATATATATACAAGAACCTCTTTAATATCTCAGTATCATAGGTATAAACTAAGTAAATAGTTTGGTTCATAAAGTATAATAATAACATATAATCATAATTTATATATAATACTAAGCAAGTGCCTCTCCAGTGTCTCAATAAGTTACGTATATGCTTTATAAACGAAGACAAATATTTTGGTTTACAAAATATAATCACAATAAATATAGAACCTCTTCAATATCTTATAGACGTAAACTAAGTAAATAGTTTGTTTCGTAAAGTATAATCACAATACATACACAGGCTACAATTTATTAGTTACAAATAGGTTTCAAGTGTAACTTTGGTTACAAAAGTTAGAGGTTACAAATGTAACCTTAGTTATATAAACAATAATTAAAGGTTACAAATGTAACCTTAGTTACAAAAACAGTAGTTAGAGGTAACAAATGTAACCTTAGTTACAAAAAACAGTAGTTAGAGGTTACTAGTGTAACCTTAGTTACAAAAACAGTAGTTAGAGGTTACAAGTGTTACTTGTTATGAGAAGATATTATGTTTTAGACTCGTTTGGAACAAATAATTAAATATATTATTAAAGTCGTCTGCTTTTTATATATATATCTAAAATATATTTATGATTTACATTGTTTTAGTCAATCAGTATATGGAAAACATTCTGTAGTTTTATATATGTAATTGTATCACCTGTTATGTATTGGTCTTTATGAATAGTAATAAATATGTTACTTTTAATAATGATATTTTTCTCCAAACATTTAGAAATAATATATTATTATTACATTTATTAATATATATTTTAGACTAATATCGTTTGGAACAAATAATTAAATATATAATTAAAGTCGTCTGCTTTTTATATACATCTAAAATATATTTATGTTACATTGGTTTAATTAATCAGTGCATGGAAAACATTCTGTATTTTTATATATTTAATTATATCACCTGTTATTGGTCTTTATGAATAGTAATAAATATGTTACTTTTAATAATGATATTTTTCTCGAAACATTTGGAAATAATATATTATTATTACATTTATTAATATATATTTTAGACTCGTTTGGAACAAATAATTAAATATATTATTAAAGTCGTCTGCTTTTTATATACATCTAAAATATATTTATGATTTACATTGGTTTAGTCAATCAGTATATTAAAACATTCTGTATTTTTATATATTTAATTATATCACCTGTTATTGGTCTTTATGAATAGTAATAATTATGTTACTTTTAATAATGATATTTTTCTCCAAACATTTAGAAATAATATATTATTATTACATTTATTAATATATATTTTTGACTAATATCGTTTGTAACAAATAATTAAATATATTATTAAAGTCGTCTGCTTTTTATATACATCTAAAATATATTTATGATTTACATTGGTTTAGTCAATCAGTATATGGAAAACATTCTGTATTTTTATATATTTAATTATATCACCTGCCATTGGTCTTTATGAAAAGTAATAATTATGTTACTTTTAATAATGATATTTTTCTCGAAACATTTAGAAATAATATATTATTATTTCATAATATATTTGATAAAAATTGCCTTTTCAAGTCTAATGAGGTTTAAAAAAAGTAATATTATTTTGATGAATAATTAAATTAAAAATGCAATTATGAAGACGAACAGATTATACCATGACTCACTTATATCTAAGACTTCAGTATATATGTATATGATATATATTACATAAAATGTTATGGAATAACTACAAATTTAGTAAAGATATATATTTATACATCTTTTAAATATTTTTTAACTCAATATATTCTGTTCTTCACAAACAATATTTTCTAGTAATTGAAGTAAATATTCTAGCTTAAAAATACATGATCAATCATCTAAAATATGTATTTTATGTCTTAACTACATAAACGATTTTTATATTGATTTCTAATATGGATTGCAAATCAATGACACCATAAATCTATCTTAATTAATATGAAAATAAACAAATCTGTTTTTAGATTTATTTTGGATCCACATTTTTTAGTTCTATAATTCTAAATAACAACTTCATAAATACAATTTCATCAATAAATCTACAGCTTAATAAAGTAAAACAGCATAATAAAAATAATAATAATAGTCCAATATATTTATTATATACATTTTCAAAGAATCTGGGCAAAATCATTTATAATAAATTATTATGATTCACTGATGATCACAGTTTGTTATACCTCAAATGTTATGGTTTGAGAGGAAACTCTTCTACATATCATGCATTATATTATCATTACAATTACATTTCTTGTAACCTTAAAAATAATACAAATTTAGCTTCAGTATTTAGCTTCAGCAGATTTACTCGGGAATTTGATCAAACAAGCTCATTTCTATAGCCAACATCTAATGAGTGGGTATTAGACCTTTAATTTAGTTGATCACAAAATGCAAGTACAATCCTAAATCTTAATGAAATTTGATGCTTATTTCAAAAATGCTAACAAAAGTATCCAAAAATAAATATCCGCTTATGAATTTCACTTTTTAAAAATATAATTTTTTTATTTTTTAAAATATAAATATATTTACATTGATATTTCAATTTTAATATATTTAATTATAATTATTTCGTAACATATATTTAAATAATATGGTATGAAAAATGTTGTATTAATATATCGAATTAAATAAATATCATATATTAATTCATATTAAATTAATATTTAATTGAAATTATCATAAATAATTTGCCTAACAACAAAAATATGACAAACAATAATATGTTATTATCTTTGTCTTAACTAAAATTTAGTAGAAATAATATTAATAGATTTAAATTTTTAATTAGTAAAACTATTTATTAATTTTTTATATATTTGTATATAATTGTATTATATAATATATACAATATCATATAGTATATACTATTTTAATTCATTTTGTTATTAATTAATTAATTTTGTATACCTTATTTAAAGTTTATAAACATGCTATTAGTTTATATATATAATCTAATATATCATTGATTAAATAGTAATTATAATATTATTTTGATACAATACAATAACATTTCATTTAAATAATATCTATTTATTTATAATTTATTTATATAATTATTAAATATATTTATTATTATTTTATAAATGGTAAAATTGTTATTATTCTTATTCATAATATAATATATAGTGGTTTGTTTAAACACAATAAATAATTATTAATTAAATAATAGATAACAATTTATTTACAGATTATAATATCTTTATGATATTTCGATTGATTGATGCATGTAATTTTCTCTCACACTCACTAATTACAACTATTTGGTATACTCATTGGAAATGATTAACTTTAGGGTATACTTTTTTAACTCTCTCCATCCCTCTTTCTGCCAAATAATTGACAGCATTAATGAATATCGTATTCCCCAATATCTTACTAATCCATTAGCATCATTATTATTTATAAGCATTTTGATATGATTTACATCTAAATTTAATATGTGAAATAAATTAAAAGAAATTACAATATCATGCAAATTAATTATATTGTGAGCTTTTCTAAATTTATGATTATCTTCTCTAGACATATATTCTATTTTAAATATTTCTTAATGGAATTCTGTTATCAAATATTGCAAATGCCGCTAAACTCAAATTAATATAATCTAAATGATTTTCAATTATTTTGTATAACAGCATTTACAGTATTAATATCATTGAATTAATTCAATTGAGATATAAATTCAAAATCATTTAAAGTGTCATTAATTGGAGATGTGCATTCTAGCCAGTATAATAAAACTACAAATGCAATACATTTCTTTATATTATTTCTTTATACAGGTATTCAACACTTTTAGTAATAAACTAATACATTTCTATAAACAGTAATGAATAACTACCAATTAATATTAACTATGAATTCAAAATATGTTAAATTTATTAATATATTTACTAATAATTTTGCTAATTAAATAATTTTTAATAAGTAGATTTCATAATATTTAATAAATCACATTGTATGCCCTTAATACATTATAGTTGTAATTTAAAATAATATAATAGTAATTGCATTTAAAATACATACATTGTTACACATATAAATATTACAATTTAAAATTATTACTATATATTAGTATATTTAATACACTTTTTGATTGACAGGAATGATATATATTTGTATTTTTTTATAATCATAATTATTCGGCAAATGATATATTTTAAATAAAAATAAAATTGCAAACAATTCAAAATGTTAATTAGTTGCCGATTCTCGTGTTTTAAGTAAATTCGATAAATATTAAATCTGCCAGGGGTAAAAATGTTGGTTGCTATGCTAATTAGAAAAAGTCACTAAAAATTGCTTTATTTGGGTCTATAAAAGACTTAATTCATAAGAAGATAATAATGCTAGACAGTTAATTTTTGTTGTATTTAATAGCCAACATATACAGCTATGATATTACGAGAGTGTCTAAGAATATTAGGGGTACTTCTTTTGTGAGAAATGCCTTAGTGGGTATCAAATATACAAAAAGGAATTTCTATCATGTATAAGGCAAATTCAAAAAAATACGTTTGATCAATAATATGCAAAACGCCACGAAAAAGAAAACTATCCGTTTATAACTTGGTTAGACATGTATTTGGCTCAATCTCTCACTCAAAATATTCCAACTATTCGATACTCTTCCCCATCGATGCAAACATAATATTGATTGGCATATATACAGATACAAGATGTCTAAACAACTCATTCACGGTCATACAACTTGAAGAGGTTAAACAAAGGATAGCCTATCCCCTATTTAATTTAAAAACTAGCATCATAACATCATAAAAATGGCCAAACATTCTATTGGAATAAGTCTATTTGATTCTGCAAAGGTTACAACATATATTCCAATGATTCTGCTATTATTTCGACGTCAATTTATGAAATGAATAAATCGCTCGACAACATATTAGATTACTCTATATTTTATTAGTATACCATATGTATACGTTTTAAACCTTCATCGATTGGGATAGTATCTAATGTTAATAAATGCATTCTAAAATTAAAATATGGATATTCAGATTTTTATTTGGGTAATCATTATATACCTCAATTAAAAGTTCAACTGTAAATGAATTATATCTTAGGATCCCGATTGGACAACAATTCCCATTCAGTACAACGAATAATTCGAGTCAGAAATTGGACCTAATTGCTGAATCGGTGCTTGCTCAATGGCAAAAAGTGGAGTTCCTGATATCCTCTTTATTCACATTGATACAATCGCTTTCATATAAGCTGTCCTCGGTAGGGTTGATAAATATCCCCGATACAACTAAAAAGGCAAAACGTTTCCTGCACCTCGTGACTAATACCCCCGACAATAACGCGATCCTCTTTGTTAACGCAAATAGGAAGCTACGAAGACTACCTTCAAGCCAACCTAACCAAGGGGCTGACATTTGAACAATACCAAAAGCTACGAAGTTACTAACATCCGCAGATACTTGATAGCTCTGAATTTATATCAGTTGAAATGACCAATAAACTATACGCGTATCGTTATCGCGGTAAAGGCGTGATTATATTGACGAACTTAAGATATATCGCTTGCAGATTAAATCTACGCATCGAGGCACCATATCAGGGAACGATATCCATACGGATCGATAACATCTGCACGGTTCCCGTAAAGGTGTTTAAGTCTATCCACCTTGTTCTTAAACGGATTATCTGAAAGAGTTTGGCTGACGCTTCTCAATAATGCGTTACCAGGTTGCTCTTGCATATTGAAAGCGGAAATGTTAATTCCTATCTTATTTCCTGGAGATTGACGATCGTCGTTTGAAGCATTGCTTTTCAGCATGTGTCTTGTTACCAAATTCTCCCTTTAAAATATATTCTCGGCTCGGCGATGTTTAATTAAGTCTAGATGTAAGTTTTAAATGTTGTTCCACTATATTCCAAAATATAACTATGAGTCATAATAACTGTTATAATCGTTATGGGAATAGCTGTCAGACTCATTCATATCACCCAAGGGCTACGCTATGGCCTAGTACATGACGACCCATGGTGATACATATATAGTGGTCATTAAAGTAGTGTTTGGTGCTAGCGAAAACATGAGCAATGCTGCTGCCTGCGATATACCGACATATTCTTCCCTCTGGTTAATCTATTGTAGTAGGTTCATTTGGTTCTCGGTACCCAACACATATGTATCTAAGGAATTAACTATGTATTCCTGTCTATATATAGACTAAGGTCTAAGCTGAGTGTTCAAAAGAAGCGATCGAGGGTTCAGGTGATATTTTATCTATTTTGTATATCTGTTTTCAATTTCATTTACATGCATATATTTATATATTAAATGTGTACTTGTTCTACGTATATTTTATATTAATTTATGTTCACGGCTATGATAACGAGGTCTTGCATAATAACATCTTTCTGATATATATATATATGGAAATTATAATAGCAATCATGTAATATCAGGTACATGGACGATATTACATAATAACTTGTAAGATCTAAAGTCAATTATACTTCTCGTATGCATATCTATAATAGAAGTCGTGATTTGCTGTTAATTATAGTTTATTAATAATAATGACCCCGATAACCCTAAAGGTCGTGGCCGATACATTATAACGACGAATTATGAACAGGATTTAGTGGATTGAACGAATAACGTGATAAGCGATTTCCAGAAGCATGTATATATATATATATATATATATATATATATATATATATATGTATACATATCGTGTTGTTGATATATTTCAACATTTTCTCAGGTATTTATTTGTGGTCTATAAAAAACCACCGGTGTTACCATCACCACAATAAACTTGCGATATGGGCACTATACGAAGTTACATTACGTCTTGCAAGCCTTGCAGCAGTATTTTTTAACCACCGGATGAGAGCATATTCTCGAGCCGTACTTCTGTACGATTTGAACGCAGGACATGACTCCGGTATTGGTTCGTAGTCCCTGGGCTATGTCTTTGCAGTTAGGAGTAGTACTGGGAGTATCTGGAGGAGGAATGTACGAGGCATTAGTAAGAGATCGAGGTAGACCAGGGTATCTGGAGAGTGAGGTATTGGTTCTTCAATTAAGGATATATAGAATCTTAGTAGTTAAAAGTATACATAAGATATTAAGAAAGCTATAGCACACATATATATATATATATATATATATATATATATATATATATATGACTGGTCTTTTAATTTTCGTAGATTAAATATACTTTACATATCATACTAAACTACAATAATTAATTTATGATACATCGCGGCTGTGGTATACCACGTCAATAGGTACCCACGTCAATAGATGACTTCATATTAACTAACCATGCAATACTATTTCACCTTTAGGAACGCAATTTGATTCAACAGCTGTGGATGGAAATCGTTCATGTAATCAATTGTATATTATGATTTCGCGATGCATTTAACATCGCTATTAATAATACGCGCTACGTTGCCAACATGCAAACATAGAATCATATATTTTCCTGAACATGCATATATACTATAGTATATAATATATATTTACTAAAATTTTGTTTATTTATATATGAAGTATATTAATTATTAATTGAACAACAACAAGTGTACACCGAGAATATTGATATTAATAACCTGGTGTCGGATAATCTGCATCCAGAATACAATGTCCTTTATAACAAACCTGAAATTTGATATTTACAGTTAATATATTATATCAGAAGTGTCATTATTCAATAAATACCAGAACAGTTTACATTACCATCTATGTATTATATTTATATATTAGTTATTTAAATAATTAGTGCATATAGTATATATATTATATAATTGCCTATATGTAGTAAACCATTAAATCCGAATCCGTATAATAAGTAATTAGGTACGACTCTCAGTTATCGATTTCTTATAAGTACATAATGTTGAGTAAAGAGAGACTAGATATGAATTACAAGATGAATGGTAACGACTAATCCTGGAAAATATATAACTATCTCTAAATAAAGTGATCCTTATCTCTAAAGAAACGTATCTCTGCTTGAAATGAAACTTATCTACATCTCTAAAGAAACTTACCTCTATCTCTAAAGAAACTTGACTTTATCTCCGAAGAACCTTATCCCCATCTCTAAAGAAACTTAATTTTATCTTTAAAGAAACTTAACTTCATCTTTAGATAACCTTATCTCCACCTCTAAAGAAACTTGCCTATATCTTTATAGAACCTTATCTCTATTTGCAAATAACCTTGCCTTCATCTGTAAAGATCATTATCTCCTTCTATAAAGAAACTTATCTTCATATCTAAATAAATTTAATTCCTTCTCTAAAGAAATGTATTTCTATCTCTATACAACTTTATCATCGTCTACAAAGAACTTCATCTCAATCTCTAAAAGAATTTATACAACTCTTCCAAGAAAATTAACTCGGTCTCTAAAGAACTTAATAACCACCTCTAAAGAATATTATCCTAATATATAAAGAACCCTGTATCATTCTTAACATAACTTTATTTACGTTATTGAATAACATTACCTATCCTCCAAATAACCTTATCCGTACCGCACGGTGTTCCATCGTATGCGCCAGGGCTGGTTCCGCTACACCTCTTTCCTTCGCTGCAATACAACACCTCGCAGATGCGGTGACCTCCAGCCTGATTGTTAATTGGTAATTAAGGGTGGCGGCGGTTACACTGGCGACATCGGATCGCTATCGACGCGGTGGCCATAATTACGGCCACGTTGGTTTCACTTACGCAGTAGTACGTGTCCTGGTTTTTCTTCAAGATGCACTGTTCGTCCAACGAGAACATCGCCCCGAGACGCTTCGTGACCGTCGGCAGGGACGGCTTGTTATGGCACACTTTGTTCGTCAGGCAGAGACGAGGCAGACTGATAATGCATCGATAGTTAACTTCCGAGAACATTCAACTACGACCCGTAATTCTACTATACTTACGCAGTGATTCCATAGTACTCCCGAGTGGAGCCCCTTAATACACCCGTACCACCTAATAATACATATTTACGCCAGATACATGTAGCTACCGTACACTGTATATTGTACTATGAATAACACAATGCACAAATATACATGAGGATGTGCCAACATATTAAAGATATAGCATATTTGCTATATCCATCAAAAAGTAAATACATTTTTAACTAAGGTCAATAACCTTCGGTTTCCATGCTATTATATATCTATAGTAATAGGTTGCAATATAATTTGGTTTAACTACTACTAAGTTTATATACTATTCAGTGTATATTTATGTATATGCTATTGGATGTATAGATTATAATGTATCTATTAGGTATATTTGCTATGTAATTCAATTGATATTAAATGTGCATGCTATTAGGTATTTATATATATCCAATTAGTTTTATATTAGTTGACATATTAATTATATATATATGCTATTAGATATCTAAACTATTATGCATCTCCATTGAATGTTAATACTATTATGTGTTTATGCTATTACAGTTTATGCTATTACAGTTTATGCTATTGCAGTTTATGCTATTAACCCAGTTGCACCGCTCAGTGTTTTCTTGAAGTATGCAAGAGAACAAGATGATAGCTCAAATATCTTTGAAATAGTAGAACTATCCTTAGGCTTACCAACTGCGGCCATTACATAATGTTCTCCGTTACAACCATTTTTCACGGCATTATCGTGACTAGCTCCGAGACTATGGTAAATAATGTGAGTGATAGGGAGAGGGAGAGGGATAGGGTGAGGGAGAGGGAGAGGGAGAGGGAGTGGGAGTTGGAGAGGGAGAGGGAGAGGGAGAGGGAGAGGGAGAGGGAGAGGGAGAGGGAGAGGGAGAGGGAGAGGGAGAGGGAGAGGGAGAGGGAGAGGGAGAGGGAGAGGGAGAGGGAGAGGGAGAGGGAGAGGGAGAGGGAGAGGGAGAGGGAGAGGGAGAGGGAGAGGGAGAGGGAGAGGGAGAGGGAGAGGGAGAGTTATATATACATATATTATATATTACTGTGAAGATAGGTTTCATATCATAAATCTTTTTTGAAATTAGAGTATTTTCTATCAGTTAAGATATACTTTCAGGATAAATATATACTTATAAAATCAAATTTTTCTCGAACGTAAATTATAGTTTAATTAAGATAATCATAACTAGTTTTATATTTAGTCACCGTAGAAATCAGTTCATAGGTTTAGGGTATGTTTTACATATTATTATCTACATTTATTAATCTATATATATAGTAATGCATGCGTTATGTTTCAATATTATTAGATTTTTTACATATGAGAAAAATTTACACCAATATTACAAAGATTAAATCTGAAGTAATGTATCGTTACAAAAAGTTCTGTAAAGTATATATAGAACTAACAATGTTATTAAATTTAAATGTCATTAAAAAGTATTTACTTAATTGTTGATATTCTATAGTCATTGACATATAATTGCATTTTGATTGCACTGATAGTAGAGCAACACTAACTTGTGTCCGAGTTCGTGGGTGGCGGTTAAATAAGAGAATATACCATTATCTTCTATCAAAGAAGTTGATAATCCCTTTCTGCAAATTCCTCCCAAATAGGCTTTTCCTTTAGATTTGAAATAAAAAGATATATATTATATAATTACCGTTAGAATAAATGGGTAACTTTTAAATATATAGTTATAATCTATACATATTTGATTACAAACCGATAACTGAATTTCCGTCGATATCATAACTGTCGAGGAGTTTCATTATGATTAAAATATAAATATTATAATTGCAGTTATAAGCTCTCAAGATGAAATGATATATAGGTGTATTCTCTACTACGTAGGTATAAGTTCAATGGAAGTTTCTGTACAAATCTATGTCCATAATGTAAGCTAATATTTTCATTATCCAACAATACATCATAATCTATATACATATATTTATATATTAATTGTATGTGTATTTTTGTTATATTTAATTATCCAAACCTAATCCAAAATATATATATATATATATATGTGTGTGTGTATGTGCGTGTATGTTTGTGTATGTTAGTGTATATATATGTGTGTGTGTGCGTGTGTATGTGTATGTGTATATGTGTTTGTGTGTGTGTGTATGATATTATAGAAGTGAAAATAGTAAATGAATATATCTAAATATCCAAAAAATTAAACAGAACAATATATTTTTTATCTGTAAGTTTTAGGAAGCACTCGTTATTAATATATTGAGAAATACTCAATTATGTACTAACACGGTGAAAAGCATGACGTGGTCTACTTTGCTGAATTTATTAGCTCTCTGCGATGTTCTCAAAGATGCTAGGATTTTGTTACCATTCACCGATGTCTTAGCATCATTGCTGCCGACTTTGATGATATTACCGTATGTCCATCCGGATTGGGATTTCGTCTGCATTGGAATTAGGTGTTTTTATTATCTTACGTTATATCGTGAATACGGAATCGTAAGTTATATATAATTTAAATGTTGCGAAGTACGAAACCTTAGCGACAACGATTTCTGAAAGTCTCGGGGTTATGGTGAAACCGGCAGAGGCCGGAATATTTCTGTAAATCATCTGTATTCCATTGAATATGGATACAAAGTATTTGTACAAGTTTACTTGAGCGGCAGCTATCGAAATCGATCTAGTAGTCCACCTATTTGCAGGTAGAATGTATGAGTATATATATATATATATGTGTGTGTGTGTGTGTGTGTGTGTGTGTGTGTGTGTGTGTGTGTGTGTGTGTGTGTGTGTATGTATATGTGTGTGTATATGCGTGTGTGTATGTGTGTGTGTGTATGTGTGTGTGTGTATGCGTGTGTGTGTGTGTGTGTGTGTATGTGTGTGTGTGTGTATGTGTGTGTGTGTGTGTGTGTATGTGTGTGTGTGTATGCGTGTATGCGTGTGTGTGTATGTGTGTGTGTATGCGTGTGTGTATGCGTGTGTGTATGTGTGCGTGTGTGTATGTGTGTATGTATGTGTGTGTGTATGTGTGTGTGTGTGTGTGTGTGTGTGTATCGTTACTTAGACTTATTAATTTGCTAGATTTGTAAACTTTTTCCATATGGTATGATCGAGCAAAAACATGATTTCCACCTCGAAATCTAATTGTTGGGATGTTAAAACTGCTCTTTTCTTCTGAACCAAGTCGTCGATTTTACTGAATGTCGTCTCTAATAATGCCGCCTCTTCGTCATTTTGACTTAACAAATCTATCCACGTCATTAGAATATCAATAATATGACTTTTTATCAAATTAAATAATATTTTAATTAAATATAATTAATATATATACATATATATATATTATCGTATATAAAATAAGAAATGTATATATACATTATGTATAATCTATAAATGTATCATATAACGTAAATATTATATATATATATATATATATATATATATATAATCCTATACAATTATAGAAAATAAAGAGATGTTACCCAAGATAAGAAATACTTTAAATTCAACATATAAATACTAAAACTGTACTGCGTATATTATACGATGTATATACATTAATATATTAACCACGGCTTAGATCAATTGTTCTAATCTCGTGAAGTACGTAATTATCTTTTTTAAGAGTTCTCCTACTTTTCGAATTCATCCTGGCTGGTGCTATTGTCATCGCGTTATCTGCGTGAACGAACGAACCGTCCTACGAAGTGTTAATAACGGTGCGTCGGTATTCGCTAACGTATCTCCAACGTATCTCCAACGTATCTCTAACGTATTCGCTAACGTATCTCTAACGTATTCGCTAACGTATTCGCTAACGTATCTCCAACGTATCTCTAACGTATTCGCTAACGTATCTCCAACGTATCTCTAACGTATTCGCTAACGTATCTCTAACGTATTCGCTAACGTATTCGCTAACGTATCTCCAACGTATCTCTAACGTATTCGCTAACGTATCTCCAACGTATCTCTAACGTATTCGCTAACGTATCTCTAACGTATCTCCAACGTATCTCCAACGTATCTCTAACGTATTCGCTAACGTATCTCCGTAGGTAATGGCTACTGTTTGAGAACCTACGCGCGACGGCCCTACCCGTCGTCCGTACTACTAACCAAACTCAAGCTTCCCTGTTGATCTCTGCTCACAGTTATCGGGGCTTTATTTTCGATGTCGTGGTAGAATGCGAAATTCTACGAAATAATACACATCAGTTATATAACTAATATCAGTCGGCACAGTAATCGATATTTATATAATTCAGTATGTGTATTTAATGATAATATATAAATGCAGTATCTAGAAAAACTAACATTTTCAATACTAATCGCCTTCTTAGAACCATTATTGATAATGTACATAGGAATGATTTCATTGATTTGCATATTACGTTTCAGGTTCAGGAGCATTTCGCTCTCCTGAATTGGTTGTAATCATTTTAATAACAATTTATATATGAATGATTTCATATTTAAAGTGTATCGGTGTTGGCATTGCGGTTTCAAAATGAAGGAGAATTAATCAAATAGATAACTGATTAAAAATTAGTAATTGACCTAGAAATATTACGCATGTCTACTCAAACGGGAATATAATAAATACTAAAATGAATACACGTTTACTTACACCAATATTGACTTGCATTTGTAATTCTGCTGGCCAACTAGCATCTAATCCTCTCTTGGCATCGCCAACACTTCTTACCCAAACATGTGAAGTTTGTCCATCACAAAGAACTAGAGAAACATTTGAGTATCGGTATTACGCATCTATAGTTTTTATATATATATATATATATATATGTATATATATATATATATATGTATATATATATGTATATATATATATAAATCAGTTATTAGATTAAGAATTAGTTGTACAGTAAATTCACAACTATTATATATTCTCGATCGTCGTCTCAACAGAAGTCTGTGTTTACTTATTAGCAAATGTACTCGAATGTATAATAACCCAAAGTAAATGTTACTGCTATGAAAAACAATGCGCCCTTCATTTTAATGTTCTTTCGGAGCTAAACATATATTAAACATAGTAATTAGTAAGTATATTAGTATTTAAGAATATGTGTTTACGCATATTTTTAATTAATTAAATATAACATAATATAATATTGAAGTTACTAAAACAATGTAAATGTATTGATTACAATTTACAATTATATTATATTAGTTATATGAAAATATTATTATAAATATATAATTTACACTTAAACTAACTTTTATATGATATACAAATTATTAATTATAATAAATAAAACTAACCGACCGTAAACTACTAATTATTATTGAAATTAATATATATGTTGAAGTTGAGGGCTTATATAGTAAATCATAACCATTCATGCGTTAAGTTTTTATAAGATTATAGAAGCATTTGATTTACTTAAGAATGTTATCAAGTTATTTACTTATTTAATTATAATAAATGAATCCCAATATATGCATTTATAAAGATAAATTGCTTGTTTTATTAATATAATTATTCTATTCAAAAATTGTATTGGATATATAATTATAAAGAGTCTATAGACTCTATATATATAGACTATACTATATAGCATATAGTCTATATTGTATAGTCTATATATAGTATTGACTATATGTATTATGCTGGGTGATTTCACTATGATTTATGTATTTTATTGTATACAATATATTCAATAGAATATAAAATATTAAAATATATGTTTATGATTAATATTATACAAGAATGAGAATTAAAACTTGTGTTTATTATTATAAATATTCTTATTATTATTATTATTATAGTTATTATTATTTGTATTAGTATTATTATATAATATAAATAATTGTTCGTGTATATTTGTTAACGAATATATCGAGGAAAAACGTAAAAGAATAGTTATCGAACGCTTGAAATCCATACTCGTAAATTATATAAAAATTAGAGCAGTAACAATAATAAATGAAATTGTAAATTAATCAAATGGAAAGCAGTAATTAAGTGACAACATATCTTGTTAAATATATTCAATTATTCGTTATATTCGTACCTATCGAATTCCTAACGATTCCGATGTGGTTTCCTAAGAAATGCATGTGTATCTTGATACGTGTATACACAGATACAGTGTTCAATTGCTTTATATTATTTACCTAGAACATTCTGACTTTTAAAATTACAAAGAATATTAATCATCTCGTAAATTAATATCAGGTTAGAAATAATTAATCGAAGTTTACTTGAAAGTAGTTTAAGAAATATAAGCTTTTAATTCTGTGGTTTAATATTAATCAGGCATCTCATTAAAAAATTATTGTATACAATATATTCAATAGAATATAAAATATTAAAATATATGTTTATAATTAATATTATACAAGAATGAGAATTAAAACTTGTGTTTATTATTATAAATATTCTTATTATTATTATTATAGTTATTATTATTTGTATTAGTATTATTATATAATATAAATAATTGTTCGTGTATATTTGTTAACGAATATATCGAGGAAAAACGTAAAAGAATAGTTATCGAACGCTTGAAATCCATACTCGTAAATTATATAAAAATTAGAGCAGTAACAATAATAAATGAAATTGTAAATTAATCAAATGGAAAGCAGTAATTAAGTGACAACATATCTTGTTAAATATATTCAATTATTCGTTATATTCGTACCTATCGAATTCCTAACGATTCCGATGTGGTTTCCTAAGAAATGCATGTGTATCTTGATACGTGTATACACAGATACAGTGTTCAATTGCTTTATATTATTTACCTAGAACATTCTGACTTTAAAATTACAAAGAATATTAATCATCTCGTAAATTAATATCAGGTTAGAAATAATTAATCGAAGTTTACTTGAAAGTAGTTTAAGAAATATAAGCTTTTAATTCTGTGGTTTAATATTAATCAGGCATCTCATTAAAAAATCCTGGATTCTAGACAAATATAATATGTAATATAATAAATAAATTTTATATTACAAGGTCATTTATCACATTCATTCCAAAAATTACGTTCCCTATTAAGTTCACTATTATAATTTCACTATGTGTTCAATAACTAAGACCATTAATATAAAATATAAATATAACTAAAATTACACTACATAGCTATTCACTTCGATTGTTGTATAACTTAAATATTTAAATTACATTAGTGCATTACATGTAATCAAATCGATATCTTAATGATCTCAATGATTACAATTGTATTTATTTACTTTTGTTATCGCCTTATGCACAATAATCTCAAGTATACATACACTTATTAAGAAAGGCAATTTGACCCTAAACTTGTTTATAAATATTAGTCCACTTATTAATTATATTAAAATTATGGAAATGTTGACAACTAATATCATTTTCAATATATCGCATTATTCCTATTAAAATAATTACACTCATAATCACATAAATGAATCCAATTATACTTGCTCTTGTATGAATGTAATCATAATAAAGATATTAAAATATAAAGCAACCATTAAGCACCCACTTTAATGTCTAGATATATCGACTCTTTTTCGATACGTATCGAAATGGTACCATAAATCATTAGATACTTATACATCTATTATAATAGATATTATTAATATTCAAATATGATATGGTATTGAGACCCATGTTGTCGTGTATCTAGTCCATTCGCATTGCATGGCATACGTTTATTATATAATATATATAACTGAATTAAGGGTGCGGTGTTACACCATGTTTGATAACTATATTATTATTTATTATATTTATTATATTACTTATTTATACACTTACATCTGTTATATTTATGATTATATTTAAGATTAATATAATCAATTTATTGTCGAATAGTAAATAAAATGTATTACATTATATAATACTATATAATAAATCATAGTAATAGAAATTAGAGATATTTAAGATCCTTATAATACATTAATAGGTACGTAAAACTAAGGAGTTGTGTGATATATATTCCACCATTTCCGTGGGAAAGTATATCAAGTGTAAAGTATGCTATATCACTTATCATGACGATCGTCTTTGAAATAGTCCCTCCTTTGTTTCGATTATGACGTACTTACTTTGACTGTAGATATTATTAAGTTTGTATTAAATATAAATATAAAAAGAGGCATTTATAAATCCGTATCCTAATTTTACAAAGATCATATCTACAATACTGTATTGTTAAATACATTTATAATATGATATATTTATATAAGTTATATTATTATCCAATGCAACATTTCTATACGTGTTATTAAAATTAATTTAATTTCGAAGGCTCTCTGACGTATACTCTACATTTACCGTCGTGTAATTTCACATATTAATATTGTTGCAATGCAATTATGTCGTAGATATACGATTTCACATTTGAATATTTTATTTAAGTATAATTTTGTAGGATATTTGATACTATACCAATTCAATTTAACTATTATAATTTGGAAATATGTATCCCAGTCTGATCTCGTATCGAGTAACATATATAACATATGTGATAGTATAATGACAAATATGTATAAATGATATTTTTGCGATAAAATTAATACAATGTAAGATTAAATTATGTATTCAAAATTACAAGAAAATGGTGAATGTGTATAAAAAAGTAGAAATTTGTATCACAATTAAAAACCAAGTTAAGATATCAGTAACTAGACCCTAGAGAGAAAGTAAATAAGAAAACAAAATTAATTATACATAATATTTTTGTTTGTATATAATCCTAATATAAATTATTATTAATTATTTTGTGTATATATATAAAACTATAATTGTTATTATAATATAATAAATTGTTATAAATATATTACAGTATATTAATTTAATAATGTATTTGTGTAAACATAATATTTACAAAAAGTATGATAATTAATATATTACATAATAAAATATATACACTATTATAATCTAAGTTAAAATTCTGGCAATAATAATTTAAATCAATTACTAATAGAATTATGAGTATAGGATATAATGCTATTAAAAGTCACGTTCAAAATTAATTTAACTATTTTCTTGTATTAAATCAAATTCCTATTTTTAATTTTAAAATAATAATTTAAATCTTTTTATATATAACTCATAATGTTTATAACAAATGTGTTTGTACAACATTTATATATGCATGGTAAATTTTAATAATTCTGTAATAATTCAATTTTTAAAATAACATTTATTTTGCAACGTTGTAACGTTCTAAGGAAATATAATTACAATAGAAATAATATAACCCTTGATATACACCCATTCAACAAACATATCTGATCTTGTATGGAGACTAATTCTTCCATTTATTATTTCTCCGGCTTGTATACATAATATATGTCGGTCACAACTATAATATCCAGCATGACCTTTTACGCAATTGATCATTGGTAGCGAAGCTATGTTGCACGTTATCGTTCAATGTTACCGTTATTATCCTATACAAAATAAAACACACGATTACATTAGTTCTTAAATTTCAATATGCATTATTTTATTAATTTATTATTTTTTAGTTTTAAGTTACCATATATTATAGTTATTGGAAATACAGTAAGTTTACCACAACTATTGTGTTTACGAAGTAACTTTAATATTGCAGATATTTGGATTCCATTTAATTGCCATATTAATAAAATATTAATATTAATAAAATATTAATATTAATAAAATATTAATATTAATAAAATATTAATATTAATAAAATATTAATATTAATAAAATATTAATATTAATAAAATATTAATATTAATAAAATATTAAAAAAACCATTTTAAAAATGTAATTCATCATCAATAATTACATCATTATCTTCTCTTTCAGTTTCACAACTATATTGACTACTAACTTAAGAATGTTCTTAAATTTCTTCGATAATTCTTCCTGTATTTAAATAAGAATATTATATATATAAATTGTATAATTAAATAAAATAATATATTGATAGTCTAGAATATAATAACTACTATATACTTTAAATGCACCTTCAAGTGTACATTTATATCTGTCATGTATTACAATGCATTGCATTGATCTTGTTCTCAACTTGAACCCACTTTGGTGTATTAACTTTGGTGTATTAACTAAATTATCAAATAATAATTATAATATTTCATAGAATTCTCAACTTTTTATTAAATATAATTCTTATCGACATTCACATATATTTATTGGAAAATTTCAATATAGAGTTAAAATATAATATATAAAATAATATTATGCATTCAATGATATCCAGGTTACGCAATATTATGCGTTTTACTATTTCATAACACATTAAGGACATTATATATACCGTACACTCTCTTCAATATATACTTTCATTATTGATAGTTAACTTGTTTCATTTTCATAATCAGTAGTTGATTCCTCATAATTATAATTACTTTGATCAATATTGTAAACTGCAATTAAAATAATATATTTTAATTATCTGCTATATCATTTATATTATAATTACTATTCTTTCAAGATTAAAACCAAAATATGACATATCGATATATTTTATTTCATAAATAACGGATCTCAAATTATTTTAAAGATACATTATAAGGTCCAGAGATACAATTTAAAATATTACTATACCAATATATAAGATCTTATAATTATGCAAGATCTTATATTTTGTAGTTTATAAATCGTTTTTATTAATATTTTTTAATACAAAAATAAAGTAACATATTTTTAGTATCATATTCAAATATCAGATATTAATATAAAATTTTTTAAATCAATTGATCATAAATTTTAATAGTACATTATTTACAATTTTATATATAAAAATAAGAAATTAATAACAGTTTCTTATATATCACATTCTAGCAAAATGTAAAAAGATTAGAATAACTTTTAAATACTTTCGTTTAGCTCTCATATCTATTTTTCTCTTAAATTTAGATTATCCATTATTAACACTTGGATTATTTTAAAGTATAATCTACCTGATATAATATTTTTAATTGTCAACTTGTTTATTTTATATCATATAATACAACTATTAGTATATTACACTTACTATGATTATAATTAGATCATATCTATTATATATTGATAATTTATATTATAATAATTATTATTTTGAAATTTAAATTTTTAATTAAAAATTTACTTAGAAATTTAATAACACTTAAACTAAATTATATTAAATTTATTTGTACTATATTATATTTAAATTATATAAAATAATAATAATCATTCTAGAATAATGGATTTTTTTATTTTCAATTGTTTTAACTATTTAGATCATTTAAATTTGACCTAACATGACAAATAATACAAATAATTTAATTTTAAAATGATCATGAATAATAATTTATTATCACATGTTATAAATCATGTTATAAATCATACAAATAAATATAAAATTAGAAACTCGTAAAATATTAATTAATATATTTTAAGGTAATACAAATTAAAAATATATAAATATATATATATTATAATGAGTATAATCATTAAAAAAATGATAAAACTATAGTTATAACAAAAAATAAAACTTTTTATATGCTTTGCGAGTTAACTCTTAAGAGTTTAATTATAATTTGAAATAATAAATAGATTCTTAAATTCAGTAAATTCAATATTATTTTCTTGCAATTAAAATATAGGTATAGAAAAAATTGTTTTATATTTATATATCATAGAAATTATTCATATTTAAAAGAATAATCATATGTTGTATATAAATTGCAGTATTCTACTATTAATTTATTAATATATTATAATATTATTTAATATATTATCATATATATATATATTTGTTAAAATATAATATAAAAATACCTACCTTATCACAGGATACATTGTAACTTTCAACTATCTTTTTCTCGACTAACTAGTAACATCTGTAACATCTAACTAAAGTTTTTGTAACTAACTTGAAACCTAATTGTAACTAATAAATTATAGTCGGGGTTTCGATCCTATAATTCTATATGTAGAACAGGGAGATGTATATATTTTAATCTTGTTATATTGCTATAGTAAATTATTTTATTACTTATAAAAAAATTATAAATGAAAACACTAGCATATGTTTTTATATTTTAAAATGATGAATACTATATATTCAAGAAAGCGAACGAATACACTTCTATGGATCTGCTGAGTGGAATTCCAATTGACGTTAACATCAACAATTTATATATTTAAAAGAATTTGTGTGCGATGAAAATAAGACGAAACATAGGATCAAATTAAAATAAATTATCATTGAAAATTGAATTTCACTGTGCGAGATAAGTAATTATTTTACTTTTTCAATATTGAATGTTATTGATTTATTAGTATTTTATATTGAATAAACTTACAATTTACATTAAAATAAGTAAATTTGTCTGTAGAAAATATTAATCATTTCTAGAATATCTTACAATAAACGGATGAGAATTTATAAAAAACAACGAATGATTTATATTCAATTGTGTACAAATATATTACCGGTTTTCAGAATATATTGTAACCATTTACTTAATGGCAACCAGTAAATGTTTAACTGTTTACAAATGAGTTCAAAGTTGTAAGGAAATAAAAAAAAGCGCAATCAATCAATTGTGATTAATAAATAGGTTTATGAAATTAATATCTATAAATTGGCAATAATGTTATAATAAATATCATAATTTATTAATATATTTCAATTTCTGTCGATTATGTATTAATATTTATATGCAAGTATAATGATGTATTAACTAATGTCCATTTGAAAATAATATAATAATCAAACTGTATATGTAGTATCAAATTTTAAAAATAAAATATTATTAAACAATTTATAAATCATTATATTACTGCCGACTTGCCTCAAGAGTTAGGTACAGTTGCAGATTGAGCTTTAGCTCCTTGGTAAAAAATTGAAGTACTTAGAAGCCATATTATACCATCTCTATCACATGATCTTAGTTCAGGTCGAGTGCTAAAATCATCTCTATTTTCGATTTACAAGAGAGTGAAAAGCTTTCTGAGACTGGCCATAAATACCAAAGATAACAGTGCAACACATTTGGTTGGATTTGGTTTGGCAAAACAGAAGTCAGAGCAATTGTGCGCTTGAATCGAGAAGCCGACATATGCACGATTTCTAAAGCTATTAAGTTATTATCCTCAAATAATATACAGATAGCAACTATATCTAGTCATCAGTTGAAAGATACTATAGCAAATATAGCTGGATATTAATAATGCTATTCCAGTAAATGACTTTATATCAAGCCAAACAACGAATGGGTTATATTCTATACCTATGAGCAAAGGTGCAAATCTATGGACCAGAAACTTGCTTCCCAAAATCTGCAAATGAATATTGATGTTTCGGATACACAAAATATAAAAATATGTATGGATTACATTTGTTTGGGTCCTTCAAAGTTGGTGAAATCTCTTAGATTAGCTTTGTGAAATAGAGGGATAACTAAATTTCTAGACTACCATTTGCAAGCAGCTGTAACATTTGATTTAGCCGATTTCAGCAAAAGCAGATTTAGCAGATTTCAACACTAGACTCTTGACTCAACGATTAACTCTATCTTTTCAAGCATGGAATCTATGACACAGGGCTCGACTTTCGATTATCCCAATAAAAGCTTTCCCCGGTTCACCAGACAAGTTATGCCGTTGATGTTTCATTAAAAATGAAAGCACTATACACATACTTAATAAATGTTCATCTATGATCAGAAAGATGACAGAAAGACAACAAAATTCAAGTTATAGTTACGAATACACTAGAACAATTAAATAGTGATTTTTCAATCACATCTAGTTTTCTGAGAGGTCGTAAATCTTACACAGTTATTGAAAATGAAAATAAAAAGTATACCATCGATATCACTATATCATTTGATTAGTAAGAAAATATGTATTATGCCAATGCCATGAAAATAGAAAAATATTGTGATTTTGGATGTGTCATTCCCTACGTAATAGGTTATATTGGTTCTTGGTCAAATGATAATTATATTCTAAAAGAAGAGTTAGGGATACCCAAAAGATATGGAAATATTTGAAAAGAGCCAATATAAAAGAATATCAGATTTTTTCGGAAATTATTAATGTGTACTGATCTCTTTACTAGTTTATATCTTTATTGGTTTTAGTATTTTATCACAACTTTTTTATATTATTAACTATTTATCTGATTTACTCAATTTTTACTTAAACTTATTTTACATTTGTTTTACTTTCTATGCTCACGACTACGATGACGAGGTCCCACATCTTTTAACTTACTAGTTTAATTGTTAAACAATAACAGCCTTCTAAGTCAAAACTATATATATATATATATATATATATATATATATATATATATATATATATATATATATATATATATATATATATATATATATAGTTTAAATGTTAACATACTCAATTATATAAAACAAATTATTAACTATGCAATAATATATAATTGATATCAGGTTAATTTATAAGTTTTATAAAATAATAATTTTCAATATATCACATATAGTGTAATATGTAGTTACTTATCGTAGTTTAATATACTACATATTATAAGATATAATTATAAAATATCTATAATTTGCATTATAACATAAAATTAAAAATAACTGTATTAAAGAAATGTTATTAAATTATATTATAGTCATGTAATATATATATACTATCAATAGTATATACAAAATTAGTCAGAAGAGTGGTTTATTTCAACTTTATTTTAATTTAAAATTTATATATATATATATATATATATATATATATATATGTGTGTGTGTGTGTGTGTGTGTGTGTGTGTGTGTGTGTGTGTGTGTATGTGTATGTGTATATATACGTATATATTTGCATTGTATATACTCAGAATGGTATTTTAAATTTTGTATAGCGATTATATATATGAATTTAATTTCTACCTCTTTCATATATATATATATAAGTATGCGATTCTGCAATCATTTTGTATCCCATAGATACAGAATGAGTATTATATAAGATATTTATATAATATATGTTTTGTAATTTTGTAAAAATTGTAAATCTATGATGAGAGTATTCATATTTATGGTTTTGAAGTTAATATTATAAATACTCGTATATCCTAATTTCCCTTGTTTATTTATTATTTTGAATATGGCTTCCTTTCATTATACATAATTATAGCGTGCAGATGTCAAATTGTACTGAATAAAACATATCAAATAACGAGCCGGTTAATATACACATTTTTATCAAAATGTGTGTGAAATTAATGAATAAAGTAATTATATTAAATAAATAAATACAATTTAAGCTTTAAGATGTATATAATAAAATAAATCATTTTAGTAAAAATTAATTAAAACAAAATGAATACAAAATGGTGAATATTCGTGAATATATTATAAATTGTTTTAAGTCTCATATTAACTAATATGTTACTTTTAATATTATAAATACATTATTATATAAATCATTAAGTCATCTATTTAATATTTGATGTTACTTTTAATATTACAAATTCACTATTATATAAATTATCTATTTAATATTTTTAAATTATTATTTTACTTAATTTAAAACTGTAAAATACTAAATCAATAAAGTATACCTAACTAGTGATCCCTATATATATATATATATATATATATATATATATATATATATATTATAATTTCTCAATGTTTTTATAATTTATGTATTTTCTTATTAATTTACATACGTTTATATTAAAATGATCAACTTTTTAGGAATCATCAATATGAATCTTAATTACTCTGAATTTTATGTTAGTACATATAAATATGGTATTTATTGAATGAAAACATATAATTATTTTAATAATTTATTGAATTTCATGTATAAAGAAATTCCTGTTGATTCATCTAAGTATTCTTTATTACATAGTATATATACCTCATATAGTAGGTATTCTTGTAATGTAAACCTTTCTACTTAATAATTCATAGTTAATCATTATATCACAGGTATAGTTTGTTTCCTTTCTCGATAACTGAAAAATGATATAATAATATTAAAACTAATAATACATGACAATATTTTATTTAATTAAACTATTTATGAAAATTAGGTCTTATAAATAAATTTCCCTAAATAGAATTTCAATTTAAACTTTTATTTTTCACACATCAAAACATGTATCTTTATAAGTATATAGAGATATTATTATTATCATTAAATTATAATAACCTGATAATACATATCTATAATCAAATTATAATAATCGATGATAGGAAATTGTGATTTCTCAAGTGAAATCTTTTTGTGGCAATTTGTACTATGAGAATTGTACACAGATTTTTTTATAAGAAATTATATCAAATTTTAGACTACTACCATCAACACAAATTTTACAATATAATGTTAAGTTATATAATGTATATAATGTTAATTGATATGAAAAAATTATTCGCTTCATAATTTGTTGGGAATATTGGAAATATGATATGAAGTTTATTAATATTGAAGATTTTCTATATACATGCCTATATATTAGTGAATATTAATAATATGTATACAATTATACCTCAGTACTAAATTGTATACGACATTACTTGTAACATAATCACATAGAAATCTTGTGAGGAGCAATCGTTTAATCCCGACGGGCAGTGGTCAGTTCAAGGTAAACCGAATTCTCCGGTTCAAAAGCCACCGTCTGCTACTATACCAGAGGTTATTAAGCAAAAACATCCGCTCGTGCTCGAGCCGGAGACATTTGACGAGAAGATGCAACTAATCAGGATTCACGAGGCAGCAATGAATGCAGGAAAGTGCGCAGAGCTGGATGAATCCTTGTACATTTACTGCATGAGTTTTATCCGTTATGCAAAAGCGTGTGTAGCCAAAGGCAACAACCCCGATGCTCTCGAGAAAGCCTGGAAATTGGTCGAAAAAAAATTGTTTAACCGATAAATGATTGGCTTATTTTATATAAATTTCTCTTATATAAACTTTTTTATAACTCCAGATTTTTAATTCTTTATAGTTTAGAAAAATATAAATAAACAAATGAGAATTTCATGATTGCTATATTATTGAACATAATTTACAATATTGTAATTTTTATTTTGACTTTAGTAAAACTCAATATTTGTTATTTTAAATTATTAACACTAGTTATCTCACAATATAGTTTAATATACTCATGGAATATATTAATTTGTATTATTCATTAGTAGATAGAATACATAAACCATAAATAGGGTGGAGTAATTAGTGTATTATTTACCTTATAAAAAATGATACAATTTAATACTAATGTATTAAAAGATCTAAAACTTGTATGTTAACTGAATCAATAATGTACAATTTATGATTTCTTCAATTTATATTTCTCATTGTAGCAGATTTTAATTAGGATTGACTGTTGACTTGAACATGGCTAAAGATTATAGATCCTAGACCAAACTCTGTTCTCTTATAAATTATTCGAATCTATTGGCTGCTATGTTCTGTTATCCTGAAGGAAACTGTTTATATACTCAGGAGGTTTACCTAATATATAAATAGATCAGAAAATACAAAAACTTATTTGTAAAAATGCATATAAATTTAAAATCCTATTTATTTATAGCTTAATAACTTATTTTGGTATAAAATAACCATTCATAATTTGGTTTATATTTGTGTAGAGTAAGTAAGTGTATGTATATTGTTTAGTCCAGTCTTGGGGTCGAATTTTGCGAGTAGGTAATACCGAGTTAGTTGGTCAAGTTTGTTGTTACCTTATCTTCGGTGTACATTTATATTGAATATTAGGAACGTTATTTATCAGTTCAGATAATGGAATCATGTAAATTGAAAAGATCGGAGGTCAAATTACGCATCTATGGGGGTCACCGTAGTCTGTTTTATGTGGGGTAGATATTGTGTCATTTATTTTGTCAGAGAATTGATGGTCATTTAGAAAATAGAGGATCATTTTAAATGTGTATCTCACATATATTTCTCTCAATTGGGAGATTAGTATATCAAGGGTATCAAATGCGACGTAGAAAATAAATTTGGTAGATTGCTTACGACCAACAGCGAAGTTGATTTTTAAGGAGTGAAATTGCATCAGTTTATGTATTAGTGTTTCTTTTGAAGCTTTGTTGTTTTTTGTCTAGTAATTGGAGTATATGTAGATAGTTAATGAGTTGATGATATAAAGTCCTTTCAAAAATGTTGTCGAATAGTTATAGTTGCGAGATGTGATGGTAATTTGATAGTTTTGATGGATCTGAGGTTTTTTTGCATATTTAAGTCAATAATTATTGCTTGCGATGAAAAAGGATTTACAAGTTGGAGTTTCATTTTCTGAAGAGTCTGTCTAGTCTGAGTGTCATTAGTTTTAGATCTCATAGGTAGTAAGCATTATAAGTTGTGTAGGTTACAGGTGCGTATTTGTTAAGCATGGTGGATATTGTTGAGTTGCATGGGTTATGGAGTTTGGTATTTTAGACTGATTATATATTGATATCATGTATGAAGCAAGAGTAGAACATATTTTTAATTTCTATGTGACGCTTTCTTGTTAGCTTGGATTTTGAAGATTTCATGGTGAGAATTGTAATGAAATTAGAGTCAGATTTAGGTAGTAAGAAGACAATGGTTTGTATGTCGCAGGTAAGTTTAATCCAGTTTATAGTTATAGTGTATGTTTTTATTTTAGAAATTTAAGTCACCGTGTATGTTTATTTTGTTGTCGTGTCAGTAAATGCAATAAACACATTCTATATTTTTTAAATTTTAGATATTTTTTATGTTTCAACTTCTATTTATATTTAATGTTTTGCAATGATTCGGGCAACACATTCCAGAATTTATCTGATGTTATTTTTTAAGAAAATTTAATTTGTATATTATATTTAATTTATTTATATATTTCATTATTTTAAGGGTAGTTCATTAATTTATTAATATTCTGGTAGATCATATATATTAAAGTATTATATTTAATAATTTAATAGTGGAAATTTATATAACAGCTTGGGAAACTTTACAATGTTTCAAAATAAATTTAGATAAGAGGGATTGATATCTAAATGTTACTCGAAAGCCTGTATTATATTATTATGATACAACAATAATTCTAACCGATTGTAATAACTATCTTCATAATCTAGCATTTATTAAACAAGTTCTAGTAATATGCAAAATACCTACCAAAGTTACTTTCACTATTATTTTATTATTTATTTAAGATAAAGTGACAATTGACAAGATTATCAATAGCTCTTTCCACAATTCAACTTGTTTAGAAATTTCTACTGGTGAAAGTGTTCGATGAATGTTCATCTTGGTTTAGGATTCAAACGACATATTCCTGAATTCCCTTGCAAGTGTAAATACAAGATGAATGAATCATGCCGTTTTTTGGACAACCCTTGTCCTTTGACTCAAAATAATGGTTGAATTGTTAATCTAGTAATCTATATATATATATATATATATATATATATATATATATATATATAATTTCATGGGGTTATAGATTTTTTAATATCTAAATTATAAAAATATTAGAATATTAAATGTATGTATATTTACAAATATATTGTATGCTATTTAAGATGTTAGTATATTTTAAATTATGTATTCATTTGTATATATACTTGTATTGTATTGTATTATATATATTCGGTGGAATGAAACTTATAATTATCAACAGATAACCCGAAAGCTCTTTGAAGCCGTTCTTAGTTAAGTTCTTATGGTTTTAACAAGAGCATTTAATTAATTCACCACTTTTATAAATTAGTATAGGATAAATCAGTCCAGATAATTAAACCTCTGATTACTGCTTGTCATACAAAATACACAAAACAAAAGATAAAATAAACAACTATGGGAACTTGGAGGATACCGTCGAAATGAAACAACATCAATTTGCGGCTTGCTCGCATTGATTAAAAGAAGCTATAGAACCAGAATTGCATGAACTAGATATTAAAATCCAATTAACATACTAAAATTATAAAATAAATAATAAATGAATATATAGAATTTTTTAATGATCAATAAGTTTAATAATTTTGTTCACAATTATTGAGCTATTGTTCAAGTTGTGGTTGGTTGTTCAAGTCAACCATCATCATCACCATCATTATTATCATCATCATCATCATCATCATCATCACCATCATTATCATCATCATCATCATCATCATTATTATTATCATCATCATCATCATCACTATCATTAGTATCATCATCATCATTATTATCATCATCATCATCATCACCATCATCATCATCATCATCATCATCATCATCATCATCATCATCATCATCATCATCATCATCATCATCATCATCATCATCATCATCATCATCATCATCATCATCATCATCATCATCATCATCATCATCATCATCATCATCATCATTATCATCATCATAATCATCATCATCATCATCATCATCATCATCATCATCATCATCATCATCATCATCATCATCATCATCATCATCATCATCATCATCATCATCATCATCATCATCATCATCATCATCATCATCATCATCATCATCATCATCATCATCATCATCATCATCATCATCATTATCATCATCATCATCATCATCATCATCATCATCATCATTATTATTATAATTATTATCATCATCATCATCATCATCATCATCATCATCATCATCATCATCATCATCATCATCATCATCATCATCATCATCATCATCATCATCATCATCATCATCATCATCATCATCATCATCATCATCATCATCATCATCATCATCATCATCATCATCATCATCATCATCATCATCATCATCATCATCATCATCATCATCATCATCATCATTATCATCAATATCATCATCACCATCATTATCATCACCATCATTATTATCATCATCATTATCATCATCATCATCATTATCATCACCATCATCATCACCATCATTATCATCACCATCATTATTATCATCATCATTATTATCATCATCACCACCTTCATGCAAATTACAGATACATTTGTTCCTGCTCCAGCTCTTCAACTGGCTCTACTCGAGCAGTAATTACTCCTGTGACTGTAGATTCATCAGCGACAATATCGACTATTGATATTCTTAAAATTCATGCAAGGTATCTACAGAATACAATTAGTCGAACCTTGAAATATCTAAAAACACTAAATCCTCAATTTTAAAGTCCTCACCAGAGGCTGCCTATTCCAATATGCTTACAAATAGTATACCGTCAATCTTATCTTGAATGCTAACTTATCCAAACATCCTAATAATAATCATTTAAATCAGATTTCTCGAGGTCAGTTGGATTTGAACGCATTAAAATCTCCGATAGAAATAATAATTTTATTTATGTTCTCTTCAATTATTTAGAATCATATCCTGATAGCAATAAATAAATATCATTTGTTTCCCAAATATAATTCTATCCTTTCAATGCACAAAAGATGCATTTTTCAATAGTGGTAAATGTCAAAGTTTGATTTCCAAATATATTTATAATAGTTCTTATAAAAGCTTTTATGAAAGTATGTGATGTAAAATTAGACTCCTCACTGCAACAAATGATTTGCATGGTTCTCAGCGACATACCTTCCGACTGCAACACTTAGCTGAAACTACTCTAAACGTGATTACTAACACTATATTAAATCACTTTACAACAAACAGCGCAATCACCTCTTCTCGGTAAGACATTAGGGTTTGATACCTTATCATATCCCATTCTATTTACTCGACTAATTTAAATTAAGATAACAGGTAATTCGCTTAACTCCTTAAAAACCTATCTCACAAGTATGAGCTACTGCGAATCTCTTGTCGATTGCGTTTCTGGACGTTGCATGTTAACACATGACAAGTGTTAGGGTCGCTTATTATTTCTTCTATACACTAATCATCTCAAATCACTCTTTGAATCATTTCATAAAGTTAATTACTGTATTTATGCTGATGACGTTCAACAATTCATTGATTAATGTAAACAATTCATTGATTAATGATTATTTCTGTCTGCCAACTCATGGCTCTTAAATAATATTTTATTATTAAATGTTAACAAAACTGGATTACTAAATATTTCATTAGCTACAACTGCAAATAAATTTTATACAGTAAAATTTGACAATATCAATATTACACCAAAAACCATTGTTAAAAATCTAGGTTTAACCTTTGACGAAAAGCTTTTTATTTACCTTTAATTACTAAAGTCAGTAAATCTGCTAATTCATAACTTTATAAAATATATACGCAAATCAATCTGAGATGTTGGTATTCTTAGATACCCGGAATTAATTGATATATCAAATATAAAACATATATATTACATGGTATATTTATTTAATATCATCCTTTATTCTAATAAGGTGTACACCAGCCAAATAACTACGTATTATGTCATTATGTATTATGTCCCCTCGTAAATGCTTCCTTATTGTTTCTTAATACACCATGTAGTCTATCTATTATTTCTAATCTTCCTTTCACAGCTAACTTACTTAACTCCTCCCCATTTTTATTTATTCTCATCGCATTTACGCCTATCATCACCTCATTTATCTTTCTACCATTTATTAAATATCATATCCCTCAATCTGACTTAATATCTTCATTCCTGTTACTTTTGTTTGTTAGCTCTGTAACTAAAAGTCCTACTTTTAAGATCATTTCAACCATTAAATTAAGTGGTCAGATACTTCCTTAGGATATCTAACAGATCTCTCAATATTTCATCTGAAATTTCAACTATCACTGACCTCGCTAATCTCAGCACTTAATCTAACTGTATAATAATGTCTCCTATTAGTCTGCATTCTCCAATAAACAAACCCTATCTCTCGTTTGTTTGTTGATTCCCGTTCTAAAGGTGTTCTTCTATTGTTACCCATTAATAGTAAATTTCTTCTAAAATATCAACTCGTGTTTGTGTGCAGATAGATCAAAACTGAATCTGAAGTTGTCCTTAAAATAGATCAATAAATTACCAAGTATATAATATTAAAATAAATTAAAATAGGTAAAGAGTGTACACAGTGAAAAAACGCGTCGTTTTTCCTATCGAAAATACGTAAAATATAAAAATGGATTTAGATGTGTCCACATTGATAACGCTAATATTTTAAAAAATTAAAATAAATATTATAATTATTAAATATAAATATTTGACAATCAAATATATAAATAAATATAAATTATTTACAACAATTAATTAAGTGCTTTTCTTTTTTTTTATATTCATCTCTTGAATGAAGTCTAATGTTTTTTCAAATAATATTTTAAGAATATCTGACATATCTTTAGATTTAACCGCATATTTATTGATTAGTTGACAAAGCGATGCACAAAAATCTACTGTTGCCGACTGATCCTTATTTTCTAAGGATTCTATTTTATTTAATATTTCTTCATCTAGATTTATTTTCTT
Organism: Osedax frankpressi; assembly: GCA_964035775.1. NCBI lineage: Eukaryota > Metazoa > Annelida > Polychaeta > Sabellida > Siboglinidae > Osedax > Osedax frankpressi. The sequence goes on from OZ038316.1 coordinate 28,266,601, forward strand.
TTTCCAAGTTTTCCAAATTTATCATTGAATCTGTAGAAATATTACAAACATGATATGAACTTAGCAACATAGTATATAAACAATAACATATGCTATAATTATTAAAATACCTCTGCGATAAGTGTGGTTTAGAAAGGGCTAGTTGCGATGTACTTGGAGTCGACTGAATATAGTCTGGTGTTAACTCAAAATCTGTGGATCCGAATCTACTGGACTCGATAATATATCTAAATATTCTGATTCTGAGATCACCTCACATTCTGATTCGAGGATTACTCTAGCTACTGATAGCGGAGATCCTGGTTCTGCCACTTCCACAATGTTAGTAACTGTACCTCTTTATGTATAAATAATACATTTTTAAATACTATTTATTATTAATTATTATTAAAGTGTGATTAATACAGATTATTAAATACAGATTATTAAATACAGATTATTAAATACAGATTATTAAATACAGATTATTAAATACAGATTATTAAATACAGATTATTAAATACAGATTATTAAATACAGATTATTAAATACAGATTATTAAATACAGATTATTAAATACAGATTATTAAATACAGATTATTAAATACAGATTATTAAATACAGATTATTAAATACAGATTATTAAATACAGATTATTAAATACAGATTATTAAATACAGATTATTAAATACAGATTATTAAATACAGATTATTAAATACAGATTATTAAATACAGATTATTAAATACAGATTATTAAATACAGATTATTAAATACAGATTATTAAATACAGATTATTAAATACAGATTATTAAATACAGATTATTAAATACAGATTATTAAATACAGATTATTAAATACAGATTATTAAATACAGATTATTAAATACAGATTATTAAAATCTCTCTGAAATTTTATAAATATCTGAAGAAATAGTTGGTCACTTTTCTAAAGTTTCGTTAATAAATTTCATGTCTAAGTAATTATATATTGATAAGTTTAATATAAAATTATATAGTGGATATAATACTTTAAAATATTTACAATACACTTGGATAATATATAAAAATAATTAACAATAATATAATAATTTTATATATTAAAGCATACATGAAATCAACTAGTCGAATGTTTATAATTATATAATATTAAAACTAAAATATCCTGTTTATTTGTCTAACCATCGTAATATTGCCATGATGGATATTCAACAGAATCTTCAACTCCATTTCCACTTTTCTCTTGATTATACTTTATTATATTTAATTTTTTATAATAATCTCGTGTACTTTTCCATTTTGTTTTAACCACATTTTCTATAGGAAAAATTATATTTTAATTAACTAGTTTTGTTTTATAAATAAATTTAGTTATTTGTTAAATTAGGGATATTAATCTGGAAATAAATGTATTTCTATATAAAACTAATTTTATATTAATATTGAGTATATTTATATATTCTATTTTAATAATAATATGTTCTTAATTATTTATAAATTGAAAATACTATATATTATTTATAATCTATTAAAAATTGTTAATCTATATATTTTTATACTATATTTTATATTTATATATTAAGCCACCATAAATATTTGTATCTATGGAATGTATTCATAATCTTCGTGGGTGGCATTTCTACCTCACTGAATATTGTATTTAATTAAAAATAATCAGTAAAGAATTAAGAAATGAAGTATAATGTTCATAAACATAATACATTATTGATTATCAACAATATTGCTAAAAACAATATTATTTAAATTATATTCTATACTACATACATAGGTTATACTCCATACATTCTATACTACATACATAACTTATAGGTTAACTTATTGGCATTGTCCTATAAACACTCCAAAGAAAATGCAACACACTTTCTGTACTTATTATTACGATGTTTTTAAAGTTAGCATAAATATCAAGTAATATCCTTATTAAAGTACCGTGTTTTTATTGAATTGAATATCTAATTTATATATAGTGTATTTAAAACAGATTACTAATAGTACATACTAATACTACATGATTTTAAATATATAATCTGCAACCTTAATATAATAGTTTTTAAGTTGTAACAATTTAACGAGATACTCAACAACCTTTCAATGGTAACAGAAATAATATATATATATATATATATATATATATATATATATATATATATATATATATATTACCTATAGGTGAATATTGTCTAATTTAATTATTGGAACACAATTTTAATATTCGTGTGTTATGGATTTTTTTTAAATTATAATCGTAAGGGAATTCACTACAGAAATTTTGTAATTTTGATTTTGATTTGATTATCAATACATTTGAAAACCAAGCAAACTAATATTTCGTAGAAAATATTTTACGACTTATGTAGTTAACTTATAAAAAGTATTCAAAAAACATGTATTATATAAATATACTATAATATATTATACTTTTAAAGTATTAACCTATATATAGGTTAATAAGCCATATATTTTGTTACATACATATACCTATATCATATATATTATATTAAATATTATTAAATATTATTGTAATATTATTATTATTATACTTTATTAGTTATCATAATTGTATTTATTAAATGAAAATTAATATTAGTAATAGTTTTGTAGAATAACAATAGTTAAGTTTATGATTTATCTATAACAGGATATTACTATTATAAAAAAATCATTTGTGTCTCGTTTATTCATTTAATATTTCATTAAGTATTTTGATTTGCATATTTATAATATTTGAAGTTTATTTTTATGTATTTATTTCCCATAGTAGTTATTTAAATATGATATAATATTGTAGGAGTGGGTTATTTTATATACGAATGTCTAAGGAGGACCATGGAGAGCTATAAGTGCTTTATTTAATTGATACATCCAAATACTGCTCGTGGGTAGATTTATTGCTATATATACTATATATATATATATATATATATATATATATAAAGTCGTAAGTTATAATTCAATAAAACATATATAACTATATTTGTAATAAAATAAATTCGTATGTCTAGTGCCATTAATTAAATAGATTAAAATATTATAAAATTGTAAAACGAACATAAAATGTAATACGGAATAAAATCATATATACCTATAACATAAAACACATACATTGTCATAGCTATCTTAAAATATATATCATTTTATATAGAAAAAATGCATTGTAATTTATTTTTTCCGGTTATCTGTAAATAATGATACATCATTCCGATGATGATTCAACCCTTCCTATACATTGGGCCATAGGGCATGGTGTACTAATTGTACCAGAAGTTACTAGAACCTTTATTCCCCGAAACGTCAATTAAATACAGATATCAAGGAAATTATCTCAATATAAAATATTATAAAAAATGTAAAGATGAATATTTTTTATTATGATACCCTTTGGATGATACCTGTGACTTATAAATGAATTAAAGAACTTTGTAAATATTTACAGAATACGTACTTTATATATATATATATATATATATGTATATATATATATATTTATTAATTAAGCCACTTTTATAGATGCTATTAGTTAATACTATAATACCTGTTAATAATACCTAATTAATAATAATGCCTAATCAATTTATATTAAAATAAAAATCACTTAACGAAACGAAATTATTAGATATTATTATAATCATTAGATATAAACAAAATGTAAACTTAAGTATATACTAATTACTATATAATACAGTATTGTATTTGTAATTTTATAAACCTAAATAAAAATTACAAATAAAACAATTATGATATAAGTATTTTTTTCGATGTTAACTTTAAATATGATTCCTCAAAGTTAAACATTTAAATTTGGTATAAAATTATATTATATTAATTATATTTAATTAATAAGCTGCAATTTTTATGTCGAAAAAATAAGATCACATAATTGCCTACATTAATAACTTCTAAAATATGTGATTAATTATTGTAATAAAAATAGTATTACACGTTATATATTCATTTTCAAATAAGCTGTTTCTTTATTTTTACTAGTGAATCGTATATTCATTACTATGGATACGATTTACTAGTTATAAATAAACTAGACGGCTTATTCTAAAAATGATTGTAAATTATTTATAAATATGCATATGCTATTTATATATAAATGTCTTTGGAAAAGCTTGAGTAATAATTGCATATACACATATTGGGATATGGTATGCATGTTATCGTAATGTATATAACGGAATTTACATACAATAGCACATGTAAACATGGCCTTTTTTTAAAATAAATACATAATATGGTTATCAAAATATATATGTATTTGAAATAGGAAACAACTATGTATTATGATAATATAGAGCTCGCAGATATATTAAATTAATATGTTAATTATATTTTATGATATTAATTATCTATACACTATAGTGTACTTAAAAATTATAACATTATATAATAATAAAATATTAATATTATTACTTATAATGGTTAATTCCACAAGCATGCATTGGTAATATTAAAAGGAATTATGTAAGACACATTGCATCTTAATATTTCAATATTATGGACATGGGTTAATTACTCAATAAACCATCCAGGCCTTTTCATTTTTGCATTGCATAACTTCTGTTAGATTATTTTTAATTTTTGTTGGCATATCAATATACATTACTCATAATTTACATAGATGAAATACGTATTCGATGGATAATCATATTTCTTATATAGAGCAATGTTAGTCGAGTAGGTAAATCCTGTGAAATTTAAACGACAAAAATAACATTTCGCATACATAACTTTTGATGCAGTTTATTATAAAGCATTGACTCATAAGTTATCTAAGAATTATTTCAGATGCTTACGTAAATGCGATTTCAGCGATTCTCCTTAATCAACTATAATCTAAATCGACCGCATTGTTTTACAATTTCAAAGCGAGAATAACGGTTTGTTCATAAAGATACTCCATCGCGCCCAGAGATTCAACTTAGTAATACAATGTGCATACTTGGGCGCGACGTCCACCTCTGCCGTAGGGCTATATAGTTGGAGCTTTATCGGAGTGCCGCATTAAATCGCACTTAAAAGCATACGGTGGTCAGGTTTAACGATTCGACGGCAACTTCCGAAGCTTGGCGCGCCCGTTCGCGCCCGGTTTATAGGGTGTTTACTAGTCGAGGTGAGTTGCCGGGGGCAACGAGGCCGGGGTTATAGGTCAAGCGTTCTAGTAGCGGGCGAGGCGACGCCGTGCACGGCGGGTACCCCGAGCTGACGGCTATTCGACGAACGGCTCCCGCTAATGGTTTAAAAGAAATGGGGTCCTAAATGCAGGTTTATTTACAGACCATTTATAAGTAATGGTACGGGCACGTGTACCGGCCCCGCGTGGGTGTAAACAATAATGCCGTAACGAAATGCGCGCTCGCCGTGGCCGGAGTATACAACGTGTACGGTGTACTCTCACGTTACTTTAGAGTATACTCCAAATCCTCCAAAACTACATCGATTACAGTAACTACTCGTATGAATTTACGGGCACTAATATGAGAGTATTACCGAGTTTATTCTAATACATCTGCAAAGTACACATTTTTAATGAACCGTGTTGATTAACATTATATGGTAACTAGTATCAACTAGTACATATCCGGTATTACTGGTTTTCCCAACGGGTACTACTCATTCAGATTACTTTAGTGTTTATGCGTATAGTGTACGTTGTACGTACAGTGAGCAGTGTACACTGTACCGTGTATATTATACACTGTATACTATATATTATACATATAATAATGTACATTGTCCATTACTTATCTATATTACATAAATAAGTAGATTTTATGATAACAAGATCAATGTTTAAATGTATTTTATTATACAACAATAAACATGAAGTTAAAATATAGTTTGGAATATTCAATATTTATTTACTAAATTCATTAATATACATTCATCGCATTTTTAACTAGTACTAAATATAATCTTAATATGCCATTAAATTGATTTGTTGTACACATATATTATAAATCAATTCACTATAATATATATAATTACAATAGATATTTATTATATAACATATTCAGATAATATTAATTTTAACTTTAAAATTTACTAAAGTATATATTTTTATATTGTGCATATATTTCTATATATACTAGAATAATATCGGATATATATAATTAATATTTTATAAATATTATTAATACGATCTATGACTTTATTTTCAATAATTTAAATTCATTTTTATTTTCCAATTCAGTTTCAAATATGACTAAATTTAGGATTATTAAACACATTGCGAGTAAGATTAACATAAGAATTCATATTTAACTGAACATATATTTTTGTTACTATAAAATCATAGTCCATAGTTATAAAGGGTCCTTTTGGTAAAAAAAAGTTCTATTCTAAACTTTACGATATAAACCTAGCACTCAACATGTACAGTATACACTGACTATTTGACACCTAATATTAACTATTATATATGTGTGTGTGTGTGTGTGTGTGTGCGTGTGTGTGTGTGTGTGCGTGTGTGTATGTGTGTATTTGTGTGCGTGTGTGTGTGTGTGTGTGTGTGTGTGTGTGTGTGTGCGTGCGTGTGTTTATGTTTGTGTGTCTATTTTAAATATTTATTATATAATGTAAATCAAGATTAATTATCAAATTTTAACATTGTGAAGTTATATGAATAATTGAACATTATTTTGTAGCAACATTTTTACTTATCATTTACAATTATTTTGTTACGGTATAATTTCTGTTACTGTATGGTGTACATTATATACATTGTACACCGTACAGTGTGTATTGTACACTGTACAGTGTACAACGTACATTTGGTTAATACATAACATACTGTATAAAGCTAAAATTAATCCGGGAAAGAATAACACAGCTACAAAAAACTCATACAAAATTAAATTCAGAAATATTTTTCAATACTATACAATTACTAAATATGTAATATTATTATAATGTATGTAAATATGTAATACTATTATAGTGTATGTAAATATGTAATATTATTATAGTGTATGTAAATATGTAATACTATTATAGTGTATGTAAATATGTAATATTATTATAGTGTATGTAAATATGTAATATTATTATAATGTATGTAAATATGTAATATTATTATAATGTATGTAAATATGTAATATTATTATAGTGTATGTAAATATGTAATATTATTATAGTGTATGTAAATATGTAATATTATTATAGTGTATGTAAATATGTAATATTATTATAATGTATGTAAATATGTAATATTATTATAATGTATGTAAATATGTAATATTATTATAGTGTATGTAAATATGTAATATTATTATAGTGTATGTAAATATGTAATATTATTATAGTGTATGTAAATATGTAATATTATTATAGTGTATGTAAATATGTAATATTATTATAATGTATGTAAATATGTAATATTATTATAGTGTATGTAAATATGTAATATTATTATAGTGTATGTAAATATGTAATATTATTATAGTGTATGTAAATATGTAATATTATTATAGTGTATGTAAATATGTAATATTATTATAGTGTATGTAAATATGTAATATTATTATAGTGTATGTAAATATGTAATATTATTATAGTGTATGTAAATATGTAATACTATTATAGTGTATGTAAATATGTAATATTATTATAGTGTATGTAAATATGTAATATTATTATAGTGTATGTAAATATGTAATATTATTATAGTGTATGTAAATATGTAATATTATTATAGTGTATGTAAATATGTAATATTATTATAGTGTATGTAAATATGTAATATTATTATAGTGTATGTAAATATGTAATACTATTATAGTGTATGTAAATATGTAATATTTTATGTAAATGTGTAATATTTATAGTAAATATCAAAACATAAATATTTCCATCAGATACATTCAATTGTATTATATCGTCTACAAGTTTAAAACATTATATTTTGTTGAATAACATTTTTATCTTAAATGAGTTCATTTAATTTTAATAGGAATTTTATTATCATAATGTTCACAACGAAATTATAATATTTCCTGACATTTTAATAATGATTTTATAAGAAAATATATTATTATTACAGAATTTAGTGTTCATTGATAATATATCGAAAATACAAATTATTTATTTATTTTATAGATATATCTTTTATATATTTAGATTCAAATCCCAATTAAATTATCTATTATAGATATATTTATTAGTAAATAAAATTAGATAATTACACTGGATATATCCATACACAAATATTCTATATATAAATATATATATATATACATATATTTATATATATATATATATATATATATATATATATATATATAATGTATTATATTTATTATTTATTAATTTAATATTCAATTTTAATGCATTGTTTACTCTATAGAACTATATATTATAAGTCATTACTAAATATCTAAACCCCACTGAGAATACACTATCGACACCAACCTAAACTGTTCTCGGTCTATATGTAATACATATTTCATACACACTGTACATTCGATACAGAAAAATATACGATTATAATATGTTTTCATTGATAATGAAATAGTGATTTATTTCTATTTATTATATGAAAAGATTATTAATAGAATATATATATATATATATATATATATATATATATTTATATATAAGAAATGCATATTCTCATTGCGCAATAAACGATTTAATCACATTCACGAGTCAATTATAACTATACTTTAGGCCGTTTCAGCTGCCAGTGCGGATAATAAATAAAATACGTGGTTTTCTATAAATAGATAGGACCAATAAAAATTCTAATTTATTCTATACGTATCGAGAATACGATAAAAGCTGGTAGAGCGAGACATTCAATTATCCGTGAAATATATATATATATATATATATATATATATCATATATATATATATATATATATATATATATATATATATATATATATATATATATATAAGATAAATCAACTAGTGTAATATCATCTTTTGTAGGCGTGGTTAATTAATTGAATATTGCTAAAGTGTTAAGACGTATACATACTTTAATCACCCAATCAAATATAATTGATTGCTGCTACACTTTGCTCCTACACTTTACTGTTAAACCTTGCTGCTACACCTTACTGTTAAACCTTACTGTTAAACCTTACTGTTAAACCTTACTGTTAAACCTTACTGTTAAACCTTACTGTTAAACCTTACTGTTAAACCTTACTGTTAAACCTTACTGTTAAACCTTACTGTTAAACCTTACTGTTAAACCTTACTGTTAAACCTTACCGTTAAACCTTACTGTTAAAGCTTACTGCTACACCTTGCTCCTACACCTTACTGCTACATCTTAATGTTAAACCTTACTGCTACACCATATTACTACACCGTATTACTACACCTTACTACTACCCCTTACTACTACACTACTGTCGTGATATTCTATACAATCATACCTCCCAGATTTAGTAGCACTGTTAAAAATAATCCCATGAAACAACCTTCAATAATTAGTGAATTAAATCATTACTAATATTTAATTACAAGTAATTAAGGTTTGTATTATAAGTAAATATTTGTTAATTGATATTTTCAGTTTCTTTTGAACTATCAATAGGTAGCCCAACATTGTTGGCAACCTTTCTTCATTAAATCTTTCTTTATTAAACATTTCTTTATTAAACCTTTCTTTATTAAACCTTTCTTTCTTAAACCTTTCTTTATTAAACATTTCTTTATTAAACCTTTTTTTATTGAACCTTTCTTTATTAAACCTTTCTTTATTACACCTTTCTTTATTAAACCTTTCTTTATTAAACCTTTCTTTATTAAACCTTTCTTTATTAAACATTTCTTTATTAAACCTTTCTTTATTAAACCTTTCTTTATTAAACCTTTCTTTATTAAACCTTTCTTTATTAAACCTTTCTTTATTAAACCTTTCTTTATTAAACCTTTCTTTATTAAACCTTTCTTTATTAAACCTTTCTTTATTAAACCTTTCTTTATTAAACCTTTCTTTATTAAACATTTCTTTATTAAACCTTTCTTTATTAAACCTTTCTTTATTAAACCTTTCTTTATTAAACTTTTCTTTATTAAACATTTCTTTATTAAACATTTCTTTATTAAACCTTTCTTTATTAAACATTTCTTTATTAAACCTTTCTTTATTAAACCTTTCTTTATTAAACCTTTCTTTATTAAACCTTTCTTTATTAAACTTTTCTTTATTAAACATTTCTTTATTAAACATTTCTTTATTAAACCTTTCTTTATTAAACATTTCTTTATTAAACCTTTCTTTATTAAACCTTTCTTTATTAAACCTTTCTTTATTAAACCTTTCTTTATTAAACCTTTCTTTATTAAACCTTTCTTTATTAAACCTTTCTTTATTAAACCTTTCTTTATTAAACCTTTCTTTATTAAACCTTTCTTTATTAAACCTTTCTTTATTAAACCTTTCTTTATTAAACCTTTCTTTATTAAACCTTTCTTTATTAAACCTTTCTTTATTAGACCTTTCTTTATTAAACCTTTCTTTATTAAACCTTTCTTTATTAAACCTTTCTTTATTAAACCTTTCTTTATTAAACCTTTCTTTATTAAACCTTTCTTTATTAAACCTTTCTTTATTAAACCTTTCTTTATTAAACCTTTCTTTATTAAACCTTTCTTTATTAAACCTTTCTTTATTAAACCTTTCTTTATTAAACCTTTCTTTATTAAACCTTTCTTTATTAAACCTTTCTTTAAGAAGTTATGATTTTAAATTATTTAGTTCTGACAGAGATTCGAATTATTAGTAAATATATCCTTATCATATTTTAAACTATAGTTTACTTTTATAGGAATAAATATTGTTATATATTTATTGCATTATGATATGATTATATATATAATTAAATAATATGCATTGTTATGCAGTAATTAATATTTAATTATTAATATTATTTGTATTATATTGTTATTATTATTTTAATATTAATATTATTATTATTATTATTATTTTAAATAACATATTAGATTTAACATATATATAAATATATATATATATATATATATATATATATATATATATATATGTGTGTGTATGTGTGTGCGTGTCTGTATGTGTACGTGTGTATGTGTATGTGCGCTTGTGTATATATGATCTAAATACAGTATTTGTTTCATATAATAGGATACCAAAACCATTTTACGAAGGATTTATTTTCGAATTATGTTTTTTTATTTATGACTTATTAAAAGGAATCCGATAATAAAGTATATTTGTCAATGCAACATAACAGATTATATGCACGTAGTTGTTCATGATTCTACACATAGGTATTAATACCATTTGCAGGTGTTTTAATATTTTAATGTACAACACCATTTAAGATTCCGGTGTAGTCGCGAGAAGAGGTATCGCGACACACGCCATCCCAATGGCGCTGGCATCTCTAGAAACCACCGCCACGGCCATTGGTTCGATCTACTAGGAACCTTGACCACCGCCACGCCTATCTCGCCTGCGACGAGATCTTCAGTTACAACATAGGTCCGGTCAACAAGAGACCGTAACTCTAGATCACCGG